>OZ016501.1:43381979-43981979 GCA_963966595.1 Physocephala rufipes
AAAAATTTATATTCATACTTTTTAAATTCATTCAAAATATATATCATTAGAAGGAATGTGTGGATGTGTGGGCTTATGAATATATGTGCGAATGTATGCATAGAGGACAGATGTATGGACATATGTAAGGATGTATACTCATACATGTGCGTAATTATGTGAGTAACGCCAACAACAATAATAGCAGCGACCAACATAATTTCAGTGAAACAAGGTTTTTAATTTCAGTATAATTATCTTAATTTATTATTTTTTTTTCTCTTTCTTTCTCTGGCTGGTAATCTCATATCATTTACTGCTTGATAATCCCGTACGATGTAGAGGTTTATTCGGGGACACAAATGACAGATTCGTGAATTAACACCAAACCATGTTCAGAAAACGTCACGTACGCAATTCTAGATATATTTATAGAGGAGTGAATCTTAAAGGCATATTTTATGTGACATGCCCTCATACGTAGGATAGTTTTCGAATGTAATATGGTGTCCGTGAAAGCGGTTTTCAGCGGTTTTAAGCAAAACTAGTTTTCACAGGCAAACCAGAAACCAAATCCAAAGAAATACATTGGAATTGTTGTGAAATTAATCTAATAACAGAAATATTTCTGGTTTTGGAAGTTCACAGCCATGATTCGGGATTCGATAATATAAATCTATTTGATTCTATACTATACATATTTGTCTCTTTCTACAACTAGTTTGAGAGAAGAAAAAATGTTGAATAAAAAATTTTCGTATCGTGCGATATGCATGCAAATCATTGCAATCATGCAATAAATGCTTAAAATTATTCTGATCTTGGTTTTTTCTATTTTTTGAAATTGATTACCTGAATCAATTTTTATAATAATAATGATAATAAATTTTAGTTTTGTTGTTTTAAAACGTGTAAACATGCGTAGTGTTTACGAAGCTGTTTCTCAGAATAAAACCAATATATTTTAGAAAACCACTTTCGAAAACCTAAACCAAAACCAAAATCGTTTCCAGGAAACACAAAATAAGAGAACTACAGCCCGAACGATTTATTAATTTTCCTCTTTAAGTGTCGCCTTATAAGGCATATCGGAAAAGTCATACTAATATGTATAATATATGCGCTTTATTACAAACTATTAAAAATCTTTTCTTTTGTTTGATAAGGTTTAGTTAGGTTTACGTGATTTATGGCGAAGGAATGTTTCTAGATATAGAGTTGATTGAAATATTGGATAACGACCGCCAGTGATTAGAAATTTCGGGATTAGGTGGTGAATACAAATCAATTACTTGACAGAACCTAAGATTAAGTTCGATTACATTATTTATTATTAAATTAAAAACTTTAACGAAATAAATGGCTTTCATGACATGACGGTGCATAAAATACAATTTGTAACTTTTTGCTAAAAATGTTTAAATACCGTAAAAAGTGTTCCATTTGTACAATACAATGTTCTACACTTTCTCAATGCATACACTCAGAAAAATTTATGTACTTGGAACAAAAAAAATTTTTTTTTAAATTTAGTATTAACAATTTCCTTAAATTTAATACAAATTTACTATATTTAAAGAAATTTGCACTTGTTATAAGTAATGCCAGCTCTAAATTAAGTTCAAAATTTTCCTTGAAAAGATTTACTCAAGTGCGCAGAGATAAAGAGATAGAGCAATCGTACATACCTAAAAAACTTGTACCTTTTTATGAAAGTATAGCAAAAAAGCGCATGTATAAGTGCGACTGTCTCTCTTTCTCTCTGAGCATGATTAACATGCACATATATTTTTACAAACGTATTTTGTGTATTTGCGTTTTAAATTTATTATGTTTTATGCCTTATGACTTCTTTCTCTCTTTCTTATTATTCAATATTTTGCGAATTGCGAAATTATTAATACGTCGTTGTTAAAGTGATATTATTTAGTTTCGTGTGAGCAGTGGCAGTGGAAAGCAGCGGTTATGGCGCAAGAGGAAGAGAATTATGAAAAAGTTAAAAATGTCAAAAGTGATTATGAAATTCAGAACGTGAATTTAAAAAAACTTTTAAGAGATTTAAACGGTGAAATATTTTTTGAAATATTAAAAGGTAATAATAAATAAATCAATGAAATTGTTCGTGAAATTCGGTCAAATTGTGAGAAGGAAATACGGTGTCCCTCGTATAACGCGGTAGTTACGTTCCAGGAAATTTGCACGTTATGTAAATCGCGTTATAGAGGACTTAGCATATAAATATGAGGATTATGTTTCAATAAGCTTTTTCCAAAATCAAATAGTTAATAAATAAAAGATGCATGTACCTTTACAACCCAAAACCAAAATTCATATTTTATTTTAAAAATTAATTCATTAACTAACAAAACTAAAATCGCGCTATATCGAAAACGCATTTTAGAAGTACCGCGTTGTACGAGGACACCTGTATCGAAATTAAGAAGCGTGTATATTAAAAATATTGTTGTCTTTATTGCGCTTATTGGATTGAGGAGTCATGACTTCAATCCAAAATGGTTCCTGCAAACAAAGTAAAAAAGCGAACAACGCATTTTTTCTTTAATTTTATTATCTTCTTAGAACACAACTTTAATACAGATAGCTTAAAATATTTTTCCGAAAGTCATATGAATGACTTGATACCGAAGTCCATGTATGGAGCTAGAGTCATATTTGAATACAATTTGAAAAATTGGCAATTAGACCAGGTAAAGTCTTTCATTTTTACGATAATACGATTTATTGCAAATAATTCATGCCCTCTCATCTAAGCTTAAATAATTCGCATAACTGCAATTAGAATTCTGATATTTTTCAGGACATAAATCTGTATCCTGTACAGCATACTACATCTTCCTCAACGCTTTCTCTGACGTCATCCCTCGAGGACCTGCTAGAAGTATATTTAATTTAAGTTTTTGTGTTGATTGTTTGTTTCATTTTTACAAATCCATTTAGTTCAATATCGAAGAGTTTTTAAAAAAATCGCCTAGAGGCAGGAACACTTTAAATTTTTATAAAGAAAACGGGTTTTTGAATTGTAAATACCGCAAACTCTTGGTTAATTCTATCACGGAGCTTCTGCTAGAAAAGGAAACAACTCCTGCCCCAAAAATTTTTGCTCAAATTGCTGATTCCATAGCTGGGTTTTTTAAAAGTGAGACAAAGGTAAATTATATATACATATATAATGAAATTGATAATAAATGCTTATTTATGTATACAGGATACTTATTATATTAAAAAAGAAGGAAGAAAACCCGGAGGCCACTTGTATTGCAAATATCATAACAGTGTATATAATCTCAGGAAAGATGGACTTTTGAAGCCAACAGATACCCAGAGGAATGAAAATTCGAAATCTGTGGAAACTCTAGAAACTATAGGTAAATGAAAACTATATAGAATACCTGTTTTTCATATATACGAGTAGAGATTTTTTATATTCTTTAATATTGGCTTAGTTTGCTGTAAAAATAGAGCTATCAACACGTAATTTGGCATGAGTATTCTCTATGCCGCCCCCACTTTGAAAAAAAATATTAGTTATTGCGATTTTGGAGGGAACAGGATATATAATGTTCGGCCAAGCCGAATATAATGTTCTTGCTAGTTTTGTTTTGGTATGCATAGCATATAAAAAAATGTTTAATATATAATATGAAAACATTTCTAGATGAAGAAGAGTTAAGGTGTAAACAGTGGTTGAAATTTAATATAGAGCCAATAGACGAAATTTTCATTAAATGGGAAAAAACATTTAAATTAAGGCAATCTTTTTTAAAAGGACGTCGCAATCTACAGGAAATTTTGGATGAGTGGCCTCTATACAAGCAATCGTTTGGATACAAATTGGTAAAATAAAATATTTATCTCTATTTCATAACACATTAAAGCCTAAGCACCACTTTTTGAATCATTATTGTAGAATCGTTGAACATTCCGGTCCGTTTAAACATCTTTGGACTTTTGGGTTTGAATCAAAACATCGACAGCTAAAATGTTATGCAAAAAATATAACATCTCGAAAAAACTTGCCTTTATCTATTGCCTTAAAATTTTGCATGTCCTTTTCTGAATATATAATTAACTATGAGAAGAAAATTTTTAAATTTAGTGCTAACGGTTGTTGTGCCCAAAATTCAAAATGTTATAATTATCTAAAAGAAACATTATGTAAGGAAGAACTGATGCAAGTAATATGTTATTTTAGTTTGGAATACTGCGGTACTACTTATAAGAGAAAGTATATAATATTTTTTTATGATCCAGATTTTGAAGCATATAGAATTGAAGAATTGTATACTTTAGGACCCGCAGTTTACCTTTTATGTCAAAAAATTAATATACTATCATACTGTAACCATTTTGCATCCTATTTAACTGACTGTACGCCTTTAGGATTTTATACGTTTAATATAAACTTTGTAAAATCTCCTCCGATACATATCCACCACTTAAATAATAAATCTTATTTGAGACCTAAGGCACTATTTTAATAAAAAATAAAATTTAATAAAAACTATAACAGTTTGACGTGTTTTAATTTTAATTGCAAAATTGCTTCAAAAAGAAGAACTTATGATCTTAATTTAAAAAAAAAATTTCCCTAAATAAAATAAAATAATAAACTCAATTTAATGAATTTCTACTTGGTTTCGGTAAAATACTAACTACTTAATAAGAAATTGCTTTTATGTTTTTAGCACATGTTTCCTCAAATTAAAAAAGGGTTAAAGGGTATAGGAACTTTATTTAAGGAAATTACTTCCTTAGTTACTATCGCGATTATACTTATCCAAAGTCGAACACCTCTTGATTTTTAGTAAAAATTTCCTTAAATTAAAGACATTATTTTAAGGAAAATAATTAACTTGATTTAAGGAAGGAATTTCTTTAGTGCCAAATCAATATCAATTTTCCTTAAAATAAGTTAATTTTAACTAAATTCTAGTTCACATTTTTTTGGGTGTATGTAAAAAAAATATTTTATCCAAAAAATTTTAATATTTCATTGATTCTGCATTGAAAATATTAAAAAGGTATGAATTTTCGATAAAATAAGCTTAATATACGGTAGAATTGTGGCGACAGTTGTTTCGTCGTATTTATCGTAAACACATATTTATCAAAGAATTCTTGAATCTTCCGGTTTGTTGGTTTCGTTGTAGTTATTTCGGCACTTCCGATTGGACACTTTTTGCTTAAAAACCTTCCATGTGAATTAATTTAATTCGTTAAAGTTTTTTATTTTGGATTTATATCGACGCGATGAAATATATTCGGCTTTCCTCCATTATCTTCTCTTCCTTTTAGATAATTCTATTGAACCAGCGTGTTTTGTATTTTACTAAAAAAAATTTGTTAAAATGTTTTTCAATATGATATTTACATATCCTCATATTTTTACTTGAATAATAGAATAAATATTCGTTGAAACCGAGTTAAAATTTTATAAATTTAGTTTATAAAAAATATAAAATTAATGTCGATTTCGTGGTATCGAAAAAGATCAGTGTGGTGTGATGATTTTTTGGGTGCATATCGGGAAGGCACAATCTAGGCCATACAAATCCCTTTATATATAACTGGAAATGAGTTTAAATATAAGCAAAAACCAATTTATAGACCTTTTTTAAGAGAAGGACAAACCTATATTCCTTAAAAAGATTTCTCAGGTTTCCTTATCATACAAAGATTTCTATAATCGAACATAAGCACATATAATATTTAAAACAATAAAATTTATATTGCTTCAAACTTAATCCTGCGGCATCTTTGGCCCATTTCCGTATTGCTTAACTGCGAAGATGCACCAATGGTAATAAACGATTTTTGAAACGTTAGCAGTAATTCCTACGCGAGCTTATTATGAATTTATTTAAATAACTACGGCCAACAAAAAGCATGATAAACAAAAGTTAGGTGCTAGGGGGTCAGTAGCATACTCCATTGCTAACTGTCAATCTGCTGTAGTGACCTCGAATTTTCAGGTTATGTCATATACACTGTCGTCTTATATTTAGGTAATCAATCGATCTCAAAACCCAGCCACAAACCAATGTAATGGCTAATCCATTTAACCACTTCAAATAAACACCAATGTACTGAATGGGGCCAAAATTTACCTTGAATTAATTTAGGCTCATTATCGACTGCTATATTTCATCTAGGGTGCCAGTCCCGAGATGTATGGGCCCAAAATGGCAGTGACCAGAGGGTATAAGGCGGCCACTTACCACGATTGTGGTACTCCCTGGTTCCGGAGCCTACCATAGGCTTTAAAGTGGTACCACGGGAGACATGCAAGCGAACCATTAGACAATCGGTATGTGTGGTAATAGCTCATGCTAATAGTCACACCATCCGATAGATATATTTTTTCCAAGCATTTTTCCATTGGGTAGGCCCCTTGGGAGCTTCGTGGTGGCTGTGGTTATACCCAAAGTTACGCGGGTACGAGTCTGGATGAGCTCGGGTGTGGTAATGCACTAAATCATTACCGGGTGCCGGGCCCCACAGACCGGTAGAGGTTTTAGATCGGCCTCGACCATACCTAAGGTGGAATTTCCATCCCATACACATGGCTTCCATAGGTACAAACGCCACGGCTTGGTAACCCGGAGGCACTGGGCGTCGGTTGTCGCCATAAAGACAAAAGGTACATTCACAGAGTCTGTACTTGCAACCCCGTGCGGGATGGCCCGCCATGGACTTAAGCCAACACGGCAGGCGTCCATGTAAAACGCATAGAGGAATCTGTTATATTTCATCGATTTTCACTTGAAAAGCCATGTATCCAAAACAGTATAGACGACTATAGCGTGAACAATGATAAAAGGAGTAGGCGCAAAAACTAAGGGGTGTCAGACTAATGAGGCGAAGAGCAAACTATAAACTAAAACGCAATGGATGACCATACTAATATAAAAAATTTATTTCTAAGGACTCTTGGCGACATTACGAATTCTAAAATCCGCGGCTTAGCTTCTCATATAGCGACCCTGAATTAAAGAGCAATGTAGGACCCAGAGGCACATAGAGTAGAAGCGGTCAGTGGTTTGGTACAGGAATAATTCAGACTATCACGTTGATTTTGGGACACATTGTGTGGGGTCGTATTTCTGGTTGCCCATAGCATAACTCTCGTGGTTTCATGCGACAGGACCCTTAAGTGGTAGAATGACTGCCTCGTCGGCTAGCTTATTTTATGACTGTTGGGCTGACACGGTCATTGCGCCTCCAAAATTGTTGCCTTATCTTATCCCGAATCCTCTGGTTTTGTCTTGGCTTTAGGAAGCTTGTCATTATCGCACGGCTATACGAATTTCTGAAATTGGTGGACTTTTTGTTGAAAGTGCATCGTTCGACACAAGCGTTGCTTGCAAAATAAATTGTACTGCTTAAAGAATGGAATTAAGATGTCCTCGTTTCTGAATACAGTTTGCGGTATTGCGTACCACCGAAATAACATATACGTATTCACTCGTGTATTGATTTACTTCGACATGCGTGCTTATTTGATTACACGCGGTAATTGATATGAGCCCGATTTTCGGGATGTTCTAGACCAAGTTGCGAAGGCGAGGGATAAAGCCGGTAAAAGAAACTCCCATTAAGTGATTCAGGGAGTGTTGGGATCTACTATGCTTTTAGCTTTTGCTTGTGTTACTGTTTTTGCTCTTTTTTGAAGTTTTTCAAAAAATTTACCATTTGTAATTTCGCAGTCACTCAGAGTATTCAGTTGCTGAGTTTTGCCTATGTGCTCATTTATTTTTAAATTTGAGTTAAATATTTTTAAACAATTTGAATATTTCAGAAATTATTTATTTCAGACCAGAATCAGTTTTTAATAGTACACGCAAAAAAATAATAAGCACAAACAGGGTGTAAATCAAGCAAACTTAAACACGATTTTGCGCCTAGCACGTCGCATGGGTTAGTTTAAGCATTTTTCAGCATGGCAAGCTTAATTTATTATGTCAATATTTGTTTAGCATGCCATGTATTGAAACAAGTTTTATACATGCTTCTTTTATGTATTATTTACTATGTATTATGCATTAGGTATATAATGATTAAAATTGAGAATTGCATGCTTAAATTGAATTTTAACAGTATTAAATTAAGTATTTAATCTCCACATTTTAAGAATGTTAAATTCTACATATTAGCTTTCCTTTGTCTTAATTTAATAATATGTGTTTTAATTTTCTTGTTCCCATATGCTTGCGTTAAGAATGCAAAACTTGTATTGAGTTCCTCTCACGTTCTTAATTGAAGCATCTTTACATCAATCAACACCATACCTACCATACATTCCCATGAAAGAATAAATACAAGGTTACACTAATGTGATACAAATATTTTTATTAATTTTTATATTTAAAAGTTTTTCATCCTCCATGCAGTTTCGCCTGTAGGAAGGACATGTACCTTGAATGGCGGACCGCTAAATTTCTCAATTCTTATTACAGAAAATTTTAATGGCTTTGTTTTGTTTTTTCCAGTATAAAAGCAAGTAGATGTTGATCATATCTTAAAATGGGTATAGATGTTTACAACATAAATATATTATATTCTTATACAAAATACAATCTTTAATTTGAAAAATCGATATATTTTTCATTATAAATAATTCATTTTTATAAAGCGAGCCCTTAAATTTCAAGCTGGGTAAAAAAATCACGCATTCGGAAACTGTTTCCATTTCATTGTGTTCAATGTGTATCGAGTTTTGCTTCTCAGCTGAGGTATGCTCAGCCGTTCTACGACAACGAAAAATCGTTGCTATTTCTGAATTTCTCACGATCGATTTATTGAGTCGATCTATTCACTGACTATTGTCAGCTCGGGCGAAATAGAAATCAGACTGTGCTTTTCGTTTGCTAATTTTATTTATTCATAAAATATTTGTGGTAATTCTAAATTACAACCTAGAGAGAGACGGAGCGTCTGGCAACTGAAGGTTGCTTACAATATTCGGGTACCAATATTTTCTAATATATGGGTATTTTATAGACTGTGTTTTACGGTGGCTAATTTTAATTATTCAAGAATCATTTCGACTAATTCTAAATCATAACCTAGAGACAGACGGAGCGTCTGGCAACTGAAAGTTGCTTACAATATTCGGGTAACAATATTTTCTAATGCATGGGTATAGATAGTGAGCTTACTTGAATTAAACTGAGTCTAAAAATTATTTAGTAAGAATCTGCCAAAATCTGACTTAGTTCTGTCGGGAGTATAGTTTTAGAACTGCCAAAAGCTGACCTGTTCCAACTCAATGAATTACAGCAAGAATCTGCCAAAAACTGACCTGATTCTGCCTCCAAAAATATATTGCGAGAATCTGCCAAAATCTGACCTGATTCTGCTTCCAAAAGTATATTGCAGGAATCTGCCAAAAGCTGACCTGATTCTGCCTCCAAAATGTATTGCAAGAATCTGCCAAAAGCTGACCTGATTCTGCTTCAAAAAATATTTTGCAAGAATCTGCCAAAAACTGACCTGATTCTGCCTGCAAAATGTATTGCAAGAATCTGCCAAAAGCTGACCTGATTCTGCTTCCAAAACATTTTGCAAATATCTGCCAAAAACTGACCTGATTCTGCCTCAACTGTCCTTCTGCTTGCAAGCGAAAAAGAACCTCGATCCTAAGTTTCACGTTCCTTAAGTCAATTTTATTTTTGAACTATATGTGAATTATTACTAACGAGTGAGGCGAAGCAAAAATGTCATAATGGAATTAGGGATACCAACGATTTTAATTTGACTTTTAGTCTATAATTTCGCATCAGGGATGTCAATTAAGTATTAAATGTTTATGTTCTTGGGAATATACCTAAATTGTAACGATCACGAATTCGTGGTCGTTACAAATGTTTATATAGTAATTTCTCTCTTGGATTTTTCCATATTTACTTTTTGAAGCATCATATTCTAAGTCTTCAGTAAAAAAATTATTATCAAAAACCATTTTTGAAAACTTTAAAGCACATTTAATTCCAAGCGAAAGAGGCAGATTTTTTCTTGAGTTTATATTTTTTGCATAAACCTTGTGTTCCTTATGCTTGGCCTCGAACCTCATACACCATAAATTTTTTATAGGCCCACTTTTTTATAATTGTGGGGTAATGCACCATAAAGTGATGTTTTGGTTTGAGATTGTCCTTAAATAATTTCATATATAAAGTGTTGTGTTTCAAAATATTATTCTTTAAAGTTACAATTTGTTCATCTGAAAATGATGGCATCATGATAATATCGAGAATTTTAATTAAAGTACGTACAAATTTCCATACATCATCATTTTTGGGAATCAGATCACCGATCATGAGTGTAAGGAAAAATGTAAATGAAAACATTTCGCTGGCTGTCATTTTAAAATGTTTAGATTTTAGCCATTCCAATTGTATAGGTTGGCCTCTGTTATCGATTTGTAATGAACCATAATCAAATTGTTGTTTTCTGTAATTTAATATATCTAAAGTAAAGAATTTTTTTTCAATTATGAAATATTTCAAGGCATGAGCCAAACCATAATGACAAACTCTTTCTAAAATATCGTGCATTATATCGCACATAAAATTTTGTGTTACGTGGAACCCTGGTAGATCGTTAAACACAGAGTACTCTCTGACACCTGTTAACCTACATCTATCTTTACTTGGAATAAGTAAATGTTGTTTATAATTTTCTGAATTTCGCATATATTTTGGGTGCTCGATAACATCTTTTTTCAAATATGTGCTACTTCTATGACAAAAACGACAATAAAAATCGGAAGAAAAAGATTTTGTAAAGCCTAAAATGCTATTAAGGCCAAGATTATCACCACATATTAAACTCACTTTAAAATAGATATGATGTAGTTGGTTTTGTACCGTAATACTTAAGCCTTCCTTCTCTAGCTTTATAAACTCATTGACTAAAGGTTTAAGAGATTGTGAATTACCAAAATTTTTAATGTCAGCCGCGTTAATTATAGCTGCTGTAAAAATATGGGATGTCTTTGACAAAAAATGTTTTTTTACTGTTGGGAAGCAATAATATGCCGCGAAAACTGAAGAAGGACGAGAGCCAAGAGGATTTTTGACACCGAAGTCATCAAAGTATAAAAATATGGGAACAAGGTACTTGGAATTACATGCTACCTTTAAAGTTTCCCACAAAGTGCCTTTTATAAAATGATCAAAATTATCACTACTCGCAATATCCATCATGTTTTCTACAATATTCTGAAACCCATTATTGGATTCAAGATATTTTCGTATTTGGAAATCTATCGGCATAAGCACCCTCCAATAGTTTCGCTTGCTAACGATGGAATACCTCCAATGACTATTTCACTAATTTCATTGTTAATTGTAAAAAATTTTGGCATGGCGAATAAATCGTTATTTTTTAAAAAATCGAAAAATTTGTGTTCCGAGTCAATATTTTGAAACACGTTGACGATTGCATTACTTAAATCCAAATGCCCAGCACTAATTTTTTCGAAAACAGTAGATATATCGGAGAGAATTGTATTTTTCAAACTATTTTGTATTTGTAAAACACACTTTCGCGTAACATTATTATAATTATGTAAATTTAATGTAAACTTTAATGCGGATTTCTTTATTATACTTTCAAATTCACTTTCAAAATTTAAATCTCTACTTTCTAACTTTTTCATATCATCATTTTGACATTTGTTTATTGTATTTGCATCGTCAATAATTGCTGGCACTGTATGTGTCTTATACGCTTCTTTTTCTGTATAGACGTTTGCCTCGGAATTATGTTTACATCTAAAATGTTTCTTGAATGAACAAATATTTGAAAAACTTTGTGGACACTTATCGTGGGCACATTTTATATGGTGTGTTTCTCCACTGTGAAATAATTTCATATGTGCAAATAATTTTTCAATATCTATAATAGATATTTTACAGAATGGGCAAAGATACATTTTACGTCTATAATATAAAATAATTTATTTTTAATGATTACTTTCTTAATCAATTATATCTTCTTAAAAAACATTCTAATTGTGGTGATTTAACATCAAATTTAGTTGAAATTTTATAGAAATATTTCTGCAAAAAAGTCCACACTAATTCCGATTCTTTCGGATATTTTAAATTAAATACAAAAAACAATTTAAAACAAAAGTCGAGTGCTTTTAGGAAATTTTCGAATAAATAATATTCGTCATTAAAAAAAACGTAAATTTTACCTATCGCGTCTAATGATGGACCGATAACTACCACTCGATAACTGAACTCGTCAACAACACTCATATCGAATCCCCATGAAGTAAGCAATTTACAAATATCAAATTGTTCTTTTGTCAAAATTCGCACATCAGCTTTGAGAGCTTGACAACTTGAAACATTCGGTTCTTCAGAATTATTATTATGACTATTGCTTTGATCAATAAGATCAAAGAGCTCACTAGTCTCACAAAATGGAATATCTCCTTCATTTGTTGGGAACATTTTAAATTAGGTACTTGAAGCCTATGATGGAAAAAATTATTAAAAGCAACAGTAAAAACGACTGCCGCTGTAAATTTTCAGCCTGAATGGGAATTCCTCGTGGTGCATATATATTACGACAATTATACGCCAAAAATACTTACCGAAATTGAGTAATTATATTCCGACGCAGTATCCGTGTCTATATTTTGCAGCTCAATATCCTTCCTCCAGAGTTCGAGTTCGCGTACAAAATCTAATTTTGCTCTGAGTTCGTTCCGGTGAAACAGGCAGTTTATATCTGATTCTTTTATTTGCAATAAATGCCAAGGTGTTAGATTTAACGCAAATAGCCTTTGTCGGATATGTGAGGGGACTTCCCAAGTTTTAAGCAATTTTATTAGTGAGTCATCTACAAGAAGCTCACTATCTAAAATTGAAGAATGTTGAAAATCACTAGTATTTAACCAAATCTAATGCTGCTTGCTAACCAGTATTTAGCAAGTTGTTACCCTTATCGAAATTAGACATCACAGTTACCCAAGTACTTTAACCACTAAAGTCTGCTTACAACTGACGAGAAAAATGACGCGCATACCTTACGTAGATTCAAAGCGGGTAAAATTAAGTATTAACATGCTAGATTCTAGCACGTTAATCTCAGTATGTTCTTATGTAAAAATTTATATTGTGACATTAAGCAGTGACGTGCTAGATTCTAACACGTTAATCTCAGTATGTTCTTATGTAAAAATATATATTGTGAAGGTATATTGGAACGAACTTCCGTCAGCCCTCGTCAAATTTGGTTTGGAGACAAACCGGTTTCGGCGTTGTGCCATCTTCAGTGTCTAGTTACGTTCTCTACGTAACTACGTAGAACGTAACTAGACACTGAAGATGGCACAACGCCGAAACCGGTTTGTCTCCAAACCAAATTTGACGAGGGATGACGGAAGTTCGTTCCAATATACCTTAACATCCAACCCTGTCGGAAACTTCAACATATATCAAGAATTATATTGTGAACATTAAGCATTGGTGTGCTAGATTTCAACATCTTATACATTTCTACACAAAGTTTGTTCTTACAATAATATCCCAAATAAATAAGATATATCAATCTAAATACATTATTATAAAAATATCACGTTTACTAATCTATTTAATAGTTATATATTATAAATAAAGTTATATTGCAACATTTTTTGTTACTATCATTAAGTTTTTCTGTCTTGTTTTAAGCACGCAACAATTCCGTTGTGGTATTCTCAATTTAAGCACGTATTTTGAAACAATTTTCTTTTCATTTATAAGCACGGAAGGCTTTATTTAAGATATCTTAAGCTAAAGCTTACGTTTTTTTTTAAATTTATAACTAAAAACTGAAAATAAGGTGCGAAATGCTGAAATTAAGTACTTTTTTCTTCTCGTGAGCACATAAAAAGCTTGATTGAAATATTACATAGCTCAAAGCAAGAACATGCTTCCTACAAACCCCGGAATCTTAATTGTTTAGTACGGCATATTTTTCTGAGTGTAATGAACATTTATGCTGGATTTGCTTTTTATTTTGTATGGCATTTAATTGGTGATGTACAAACGTCAGTATAATGTCATGAGTAGGGAAATAGTATAAATTTTTAATAAAATGGGGACGTTTGATTTAACAGATACTCGAAATAAAATGGACTAATCAAGGTTTCCCTTATGAAAGCCGATCGAAGTTAACTGCAGTAACACAAGCAATAATTTTTATCCAGCGAAACAATAAAAACGGAATTTAATAAATTTCCACAAGAATATCCTCAATGATTTGAAAGTAAAAGGGTAAAAGAGTGAGGGAGAGGGTGAGATTTCGTTCCATACACACAGACAGAGGATTGGGATTTAAGGCTGTTTAGTTTTGAATCAGTCATAAAAAGGCTGAGTAAAATTAAGGTTTAATAGCTCACGAAATATTGCACCGGGTAAATTATCCATATTATAAACCTGTTAATGGAGTTACATATTGTGACAAACAATCAATCAAACACTAAAGAATAAATTTATTTCAGGAGGAAAATTATTGATGATATAAGTTCATACCTTATTGATTTTGAGAAACCTTTTTTCCCTCTTTTGCTTCTTATCTAGGTTAGACAACACAAATGTACGGGTGTAGGATATATGAGGGTGTAGGTTCAGGCTTCCCACTTGTTTTCTTTTTTATCACTGACACTCTTTTAACCCCAAACTCTTTTAAGCCTTCTTTTAAAAATAATGACAAATGTTTCAACGCTATCGCGGTCCCGGTTCAGTAAATATGTATGGGACATTCTACGTTTTTTCAGTTTTTATGCTAAAATCCAGCTTTATCAGTCGACATTGAGTTTTTTGAAAGAAAAGTATTCAATGAAAACTTTCAGACAAGTCGAATTATTAAATAATTAAGAATGCCGACTCCGACCAAAATTTCTTTTTCATGGCTGATTTAAATCGACTAATTCATTTTAACAGAGCTTCTCCCAATAAGGTTAACGCATGGTATAGTGAAATACTGGGCGTGCTGCACTAGTAGGTGTGGATTCATGGTGTCCAACCCTGTGGGTAAACCATGCCCATTTGCCAAAATTCTCAGACCGATGTTATGACTGTGAAGCGGCTATTCTGTCTTGTTTTTGTCTATTATCCAGTTCTGTAAATCAGATTATATCCACACGTCCAAGGAAAGGCATATCGGTCGAGAGCATCGCTGCGATAACATGAGTGTATACTCATCCAAGAGAGCGTGCGGAAGGGTTCGATGTAGTCAATTCCCTGTTGTGCAAAAAACTCGGCTTTTCATAGACTTCAACGAATTTTGCGTACTGAGTTGGGCCTACGCACCAGAGATAAAGAGATAGGACAATTCGCACTAATACACATGCATTTGCTCTATACAATCACAGAATGGTACAAATTAGCTGGAATTTTTTACTTATTTCCCAGGAAACGAGTACTCGCGTCAACAACAAACAAAAACATGGGCTTTAAGTAGAAGGTGCTTTGGATTTTAGGCACCAAAAATTTGGTGAATATGGTTGAGCCTTCTGAAGATTTTGATTATTTTTTTCACAAAATTTACTCCGTTACTGTTAAGAAATAGTTCAACGTTAAATGGGGAGATAATTGTGTGGAAATTGGATATTGTTTTTGGTCTCTCCATCTTTTAAATCACAATATTTGGTACTGAGTTGAGGGCCGTACTCCTCTATGAGTCTCCGTTACAATCGCTGCAGAAATCACACCACTTTTGCTTATGTGAAACATTTTTTTTTCGGAAACTGGATGACAGCAAACAAGAACAATAATATGACACAAGTTCATGAATAGTGTACGTGATGTAAACAATGCATAAAAAATAGACGTCAAATCACTTCGCGTGGTGAATTGGGAGTGTCCTATCTCTTTATCTCTGCTACGCACGTACACTATTCAACTGAGCCAGAAGGTCAAGGTTAATGACCACAGACAACGCTGTCTTTTCGTTGATTGGAGTAAAAATTTAGCCAAACGATTGTCTTTAGGAACAATGTGAATTTTTGGATGTTGATTAAGTCGGGTACTGACTTTTAATTACTACTTCGAGTTCTAATTATATCAAAGCCCCAATTCTGCGACAAGCAGAGAATTCATTTTATTTAATTTCTCCATTTGTTATATTTTTATTTTGATTACAAATTTAAAAAACTGAGCTAAAAATTTAGTTTTTCTCTTTCTCAAAATTATGAAAGGAAAAAGTATAATACAAAAATTTTTTTATTCTTTCATTTTTTTTTTCAATTTTACAAGAGTAAAATTGTAAAGATTGGCTGTTTTATTCTTTTCCCATTCCTGCTTGAAAATATTTTCGGAATATTTGTCAATTAGGAAAAGGAGGAGGCAAAGGAGAGCAGCAGTTTACTAAAGAGGATTTTGAAAATATCTTCCCACACAGAATTGACCAACTGGCAAACACATTTCTCGTACACACAGTCAAACAGATTAGGCAGTTTCCAGCGTCCGCAACCCTTCCATGGATCATGAAATTTCGTTATTGCGCTGAATACTTATCGTTAATGATATATGAAAACAGGAAAATATTTTTGGCTGATATGAAAAAAAATCAGATTGAAAAATATATAAATCCGTTAAAACTCAATATTTTACGCAAATTTGTCATTTATTGAATAATTAATGAAAATAGTTTCGAGCAGGTTTTTCATTTGGTTTTTCATTTAGAATTACAATTGCATTTTTCAATTAATTTGATAATTGTGTGGAATTTATTTTTCAACTTATTTTGTTATAAAAATTGACAAAAGGCGTTAGAGGCACTTAATGGATGCTAAAAAATTAATAAATTGCTCAAAATTGCTAGAGACTATTGTGCCATTCACATTCTTTAATCTTCGAGTAAGAATTTGGTTGCTACGTAAAAAAGTAACTCCAAGTAATTTTAAATTAATCTAAATTGTATTTAATATAGCAATCATAATTATCATTATTTAAGTCCCGCTTTTCTAATGGGATTACTGACCGCGAGACAAAAGGGATGTTCACCTCCTGCCCGTCATTTTTTAATGATTAATGACTACTGGTTCCGCTTATTGCACCGTTGCATAACCTGGTGCAATAAAATAATGGAAATATAAATTGAAGCTGAAAATGGCACCCAAATAAAAAATAAATTAACTGAAAGAGTTGTAGCAACCATGAGCATATGTGCTGATTACCTGAAACTGAAATTGATCAAAGCGAACCTAAGACCTTGGCTGCAAATTTGTATCTAACGGATTATGTGCTAAGATCTGTAGGGTTGCAAATGGCAGAAGAATCAATAAAAATTACAATGGCAGCAGCGTTAGAAGCTGGACAGACGGCAACAGCAAGAAAACAGAAAAACAGAACAGAAGCAAGAAATAGAAAAAACATTCGGAATTGCCATTTTATGCCAAATTGACATTTGCAATATATCGGTTTTAAAATGTTTTATATATTTCCCAGTCTTGTTCTTTTCCATAAACTAAAGTGAAAATTTTTTATTTCAACATTTTGTTTTTACAATATTTTTTTTTGAAATAAAGCATGTCCGACATGTTAGTGGGCATGAAGGGAGCGTGTATCACTAATGCGATGCACGGAGACCGCGCAGCGAGATGCAACTTCAAGTTAGGGCAGTAAGAAAAAGTTCGGTATTAAATTAATACAGCCGAACAGCTTCTTTCGGTAGAAGTTCAATTAACACGTAAACACGACAATAAATTATATAGCCAAACACAGAAAGGAATAACAAGAACAGTTTTTCCATTCTTAAATTTAGAATTAGCTCAACAGCGGGAAGCAACTTCGACAGCACGTTAGAGCAGATGTCTCTGTGGTGGTTAACGTGGACAGCTGTCATGTTGGTTTAAGTCCACGGTGGGCCTGCCCACACTCGGGGTTGCTAGGTAGATTTTGTGAACTACCCTATATCTCGGCAACCAACGACCACGGCAGCAACTTTGCCTTATTGCGCCATATGTGTACCTATGGAAACCTGGGTTAAAGCAGGACATTCCTCGCAGGTTAGCGATCGAGGCCTATCTAGAACCTCTGCGGTGTTAGGGCTCACCGGCTGCCAAGTTGGAGGAGGATGGGCACTCCACACGCAACATCTACGTGGATACTCACGGTCTATGCCAGCGTAAACTTTGCGTATTAACCACAGCCATCACGAAGCTCCCACTCGGAGGCCTACCCACGATGCGCTATATGTCTGGCCTTTATATTAGCGGGGTTCGAAGAACCCTATGTGCGCACCAACCGTGGCACCATTCTTTAGCCCTTGGTGAGGCCTCGGAACTAGCCGTGTTTAGTTCATGGCAAGCGAACTTAAATTGACCAGACTAGTCACTGCAATTTTGTTGCCACTACCGCAACGGGACTGGCACCCGAAGCACGTTAGGGCAGATTTCTGCCTTATGCTTAACGTGAGCACCTGCCATTGATGGCTTTATCTCACTGCGGGCCATCCCGCACGAGGTTGCAAGTACGAACTTTGTGAACGTACCTTTTCTCTTATGAGACGACAACCGGCGTCCAATTCGCTTACGGTAAGCCAGCCGTAGCTTTATCTTGTACCTGTGGAAGCTTGAGGCGGGCAGGACATTCCTCGCAAGTTACGATCGAGGCACTATCTGAAGCCTCTTCCGGTATATGGCTACCGGCAGCCGAGTTGAAATGGGGTGGGAAGACTCCCACGCAACTCTACATGGAGACGATGGTCTCTACCCGCGTGCGTGGGCTTTATATTAGCGGGGTCATTAGACCCTTGCTGCGCATCACCCGTGGTACCGCTTTTAAGCCTTCGGTGAGGCCTCGGAACCAGGGTGCATAGTTCATGGCAAGTGAACTCAGCATGCACACTGGTCACTGCAATTTTGTCGCCCACACTGCAACGGGACTGCCCGAGCACGTTAGGGCAGCAAAATAGAAATCAAAATTTTTTCTCAATCTCCATAATAAGAGCCTATGTAATTTTTGGAGAGGGCAAAATGAAGTTGCATCTCGGTGCCCGGTCTCTGTTTGATTATTCTACTATTTATTGCCCAACAGAGAGTTAAACTATTTCATTTATTATTTTTGAATTTCTGTTAACGAATACAGTATCTGCGATTTTTAGAGACGTCAGGTCTGACAGGAATATATAATAATTTTGCATCTTTCTATATTTTTAATGGATTTTTTCTATTTCTTCACTTTTTAAAATTTTGTGTTAAGGGCTTGATTCAAGAAAATCCTGGCAACTAAATATATAACGTTTATCTTTCTATTCCTCCACACTTGAGGCCTAAGAACCAGGACAAGTTTTATAATAAAAATATAACTCCGAAAAGCCCAATGTTTTGAATCGTTTAATAAACGTTTATAAGGTTGAAATGTTTTCCCAATTTGTTTTATTAAAATGGATAATCACAACAAACAAATGTCTGAATTCCAAAAGTATAGTTTTTCCCATAGTACGTAGGCCATATTTTGTAAGACCGTTCATTGCGGTTAGACTGTCGTCTGCCGGTAGAAATTGAGGGCGATCAAGTTCATAGTACGAACCTTGGTTCATACTATTATAACCGTTATACGCACTTGGTGTTCCTGATTCTCATGGATGCGTTGGTGATCCTGATACTTATGGATGATGCCATAGCTTATTGCACATTCTCCATATTATGGTGTTAGCTATAAGCTTTCCAACTTACCGACTTACATCAATAATAAATTAAGAATGTTTGGGAGATTTCATATCGATACCGATAACATTGTCGATACGAAAACTCGGGACAAACTGTACCGTTTTTGTGTCATAATTTCTGCTTTGGAAGGAAAACTAAATCTAATCCACAAAACTTAAATTTTTATTGTATATTCTTATGTCAATACGTCGCCTATTTAAGGAAGGTTGTCAAGAGAACAATGGCGTTACGTCGACGTTACAGTGCTCAGTGGGTCGTTCGGCACTTACTTGTCGTCTAACTTTGCGGCGATCATGAAACGAATGTACAGCTCCACATCTCTATCTCTCGATCTACTGCCCTTTGCAATTGTAGCGCTTATTATGATCACATCTGGCATCATAGCCGCACCGTTTACTTAGTCCACACTTTTGATTTATTCTTTGCAACTGTGATAAGAACAAGCAAGTCTTTTGCTTTTAAGAGCTTTTTATGGTAGTCAATGGAAATTATCTTCAATTTGTTTTTTGTGATACTTGAAAAGTTTTTGAGAAGTTTTAGCTTCGCTGTCCTCTGATTTATTGATGCAGCTACGACTGAGACAGAAATTGGCAAAGCGGTTAAGTTTCATTTCGACTGCTGTTTCAATTTTATCACCCTCTATCGTCCTTGGAGTCATTTCCATACATTGACTGTGGCCAAAACACTTTTTCTCTTTTTATATTAGTTTTAGCGGTCACAAGCAATAAATATTCTAAATTGATTGAGTTTAAATATTGTTGATAACAAAAAAAAAAATAAATAAATAAACGTTGGTGTACAATGAGAAGTACGCCGTACTTCCTTCTTCCTCTTCTCTTCTGCAATACTATTGGCGTCGTTTATTTACTTTAAAATAAACCACGAATTGCGTGTCATTTATGGGTGCTAGTTTTTTGCAACAAAATCAACAACAACAAAGTACTAAAGTAAAAATATTAAAATGAACAACAAAAACAACAACACAAATAATAATAATAATGATAATGATAATAGTAATAATAATAATAATAATGGCAATAATAATGATAACAACTTCCTCGAAAACGGAGGGATTTATCGTGGCAATTCAGGATGGAGTTATAACAACCCGAAACTATCGAAAGGCGATATTGAATAAAGCAACAACCGACAGCTTTTTGATGTTGTGTTGTTGTCGATGTTGTGGAGTTGAACGAGGAACAATTGGCCATATTATAATTGGCGGTAGGAGCTTAGCTCCAATTGAATACCTTGAACGACATTAAGATGGCGCAAGAATCCTTAATGTACCATGTATGCATGGTTCATACATGGTTATAAGGAAGGAGCAAATGGTAAAGAAGATCGTCATGTTTGTAAAACACTGTTGCTTGATCCATATCATATTTGGTGCAATGAATGTGGGCTGGAGAGAGACAAAAAGGAGTGAGAAGTGGAAGGTGGGTACTCCTAAAAGTTCATGGGAACCATGAGTGTCATGAATAAATCATATGAAGAAGAGTCAAAAGTAGCATAAATATATCGTGTTAGTTATAATTGCTTGGTACCACTTTAAAACAACGGCACACTATTATTTATTATTACGGCACTATCATACGCCGTATATATTATACTTAGTATTCCTAATAACTCTGCCAATATTAGTCGTTGTTGGTTTCGCTTTTCTAAGTTGCTTAAAGACGTCATTTATTTCAGAAATTGCTACGCACTCGTGGGGGTGGTTCAAACGGGTGATTGTATTAAAATAGGAGTTAAAGATGAAATCAAAAAATTGATGAGATATGCTCCAGAAAATAGAGAAAGCATAAAAAACAACAACATGTACCACTTCTGCTGCCCACTACTACTACTACTGCTGTTATCACTACTGCTGTAACAGACAATTATATCAGTTTCAGAGAAAAGTACAGGAAAATTTAGCAGTAATGGCAACAGCTAATTGTCAAAAAGAAATTAGCAAATCTCAGATTGTGAGAAATATGTGGAAGTACAGCAATATCTTTAATAATTAAAACTAGATTATTTACTCCACAAATTGAAGTAGGTCGGAGTAAAATCGGAAGAAGCTGACACAATACCTAAAATCTTTTTAACAATATATGAATCCTGCGATGCTGGGACCATTTAAATGCTGAAAAACTAGCTTTATGCGCAGTCCAGAGACGTTTACTCACAGAAGGATCTAGAAGAATGGAATTTCTATCACAAATAAAGGAAGAAAATGTAATCACATTTACGACAAAGTATATGGTATTGGAAATATATTGATTATATATGGATAATGAGCTTTAAAACAAATGCCATATGTCCAACAATTATGGTCACATAAAGAAAGATCATGGTGACAAAGACAAGGAGAGTTGTTGCAAATTCTGGGATCAATGTCATGGCCGATTGCAATTATTTGGAATTATAAATCGATAACAATTACATTCGCATTGGATTCAGGCGCAATGGCCACTTTGTGAACAATCTTCAAATATTTTCTACCTTCAAAACATTTCAGGAGCTTAGTTGTACAGGGGTGGCTAAAGAAGTGACTTTGTTACGAATCAAAGTAGTGTCGTGTTTCGCGAATTAAGTAATACTAAAATCTATTTTATAAACTTGAAAGTTTTCGTGACTATGTTCTATCGGTCCCACAAGTTGTCGCAGCTGGTATCAACGTAGATTTTATGAAGATTCAAGGTATTCTTATAAAATATAACCAGATAATTGCCAAATCGAATATAATTTGAAACCTTTTGTATTGAGAGTGAATATTTTAAGCTTATTGCGAAAGGGTTTAATAGAAATTTAATGGAAAATCTAAGATCTTCGATGATGGAAGCAAATATTCCAAAATATTTACGGAACGAAGCAGTAGGGACTAGAAATACTACTAGAGTCATAAAATAAAATCCTCGCTAAATTCTGGTTTAGTGAAAAGTCTGACTTCACAAAATGAAAATATTTAAATTTGCTGTATGTGCGCTGATTTTAAATGAAACGAATGAAACTTGATGAAACGAGCAAGTTTAGGGCCGTAACAAAGTGGAAACTATACTAAAGAAGTCAAAAGATAAAATCATACTTAAATCGAGACGGGTTTCTACAAAAAAAAATCAATGCTGATGGGAAGGCTACTTAGTATGAAACCTGATTAGATGCAGAAGGCTTTCTGTAGAAGCCTAGAGTAGACGTCGTAGTAACATTATCTCTAATGTCCAAATGTACCACATTAAGAACAGTTCTAATATGAGATGAAATGTTCCTCATTCGCCAAATCTGAAAAACCGCATTTTATTTATTGTTTATCATACATGGGGATCTCTTTCATTTGCCGGGCGGCTGATGGATTTCTTAAAGATATTTGATATCAAGAAAATTACTCGAACTTTAACTTACATTTTATAGATTCCAAAAAGATTGGAAAGATTAATTTATGCGAGTTTTATTTTCCTAATCCGTTCATTTTGTTTACGAATATACTCGCTTACATTTTCTGATATTTAGTTTTATTATTTTGACTTTATACCAAGTCATTGATATCGCTATTTGAAATGTGAACACACGAACTTCATAATGACCATAAAACCAGAACTTGATAACCACGATAAGAGCCAATGAGATTATCACTAACTTATCGTTGTTAATGCGATACGGAAAGGTTGTAACGGTCCCCCTTCAGTTATTGGTATCTTATCGCGCTTCTATCTTTTCGATCCACACGAAGCTCTTTCCTTCAATTCATTGTCCCCTAATCGACGATCTAGTGTCGAGTTTAACAGCATATTAAATGAAAGGTAGCTGTCGTCATAGGTTCTTAAGCAATACTATTTTTTGCCATTTATCGTATTTTTTATACTCCCATGCTTTTTATAAACTATGCGGTGAATTATTATTAACTCCGGCGACGTACTATTAGTTCTTCTCTGCCTTTTTTTTTGCTCGGCCACTTCTTGTCTCTTTTTCCCAGTCCGTTCTGTCATAAATCGTCTTGTCGTTGGAACCTACTTCCTGAATATTCAAATTGTTGGACTGTCTATCGAAAGGGATCTCTGCCTCTCTGTTCGTCAGTGTTCCTGACGATTTTGTATCTCTCTTCAAATGTGTTTAAGGATGAAAAAATTGAATTTATACAATTTATTATATGCTACTCATTCTGTCATGCTTTATGTTTCGCTGTCTTCTATTTTGCTCGTCAGTCGCGCTTCGTCCCACTTTGTCCTGTCTGGCTGTGATATAAACGTTAATAACGTTTAAATTTAGTTTAATTGTCGGTTGCGCAGTTGGAAACCTATACCAACACCGTACTTCCACGTACTTCCGAATGTTTAATTGAATGTTTTCATTTCCGTTTAACCGAGCTGATGAATTAAATTGAATTATGACAAGTTTCAAATAAGAATTCTTTTTTTTCATAATGCATGAGAAAATTATTAGTAACGTTATTCACACGTTAACGTTAATAATAGAAAAACAGTCAAGGAGAAGGAGAATTGCAGAGTGCAATTATTGAATTTTTGGTAAATATTACAAACTGATTGAGCAGAATAAAAAAAGTTTAGCGAATTGAAAGAAATTTGTCTTGGTAACAAAATAACTCGTTTGCTGCAAAATAACGGACGTTTGCAGCCCGTCGCGACCATGTTGTTTTGGTGGCGCCTTTTGGTTATGGCTTAATCTTTTGTTTGTTATTTATAATTGAGCCGATGAAGGCAAGCCACGGTGGCAAGTTATTGTGCCGCACGTTCAAATGATAAAACTTTAGTATCAAAACGAGCGCCGTTGCCTTCATTTTACGACAGACGCGGTAACAATTCAATTCAGCCAATTTCGTATAGCGGCTTAGAATTACAGCCGTACAAGATCCATCTAACCTAGGAGGTCGAAGTTAATGACCACAAACAACGCTTCTTGTTCTCTGATTCGAAGCGTTTGGAAGTCCTCTTCCCAAACTTTGACCAAAAAGTCTTCTTTAGCGACGAGGCGCATTTTTTGGGAATGGCTACGTGCACAACCATAATTGCTATATGGGACGGCTCCAACCCACATGAGGTTTACGAGGTAGTAATGTACGCACAAAAAGCTACTATTTGGTGTGGATTATGGGCCGGCAGCGCCATTGATCCGTCCATTCGAAACCAACGTTGATGGTGTCACCACCGTCAATGGCGTGCGCTACAGAGCGCGGATAACTGACTTCAGTTGGGTTCAAATTAAACCATAGGCGTAAATTAAACCTAAGCGTCATAGTGGCCCTAGTGGGATAGCGCTACGTGCCACACATCGTGCACCAGGTTCGACATTCTGCATAAATGTTTTGAGGATGTGTTTTTCTTATGGGGTTTTCTAAAGTAGCAGGTCCATGGCGATAAATCGCAATCGACCGATGTCCTTTAAGTTAATATAGCTCAGGCCATTGCACCAAATCAACTGGACCTTTGCAGCAAGATCACAGAAAATTGGACCACTTGGATCCGTGCTAACGTGAAAAGCTCCAGCGAACATTTAAAGGGTGTTAAGGGCGTTTTAGATATGAATAAAATATACTCAGTATATTATTACTACCTGTCGCACATCCTGACAATTTCAAAACCAACCCGCTGCAATTGAAAAACCCTTTACTTTTTCAACATTTTGTCAGATCATTCACCTTTTCCTCTTCGTTTCCTTTGTAGCTGCCTTCTCATAGAATTATAATTGAGTTTTCTATTTTTGTTGTAAAAGATTTGTAATTAAGTTTCTGCCGTTGTGCGATAAATCACATAGATCACGTGGCCGTCCTTGAATGTATATTATTCCGATTGACCTTCTTTTAAGCGAATCAGAGAACTAAACACGGTTTTAGTGAGTCAAAGGAGGCATCAAAAGAATCAGTCACCAGAACTTCCGTGGGAATTTCTTATCTTGCCAACTACCATATACATTTTACTTCTAGTGCGGCTTTACGACAAATGACATATTTTTATATATTCCCTTGACGATGTTGGAATTCAAAATTAATATATATTTCTTTGAATTTTTTTGGATTGAGGCCCTGTTGTAAACATTATAGGACCAATATAATGTATCAAATTCGTAACGAAGTGGTATTGCAATACACAAATTCTTGTTCATTAATCATTATGAAATATTGATGTTCGAAAATTTTTTGTTTTTAAAAAGAAGATAATTAAGGAATGAATAATTGTTCAAATAATATTAAATAAACTCAGCTGGGTACAAAGGTACAAATTGTACCGTACAATCCTCGACAAAAAGGAAAGGAACAAAAAGGAATTTCGAAATTATTATTATTTTCATTACTGTCACAATCTCTAAAGAGTTCTTAATCCATTCTGGAAATTTACATTTACTATCATTAAGAAAGACAAAGAGGAAAAGTATTTTCTAAGCGTTCATTTATTACTTAAATACATAATTCAATATAACTTATTGCCAGTATTATAA
The DNA here is from genome assembly GCA_963966595.1 of Physocephala rufipes. Lineage (NCBI taxonomy): Eukaryota > Metazoa > Arthropoda > Insecta > Diptera > Conopidae > Physocephala > Physocephala rufipes. Next base: position 43,408,093 of record OZ016501.1, read on the forward strand.
GCGGCCCTAAATATGCCTCGTCTTCTCACTTGCATCCTTCTAATATTTTAAATTACTCCGATGTTTCAATCAATCCTCCAATTAGTCGAATAATACTCAGCTATGACACGAATGCGATACAATAAATCGACAAAGAAACGATAGTATTTTTAATCTAATTTTTCTGTGGAATTTGTGGCTTACAAAATTTCATATAATTTAAAGGAAACAAGCAAACAAAGGCTTTAGTAGAAGAAGCAAGAGAGGAGATAAGGAGGGGAAATGTAGAGGGTAAAGTAATAAAATTATCAAAGGCTTTTAGATTAGAAGCAAGATTTAATTGTTTGGTAAATATATCTGTTTCTGGGGACACATCTTTCAAATTTATCGAAACTTCAACATTCTAATGAGAATGAATATTACTATTTATTAGGCTCTGACATGCATAAACGGTTACATGATTAATAACTAATTTATGAATTGTTTTAGTTATGTACTTTGAGAAAATTAAACCATTATGTATTGTTGATGTACTTTGTTGTCAATTTAAGATTTTAAATTGTATAAAAATGTTTTTTATTCGGAAATATATTTTGAGTAGAATTGAGCCATACCGTGATTTCTTGGCTACGTTCCTAGCGGCGGTTGATATTTTTCAATTACGGTGATTTCAGGTAGTAATTATCAATCAACGTGATTTAAACAATCCATTTAATCTTAATCGCTAACGAGAGCCCTCTTTATTACGATTATTGTGCGTGGACACATTTGTTCAAAATTGTATCCTTATGTAATTATGTAATAACATAATTTTGATATAATATAGGATTTATATAATTATAATTTTTAATTTTTAATTTTAATATATAATTTTGATTTTAATCTTAATTAGCTATAATTTTAGTTTTGTTTTTAATCTTAATTTGAATTTGAAAATTTAGTTTCCTTTCGGAAAAACAGATTAAGGGCCGTTTTCGCAATGTTCGGTTAAGTGCTAACCGGGACTTTAATCGGAGGTTAGAGAAAATTTCCTTTTCACAATGTCCGGTGAAGCGAATATTCTGGTTAAAGTCTCGGTTAACTTAACCGACAGATTTCTGCCTTGCGTTTAACGTGTACGCCTACCATGATTGGTTTAAGTACACGGCGGGCCATCCCGCACGGGGTTGCAAGTACAGACTTTGTGAATGTACCTTTTTACTTTATAGCGGCAACCGACGCCCAGTGCCTCCGGGTTACCAAGCCGGGGCGTTTGTACCTTTGGAAGCCATGTGCATGGGATGGACATTCCACTAAGGTATATTCGAGGCCTATCTAAAACCTCTGCCGGTCTATGGGGCCCGGCACCCGGTAATGTTTTAGTGCATTACCACACCCGAGCTGACTAGACTCGTACCCGCGTGACTTTGGGTATTAACCACAGCCACCACGAAGCTCCCGAAGGGCCTACCCAATGACAAGCATGTGGGGCTTGGAATATAATGCCAGATGGTGTAGCTGTTAGCATACGCTATCAGTACACATACTGGCTGTTTAACCCAGATGGTGTAACTATCAGCCTAAGCTGTTAGCACACATACTGGGGCTGAATCTCGTTTTGCTTGTCTCCCGTGGTACCAATTTAAAGCCATATGGTAGGCTCCGGAACCCGGGAGTACCACAATCGTGGTAAGTGACCGTTTCATACACCCAGGTCACTGCCATTTTGGGCCCATGCACCCGGGACTGGCACCCTATAACTTAACCGACACCTGGATCTGGATTCTAAGACTCGCTAATGCTTAATTTCCATAGCCGAAACTCTCTTAAAACATTTAAGCAAAATTAAGCTACAAATGCGATTTCTAATAATTGAGATTTCTAATTTTGTTTCGCTAAAGCTAATTATACTGTAGACTGAACGAAAGCTTAACGAAAATATATTTGACATTTACTTTCTTCTAAATTCGGCATTTTTAACCACTATCGCGATTCCCTTTGTTTGAAACTTAGTGCAACTAAAAATCTTTTTTAGTTTGGTGGTAGGCGCGTATTAATTTTCCCTGAATTCATAAATGGAGTCAATTCGTGGAACACCTCGTTGTAAACCGTCTTCGGAAGCCTAAATAATTCCACAAAACTGCTCTCTGGCATGTCGAAGATATCCGTGGAACTTCGCAAATTACGCCTTTTTAATCTCAATTTATTCGTTCTTACAGAGTTCGAAAGAATAAGGTCGCGACGCAATCGGGAATTCATTGTAATTTATACAAATCTATGCAAATATATCTTTTGTTCTTCTACACAACTCTAATGCAAATAACATCCAACAACTTTTTCAAAATACAATTTTGAAAACGAAAGTTTGACGGATCGCTAAAACTCATCACTGTAGCGAGTAGAACTAACGAGTGTTAGAATCTCAGAATCAGAATCTAACTTTAGCGCCTTCTCTAACATTTTTCGGTCAATTTATTTTTAGCATTAGCTAAGAGAATCTTAGAATCCAGCTGCTGGGGCTCCGTTTAACCAAAAGATTTCATTGAATTTGTCAGCTGACACTGTATGAAAGTTTTCATTCTTGTAAAAAATTTTACAGTCAACAATATTTTCGTTAAATAAATTGGAACAAGTTTAGAACAGTTTCGAAGAACAGAACAATTTCGAAGGTATTTCTATTGCCTACCTTCGTAGCAGAGGTCTACGAACTCTAGCGCATGACATGCTGGAAATGGTGGGTATTGTTCTACCCTATTACAACTCTAATTTTGTACCTTTATTATTTAGATAGATCTAAAAATATTACCCTTTACATCTTTAATTAAATAAACTATATAAACTAAAGTAATAAGTATATCGTATGCAATACATCGTTTGAAAGGCAAAAATTTTTGAAAGGACTTTTTTTAAGAGGCATAGCGGAAAGACCAAGAAATATGGCACACAATAAGTCGTAAAGTGGCAGAAAGCATGGGTCCTAACTGTCCTTCTCCTTCTTCCGTAAAAGGACTTACGCGTAACTTGAACAGAGCTTAACTAAGCTTTGTTAACTAAAATCCTTCTGATTATCGTGCTAGGACGTGTCCACGATGTGGACGTTTCCACTGATAATAAAATAAAAAATCGACGACCCGTAAATGTTACTGAAAATTGAGGTGGCACAAGAACAAATATCAGCTACACAGCTGTAAAGCTAAAAACACTTGGAAGGGACAATTTTGATGCGTGGAAAATTCAGGTCAAGGCATTATTAATAAAAAAATGTAACGTAAATGTAAAAAATGTAACGTGAACTTACGTAAAAGACGTCACTCGAAGTCAAATGCACCACCAGGAAAGGTCGTCGAATAAATATTTTAAGATGCAAGAAACCAATCAGACATACAATTTTTACTATTTCACATTATCATCTTTGTTAGCATTTATAGTAAGACCAAAGGAAAAAGAAAATTTTAACGCAAATCAAACGAGTTATTGAATATTTATTATAATTTATTGAATATTCTGAGCAGTCAAAGCACAGGATCCAAACCACAGGAAATTGCTTTGCGGAGGAGAGGCAATTTTCAACTAGATGTGTAAGTGAGTTAATCGGCGAAGATTGTAGGGCCAGCAAAGGATATAACAAAATTATGACCTCAATTGGAATAAATTTTAACCACAAAACCACAAAATTTAATATAACTTAGCAAAATAGTAACAGATACATTGAGATACAATAGAAACAGTAATAGATACATCGATTCTTTAATATAATCTAAGGTAATAAATATGTGTATTATCATTATAATCGTTAAACTTTATCACCCATTCATAATTTCCTTAAAAATGTTGGCAGAAATTATTGAATTATTTGGCTACCAGTGTCTAGTACAAAAAGTATACACTTCTCTTTTGTCAAGGTCGTCCTAATTGTTGTTTTGTTATCGCCTCTAAGTCAGGGGCAGAAATATTCAGGGTAGACGATGATCTAAAACAGAAAACGATTCATTAGGCAACTAGTAGATCAAAAGAAAATAATAGCTTTGTTATTACAAATAATATTAATATGTACATAATAATATGTTTTGCTATAGACAAAATAATTTAGTTTTGTAATTCCATTTCGAATCGTATTTTGTTCCTGTTGAAGCAGGAACAGATAAACAAAGCAGCAAATAATTAAACAAAAATAACAAACTGATTTCGGTTGTTCGACATCTTCAGTGTCAAATGACTGCCACTGCCATCGCTTTCTCGTTTCGTCTTTTTTCTCGGTTGAAACAATTTGTCTCGAACGAATAATACTGATATTTCTAGAGTCATCATATTGAATAAAAAAGCCAGACTAGTTGTCTGATATTGGTTCGACCGTCGTTTTTGGCTTGGATCTCTTCTGATGACTTATATTGATTTTTCTTATCCCTCAGATTTTTTTGCTCGTTAGGTAATCTTTCGAGAAATGAGAAAAATTTATACAAATCAAAATGTTCGTTTAAAACCTATTGAATAGTATTTTTCTTTTTGGAAAGAATTTGAAATAGACTGAGGAAGAAAGAAGCTCTGCATTCAAGGACGGCGATGGCAGTGAAATTTATGAGAGGATCTATACGATCTTTATTTGTAATTAGCTGATGACATTTTCCTAACTTAGCAGTTTTTATTTTCATTACTCGAACAATTTTTTTGTCTTTATCTAACTTTGCACCTTTTCTGAAGCATTGTATTAATTTTTTTAATTTTTGGCTAGTTGTTTTGAGAAGCTTTAAAAAAGGAGTATATATCATCACAAACATAAAACAACAGCAACGTCAATATTAATATCGTTTACTATTGCGCTCTGATTAACTCGAATTGCGTTACGACCCGGGAAGGTGCAAAATTAAAGTGTAACCATCATCTTTGTTTCACTAATGCATTTTGGTTGTTTCTGCTATCGTTTATTATTATATCTTCGTCCCTTGTCATTCTTTTTGTTCTTTCTTCGTATTTTCAGTGGGCGGTGCACACCCCTCTTTATGCTATATATCCCTTTTCTTGATTAATTTAAATCTACTAACTAATTTTCAACACAACTCTTCGCAAAAAATTAACCGGGTTAGGGGGGTAGGGTGTGATTCCGAGACTGAATGTATATACTTTGTCATATTTGTTTCGCCTTCTTTAATCCACTAAAAACGGAATAACAACATAATACACCCGTAACCCTTTGGGGTTAGCTTTGAAAAATTTGAAAAATTAAATTTTGGGAAAATACGTTCTACCTGTTGCTGACAACTAATTCTTCACTGTTAGCCACTCACAATTTTTGTTCCCTTTGTAAAATAAACATTTTCTGCTGACGATAGTATTTATTGTCCCCAGACTTTGGAGCTATTTTGGTATATTATTTCAGTTACGAAGGAATTTGTGTATGCGGATGTAACGGACGTAATCGAAATTGACAAATAACGCCTAAAATATAGAGTGCATGATTGATGCGTATATGATTAAAAGGTTTGCGAGTATGAAACACATGCGTCCCTGTTTTTTTACATCTATAAATTTTTATCTTTGATCAGTTCGTTCTGTTTTTGTTGAATAAGAATTATGCCCTCGCGAAATTAAGCAACTAATTTGGAAGCTTGGAAGGGCCACTCCTCGACGCAAGCATAGTAATATTCATTCACTTGTTCATTAGGTTTCACCATCCCCACCTTGAGTAAAAGCATATTAAATATTACCACTAGTTCTGCTTTCGATCCTCTGACAAGAGTCACACACTCCACCACGTAATTCAGATAATATTTGCATTTCCTTCAAGTGTTAGTCCCTCTTTCTGTTCAACTTCCCTGAGGACAGGCTCCAAAAACCTATTTTATATTAAACTTCATTAGCTTTCTAGGCACCACGTATCGTTCCTTTCGGTAACGACAGTCGGTTATTGGAACAGAATTTATCTATTTTCTGCATCCTCAATATTGAGACTAACGACGATGCTATCAAAAAATATTACAAAATATTTACTATATTCAATATATTGCTATGCAATAAAAAAATCAAAAAAAAAACCGAATAAATCAATGAAAATAAAAAAACCGAAGCAATCAGCAATAAAACAGTAAATGACGGCGATGGAAAATTGAGAAGAAACTTGAGAAGAAAATAATAGTAATAAAAACAAAGAATAAAAAGAATACAAAATTGAAATATTTTCTCACAAATTACAAAAGTCTTCTACAGCACTGCTAATAAAAAATAACTGAAAATTTTTTGAACCCTTCTAAATAAATTAGAACCTTCTCCAATACGGTGACATAGTATAATATTTCGATTTATAACGAAATTTATTTCTCTGAAAAAAATTGAGTCAGAATTAATGCCACAATGAATTTCAATAAAACATTGGCAACTTTATTGGTGTTAGAAGGCGGAGAATATATTGTTACGTTTGTTTCTTCTTCTTAACTGGACAATCACTTCCCCTTGGTTATTTTCGGGGCCCGATCGCTGGATTGCCGATAATCCCCCACAAAAATACGCGGATTCTTCTGGCTTTAATTTGAGGCTTATTTATTTGATTTCAATCAAGCACTTTATACAATTTTTCACTTGTATGTTTTTCACGGAACAGAATTTCACTACTACGTTCTGGCTCAGAATATTCCCGCTACGTTCTTTTTACAAAGTCTAGAGTTTCACTGCTATGTTCTTCACAAAGTTTGGAATAGCATTGCCCTCGTTGAGATGCTCGTTTTCTATTTATAGGCGTTCGTCTTCCATTACTCAATGCAGTTTCCTTAATTGCCAGATGTCCTTCGGCTCTGTATAATTACCGCGTAAACATCTGCGTATCCGCGTAATTATCTGGTGTGGAAATTCCAATATTTCGTAATTGATTGCTGTCCTTCTGCGAATTTTGTCTATGCCTTATTATGCGCTGTGGACGTTCTGGCGCCGCCGTGTTATTACCATCTGGGAATTCTAGTATCATTTTGAATTCGTTACAATATTAATAACTTATCCCTGAGAGTTATCGTTACATCTATTGTTTTGTTATACAAATTCTTCATTTAATTCTGCCTTGAATAATGTCAGGCGACTTCAATTTCATCAAATTATATTCGAAAAGAATTAAAAGTAAGGGTATCTTTAAGAATACTAAAAAAATATATCTTCGATATTTTGGTAATATCATAAAGTTTTAAAACTATTTGCCCTCCATAACATGCCACTTTAGTCTTACTAATCGGCTCATAAATTCTATATATTGTGTCTGTTCTTATGTTTATTAGCTGCTATTTTTTAATCCCTTGTTCCCGACTGAGGCCTATTTTATTTACCTTAAAGATTTCGACATGTGATAACTTTCTTTGATTTCTACGAGAGCTCCTTGAGCATCGTTGATTGACGATGCCTCTTTTAAGTGCACCGTAGAAAAAGGGCCGAAATTTTGACATTATCTATATAATTATCTTCATCATTGCTACCTATTCTGTTCTCAAATATATATTTTACGCTGGATATACTTTCCTTAATGAATATTGATTTGAAAACCATATAAATTCCTTTTAAATGTTTTAGAAGAACACAGTTCAAATTTCATTTACATCTTATGCAATATGATATAAAATATTTGAAATAAATTTAAAGAATAAATTTAATAATTAAGAATTTTATAAAAAATTCGAAAAAAGCAAAAACCAAAAGCGTAAAATTGATTTTGTCCAATGTTGCCAAAGCGAAATGAAAGTAAAAAAATGTATCTATTATTTAATTCTGAAGAGGAGAATAAATGACGTAGATGCTTTTTAAGAATATTAGATTTATCTCAAAATATAGAATATGATTTTCAGATTTTAAAAATGCCAAGATAAAAGAAATATAACGCTAACACGTAAAATCAAATGATACCATAAACAATTTTTCCACTTGCTCACAACACAGTTTATTCTTTTCTTATAAACAGGATGCCTTGAGATATCTCTCGAAAGATCTCCCATCGATTTTACACTTGCAAAATATTTTTATGTAATAATTCAATAATTTATTAATTTTTTTGCCCCCTTATTTATTCTGCGTAAAATATCTTTTCCATGTTTATCGTTTCTGGAAATAATACATCTGAAGTCTTAGAATGAAAGTAAATATATAGAGAAGATATAGAGAAAGTGAGAGAGAATGGGAGGAAGTGAAATGAACGGTCGTAATTACGTGAATTTTGAAATAAATCAGGAAAGGAAATTGCCCTAATTATTATACGTGCACACGAGTTATACAAGCTTTCTAATCACTTTTCACTTTTTCATTCAGTTTTTTATTTGCTCGTTCCGAAAACATTTCAAAAGAAAGTAAAAGCTTATTTCTCCGGTATGAATTATTGGACTCTTACCGTGTTTCGCGTCCTACCAAGAACTTTTTCATCTGATCGTTATTTTCTTTGCCATCAAATCAAATATAAATATTCCAGCTCTTGTGGCCATCGCCGTCGTTATTTCTTTGATCATCCATTTATTTTCAAGTTGAACTTCTATAATTTTGGTATATTGGCAAACACTCTTTTTGCATAATTTTAATTTAGTTGAGGGTTGTTTTCCTTGTCAAAAAATTAATGACAAAATGTGTGCGGCGTTTGCTAAAAATTAAATATCGGTCCCATGTACCAAACTAGAATTAGCTGCTTGTCTATTTACTTTAACTTATGCATGTCTTCCAATTTTAGAAATCATTATCAGTGCCTTATCATTTCGGTTTTCTTAAGAAACTGATAAAACGATATTTTGATATTTTGAAAAAGCGAATAATATGCTTTTGCCTTTCTTTTTTATAACTCTCATTTTCTTCCTTACGAGATATTGTGAAAGGTCGCTTCATCGGCTTCCGTCCCTAACGCATTAATGTGAGCTCGGTAGGTAGCTAAGCGCATGCGTCCGGTCTGTCTACGGAATTCCCGATTACAACCGAACGGAAAGAAATCTTGGCAAGAAATTTGCCATAAATATTCTTTGTCATTGACTAGTGTGAAGTTAGTACTCTTTTTTAAAGAACCAGATTTGAAAATGTCTAGCTAAGACGAAAATTGGAGAGAAAAAGGGTTGCCATGCTTGCAAGAATTGTAATCGTTAAATACAACAATATATTATCCTTCACACAAACCCGATACAATTTTTATTGCATAAGGCACACATATTTTATTTGCTTAAGTTTTAATCATGATTCGATGGATTATTGTGAATGTCACGAGCGTAAGCTTTTTACCTAAATCAGTTATTATAAAAATAGGGAAACATTAAAGATATATTAAATTTTTTGTTAATATGTGACTCTATGAGTGTAATTTAGTACATCTTAAAGTTTTAGATTTCCCATTTTAACTCACAGCATTTCAACACCGATATACTAACCCTAATAAGCGCGTTTTCGCGAAATAGCTATCTAAACAGAGGTAAAGGCGTTGTATTGACTTTTTATTTCTTAATTTTAACAGGAATCTATGAACTTGGTTTATTGCAGTAAAAAAGTGTCTTCCATGTTGTGATGTCATATAATATTAAATAATTTTACAGAGTAATCATGACTTCATAATGACCAGTTATAAGTAATATTTCACGGCGCCTTATTGTGCATTCCAAATTCTACATCTTAAAATTTAAAACAGCAGACCATGCAATCAATGCTAAGAAGATAGGTTCCGTTCTTGACTATAACTCAACTGCAGTATAACCAAGTATACCATCCAAGTATACAAAACACTGCATACTTTTTGGCTGTTATTTTTGGAGATATGTATTTCAGTACCTACAGAATATAATACTATGGTCCAGCATATCTTGAATTTGCAAAAAATTGTCCAGAGTTTTTTGAATGAAATTTTCCTACAATATAGAGGAAGGTCCCACCTAACACCCTGTATTCACACTTATGACTGTCTAACAACCGTTTGCCAGATATAAGATTTTTTCTTCCGGTGCTACTCTTTTGGAGATATCATTGTCCAGTACACATTCAATTTGCAAAAAATTGTCCAGAGTTTTTTGAAAGAAATTTTCCTACAATATAGAGGAAGGTCCCACCTAACACCCTGTATTCACACTTATGACTGTCTAACAACCGTTTGGCAGATATAAGATTTTTTCTTCCGGTGCTACTCTTTTGGAGATATCATTGTCCAGTACACATTCAATTTGCAAAAAATTGTCCAGAGTTTTTTGAATGAAATTTTCCTACAATATAGAGGAAGGTCCCACCTAACACCCTGTATTCACACTTATGACTGTCTAACAACCGTTTGCCAGATATAAGATTTTTTCTTCCGGTGCTACTCTTTTGGAGATATCATTGTCCAGTACACATTCAATTTGCAAAAAATTGTCCAGAGTTTTTCGAATGAAATTTTCCTACAATATAGAGGAAGGTCCCACCTAACACCCTGTATTCACACTTGTGACTGTCTAACAACCGTTTGCCAGATATAATATTTTTTCTTCCGGTGCTACTCTTTTGGAGATATCATTGTCCAGTACACATTCGATTTGCAAAAAATTGTCCAGAGTTTTTCGAATGAAATTTTCCTACAATATAGAGGAAGGTCCCACCTAACACCCTGTATTCACACTTATGACTGTCTAACAACCGTTTGCCAGATATAATATTTTCTCTTCCGGTGCTACTCTTTTGGAGATATCATTGTCCAGTACACATTCAATTTGCAAAAAATTGTCCAGAGTTTTTCGAATGAAATTTTCCTACAATATAGAGGAAGGTCCCACCTAACACCCTGTATTCACACTTATGACTGTCTAACAACCGTTTGCCAGATATAATATTTTTTCTTCCGGTGCTACTCTTTTGGAGATATCATTGTCCAGTACACATTCAATTTGCAAAAAATTGTCCAGAGTTTTTCGAATGAAATTTTCCTACAATATAGAGGAAGGTCACACCTAACACCCTGTATTCACACTTATGACTGTCTAACAACCGTTTGCCGGATATAATATTTTTTCTTCTGGTGCTACTCTTTTGGAGATATCATTGTCCAGTACACATTCAATTTGCAAAAAATTGTCCAGAGTTTTTCGGATGAAATTTTCCTAAAATATAGAGGAAGGTCCCACCTAACATCCTGTATTCACACTTATGACTGTCTAACAACCGTTTGCCAGATATAAGATTTTTTCTTCCGGTGCTACTCTTTTGGAGATATCATTGTCATCTGGCAAACGGTTGTTAGACAGTCATAAGTGTGAATACAGGGTGTTAGGTGGGACCTTCCTCTATATTGTAGGAAAATTTCATTCGAAAAACTCTGGACAATTTTTTGCAAATTGAATGTGTACTGGACAATGATATCTCCAAAAGAGTAGCACCGGAAGAAAAAATCTTATATCTGGCAAATGGTTGTTAGACAGTCATAAGTGTGAATACACGGTGTTAGGTGGGACCTTCCTCTATATTGTAGGAAAATTTCATTCGAAAAACTCTGGACAATTTTTTGCAAATTGAATGTGTACTGGACAATGATATCTCCAAAAGAGTAGCACCGGAAGAAAAAATCTTATATCTGGCAAACGGTTGCTAGACAGTCATAAGTGTGAATACAGGGTGTTAGGTGGGACCTTCCTCTATATTGTAGGAAAATTTCATTCGAAAAACTCTGGACAATTTTTTGCAAATTGAATATTTACTGGACAATGATATCTCCATAAGAGTAGCACCGGAAGAAAAAAATCTTATATCTGGCAAACGGTTGTTAGACAGTCATAAGTGTGAATACAGGGTGTTAGGTGGGACCTTCCTCTATATTGTAGGAAAATTTCATTCGAAAAACTCTGGACAATTTTTTGCAAATTGAATGTGTACTGGACAATGATATCTCCAAAAGAGTAGCACCGGAAGAAAAAATCTTATATCTGGCAAACGGTTGTTAGACAGTCATAAGTGTGAATACAGGGTGTTAGGTGGGACCTTCCTCTATATTGTAGGAAAATTTCATTCAAAAAACTCTGGACAATTTTTTGCAAATTGAATGTGTACTGGACAATGATATCTCCAAAAGAGTAGCACCGGAAGTAAAAATCTTATATCTGGCAAACGGTTGTTAGACAGTCATAAGTGTGAATACACGGTGTTAGGTGGGACCTTCCTCTGTATTGTAGGAAAATTTCATTCGAAAAACTCTGGACAATTTTTTGCAAATTGAATGTGTACTGGACAATGATATCTCCAAAAGAGTAGCACCGGAAGAAAAAATCTTATATCTGGCAAACGGTTGCTAGACAGTCATAAGTGTGAATACAGGGTGTTAGGTGGGACCTTCCTCTATATTGTAGGAAAATTTCATTCGAAAAACTGGACAATTTTTTGCAAATTGAATATTTACTGGACAATGATATCTCCATAAGAGTAGCACCGGAAGAAAAAATCTTATATCTGGCAAACGGTTGTTAGACAGTCATAAGTGTGAATACAGGGTGTTAGGTGGGACCTTCCTCTATATTGTAGGAAAATTTCATTCGAAAAACTCTGGACAATTTTTTGCAAATTGAATGTGTACTGGACAATGATATCTCCAAAAGAGTAGCACCGGAAGAAAAAATCTTATATCTGGCAAACGGTTGTTAGACAGTCATAAGTGTGAATACAGGGTGTTAGGTGGGACCTTCCTCTATATTGTAGGAAAATTTCATTCGAAAAACTCTGGACAATTTTTTGCAAATTGAATGTGTACTGGACAATGATATCTCCAAAAGAGTAGCACCGGAAGAAAAAATCTTATATCTGGCAAATGGTTGTTAGACAGTCATAAGTGTGAATACACGGTGTTAGGTGGGACCTTCCTCTATATTGTAGGAAAATTTCATTCGAAAAACTCTGGACAATTTTTTGCAAATTGAATGTGTACTGGACAATGATATCTCCAAAAGAGTAGCACCGGAAGAAAAAATCTTATATCTGGCAAACGGTTGCTAGACAGTCATAAGTGTGAATACAGGGTGTTAGGTGGGACCTTCCTCTATATTGTAGGAAAATTTCATTCGAAAAACTCTGGACAATTTTTTGCAAATTGAATATTTACTGGACAATGATATCTCCATAAGAGTAGCACCGGAAGAAAAAAATCTTATATCTGGCAAACGGTTGTTAGACAGTCATAAGTGTGAATACAGGGTGTTAGGTGGGACCTTCCTCTATATTGTAGGAAAATTTCATTCGAAAAACTCTGGACAATTTTTTGCAAATTGAATGTGTACTGGACAATGATATCTCCAAAAGAGTAGCACCGGAAGAAAAAATCTTATATCTGGCAAACGGTTGTTAGACAGTCATAAGTGTGAATACAGGGTGTTAGGTGGGACCTTCCTCTATATTGTAGGAAAATTTCATTCAAAAAACTCTGGACAATTTTTTGCAAATTGAATGTGTACTGGACAATGATATCTCCAAAAGAGTAGCACCGGAAGTAAAAATCTTATATCTGGCAAACGGTTGTTAGACAGTCATAAGTGTGAATACACGGTGTTAGGTGGGACCTTCCTCTGTATTGTAGGAAAATTTCATTCGAAAAACTCTGGACAATTTTTTGCAAATTGAATGTGTACTGGACAATGATATCTCCAAAAGAGTAGCACCGGAAGAAAAAATCTTATATCTGGCAAACGGTTGCTAGACAGTCATAAGTGTGAATACAGGGTGTTAGGTGGGACCTTCCTCTATATTGTAGGAAAATTTCATTCGAAAAACTGGACAATTTTTTGCAAATTGAATATTTACTGGACAATGATATCTCCATAAGAGTAGCACCGGAAGAAAAAATCTTATATCTGGCAAACGGTTGTTAGACAGTCATAAGTGTGAATACAGGGTGTTAGGTGGGACCTTCCTCTATATTGTAGGAAAATTTCATTCGAAAAACTCTGGACAATTTTTTGCAAATTGAATGTGTACTGGACAATGATATCTCCAAAAGAGTAGCACCGGAAGAAAAAATCTTATATCTGGCAAACGGTTGTTAGACAGTCATAAGTGTGAATACAGGGTGTTAGGTGGGACCTTCCTCTATATTGTAGGAAAATTTCATTCGAAAAACTCTGGACAATTTTTTGCAAATTGAATGTGTACTGGACAATGATATCTCCAAAAGAGTAGCACCGGAAGAAAAAATCTTATATCTGGCAAACGGTTGTTAGACAGTCATAAGTGTGAATACAGGGTGTTAGGTGGGACCTTCCTCTATATTGTAGGAAAATTTCATTCGAAAAACTCTGGACAATTTTTTGCAAATTGAATGTGTACTGGACAATGATATCTCCAAAAGAGTAGCACCGGAAGAAAAAATCTTATATCTGGCAAACGGTTGTTAGACAGTCATAAGTGTGAATACAGGGTGTTAGGTGGGACCTTCCTCTATATTGTAGGAAAATTTCATTCGAAAAACTCTGGACAATTTTTTGCAAATTGAATGTGTACTGGACAATGATATCTCCAAAAGAGTAGCACCGGAAGAAAAAATCTTATATCTGGCAAACGGTTGCTAGACAGTCATAAGTGTGAATACAGGGTGTTAGGTGGGACCTTCCTCTTTATTGTAGGAAAATTTCATTCGAAAAACTCTGGACAATTTTTTGCAAATTGAATATTTACTGGACAATGATATCTCCATAAGAGTAGCACCGGAAGAAAAAATCTTATATCTGGCAAACGGTTGTTAGACAGTCATAAGTGTGAATACAGGGTGTTAGGTGGGACCTTCCTCTATATTGTAGGAAAATTTCATTCGAAAAACTCTGGACAATTTTTTGCAAATTGAATGTGTACTGGACAATGATATCTCCAAAAGAGTAGCACCGGAAGAAAAAATCTTATATCTGGCAAACGGTTGTTAGACAGTCATAAGTGTGAATACAGGGTGTTAGGTGGGACCTTTCTCTATATTGTAGGGAAATTTCATTCGAAAAACTCTGGACAATTTTTTGCAAATTGAATGTGTACTGGACAATGATATCTCCAAAAGAGTAGCACCGGAAGAAAAAATCTTATATCTGGCAAACGGTTGTTAGACAGTCATAAGTGTGAATACAGGGTGTTAGGTGGGACCTTCCTCTATATTGTAGGAAAATTTCATTCAAAAAACTCTGGACAATTTTTTGCAAATTGAATGTGTACTGGACAATGATATCTCCAAAAGAGTAGCACCGGAAGAAAAAATCTTATATCTGCCAAACGGTTGTTAGACAGTCATAAGTGTGAATACAGGGTGTTAGGTGGGACCTTCCTCTATATTGTAGGAAAATTTCTTTCAAAAAACTCTGGACAATTTTTTGCAAATTGAATGTGTACTGGACAATGATATCTCCAAAAGAGTAGCACCGGAAGAAAAAATCTTATATCTGGCAAACGGTTGTTAGACAGTCATAAGTGTGAATACAGGGTGTTAGGTGGGACCTTCCTCTATATTGTAGGAAAATTTCATTCAAAAAACTCTGGACAATTTTTTGCAAATTCAAGATATGCTGGACCATAGTATTATATTCTGTAGGTACTGAAATACATTTCTCCAAAAATAACAGCCAAAAAGTATGCAGTGTTTTGTATACTTGGATGGTATACTTGGTTATACTGCAGTTGAGTTATAGTCAGGAACGGAACCTATCTTCTTAGCATTGATTGCATGGTCTGCTGTTTTAAATTTTAAGATGTAGACTTTGGAATGCACATAAAGGCGCCGTGAAATATTACTTATAACTGGTCATTATGAAGTCATGATTACTCTGTAAAATTATTTAATATTATATAACAACACAACATGGATAACATTTTTTACTGTCATGAACCAAGTTCATAGATTCTTGGAAAAATGGAGGAAGAAAAAATCAACACAATGCTTTTACCTTGGTTTAGATCGCTATTCCGCGAAAACGCACTACTCAGAATTAGTATATTGGTGTAGAAATGCTGTGGGTTAAAATAGGAAATTTAGAGCTGTAGGATATACTAAATTACACGCACAGAGTCACGTATTAGTAAAGAATTTAATACTCGTATCAAGCAGATTCATTAGTAGTATCAATGTAGATGGTGTATCCCTTTAATGAGAAGTGTAACCGGACATAGATGTGAAGCTAACAGTGATTCTTTGTTTCCAAATGATGTGAAATAGAGGCTAGCGTCTAATTTATTCAAATCAGCTTCATGTAATGGCTTATTATAAACCAGAACAAGAATATTATCAGAGGAAGTGGTTGTAAATTTACTCCTTATGAAGAAAACAATTGTCAAATAAAAATATATATTGCAAATAAGGCAGGTCTAGGAAATATATGTAGGAAAAATTTATAAAAGACACTATAAAATACATTAAAATATTCTATTTCCTACGGTCACTATTATGATTTCGAAACTTGTTGTTGAAATACATAGGGAGTTTCGTTTCTAAAAAACATTTCCACAATTGCTTTTGAAGAACTGGTTTAGGAGAGAGCAGCCTATATTAGATTTTTTCCATAGTTTTAAAAGAAGTAAACAGTCAATATATTTCCCGCTACTAATTTATATTTAGTTCCATTAGAAATAAGAAAAAATCTATAAATTATAGGTTTAAAGTTTACAAATAGGAAATACAAAATTTATTTAATACTAGTTTCATCAATCCGGAAAATGCAAACAGTGCTCCATCTCCCGTCTACACAAGGAAATAATATATGACAATAATTAAAATATTACATCAAAGACCTAAACCAATAGTTGCTCTCAGGGGTCTTAGTCTCCATTCTGATAGCATTTTGATACCTACTCGAGATTATATGGCAGCTCTATTTTTAAAAGTCTCCAAAAATGTGTACTCAAAATAAGTACTAACTTCACATCGGTTTGTCATTGCGGCTGTTTCGGATTGAAATGGGCAAAATACTTAGGGGACACACCCTATATATAGTATCCTATAGTTAATATAAATTAATTCGTGTTCATAGTTAAAATTTTCAGATTTTACCGAACTTTAAATTGGAATTGCGTTTCCAAGTAAAGGTTGGGGCTAAACTCAGCGTACAGTTTTTAGGTGCGATGTAACTTTATCGGTACTTATAATAACGATGCTTATAGCTCAGTTTGTAAACAAAACCACCCACTAGTTATTCGATTTAATTTTCCGGTTTCCGATCTCCGGTGGAATGGATACTAGTTTCAGAAAATTCCAAGTGTTGCGAAAAGCTTGGAACTCCACTTCGCATCGCAAGCCACGCTGTGCCGCGTTGATCTCATATTGCAGTGCTTGGAACTTTTATAACCTATATTACAGAAGTCACGCGAAAACAGTTAGTCAGTGACTTTTATTTTAAACTTCTCGCGAGAGAAATTATTCAGTCGCCTTTATATCTCGCTACAAACGGGACAATGTGAATATACCCATACCCACCCTATCCCTTCAGATGTAGTATACATAATAAGAAAGAAAAAAGTAAACACCAAAATATCGACTTCACAATCCAATACTGGTTTTAAGGTATCATAAACGAATCATTAGCGACCTTTTATCGTTCACCCAGAAATCGTGTGCATGTATATGCACATATGTAGTAGAAGTAGCTCAGGCGGTGGAAATGGCGCAAAATTACTCCATTTGAACGGAGTAATGCTCGATTGAGCCGATAAATATTACGCACACAGGAGCACAAATACCTTAACACCCAGAGAGATTTAATGAAGCTGTCAGAAAGAAAACGAATCAAAGAATTATGGCTCCAAAAAATAGAACTATTTTTTATTCTTTTGGCATTTCTCTTAGCTCCTTACTTTTGGCTTCTAAAGAACTTCTCGGTTTATTATTACCTAACCCTATTGAGTGCATTAATCTATCACTCATCTATTATCGAATATTTTGTTCTATAAATTTTGAATTATTCTTCTTTTTTCTGAATTACTGCAATTAGTTTGGGCTGCACAGGGTCGAATTTTCACTACGCCCTACGATTTAACAGCTGCTGCTAGTTATAATAAAACTGCCTCTATGGTTCGAGGATGCTATTTTAATTCCACTTGGTATGTAAAATGTACAAGAGGGAAAATTCATTTCGCTTATTTTTATATCCTATTCCCTTTAAGAAAGGGAAGAAGGATATATTAATGTTGATACTCAGTTTGTAACGCAGTGAAGAAGCTACAATAGATATAGAAAAGTATATATATTCTGGATCAGAATGATGCCCTGAGTAGATTTAGCCCTGTCCGTCCATCTGTCTGTCTGTCTGTCTGTCTGTGTCTGTCTGTCTGTCTGTCTGTCTGTCTGTGGAAATCATGATTACAAGAGAACGAATAAAGCTATCATCATGAAATTTCGTATGAATATTGCGTGTTAGGATAGGCTGGTTGGTATTGATATCGAACAACTGGTTGGTGAAATCCGACAACTTACACGCCTACTTTTGGTATTTAATGTGATTTAAATCGTGTTTAGAGCAAAATTGCTCAGCTCCGAGTACGAACTTAAAGGTGAAATTGTATATACGAGTATACTACAAATACTACTCATTTGGAAATATAATCATAAAATGGGCATGGTCCGCCCACTAGAGACAAAATTCGTACAGGCGTAGAGGCGTAAAAATAGAAATATTGACATGAAATTTGGCACAAACACTCCCTGTCATCATAGGATGGGTGGTGTTGAAAATGGGTGAAATCTGCCACGCCCACGACTCAATTAGAACTGTTTCACAAAAAATGAACGTTAAAAAGAACAAATAAAGCATGAAATTTTGGTACGAATGTTCTCTCTCATCACAGGCTGGTTATAAATATAAATATAATAATTTAAACATAAATATGTAATATATTTGAATGTTGTTATCAAGAGATTCGGGAATAGGATATATAAGCTTCGGCCAGGCCGAAGATAACGTTCTAACCAGCTTGTATTATCTCCGTTCTTCATTTCCCCCCTTGAGGGGCGTTGAAGTTATAGTTTTCGACACATTCGATGATTCTCTTACAAAGAGAAAAAAGCACACAATTTAAAATATTTTGTAGTATTATTATTAATATTATTAGTATTATTATTATTATTAGCCTCGTCAAGTATATTTGTAGCGTAATACTAAAGGTTACCACTATAACCGCCACCATTATTATCATCATAACCATCATCGGTATCATAATCTTTTCCTTCACCAATCTTCTAAAAAGAAATAATTTTTATGAAACATTTATTTCGATCTTAATACTTTTTGTCCTAGATTTTGTTGCCCTTCTTCGTCCTATATTACACATACTAGTAAAACAGATTAGAAAAATATTATTTTTTCACACTAAATGTTTCGACCTACATAAGTTTATTGCGACAATCAATGGGATATGTTTGAAATGGTTATCGTACATAGTGAATACAAAGGTAGTACAAGCACCCCAAGTATGCAAAATGATGGATGGTTAGAAAAATTTACAGCCTAATCAATAGAAATGTATTGAATTTTAAGTGCAAGTGTAAACAAGTAAAATGGGGACACCTCTTGTCGATAGTGTGCTTATTTGAGTAACATGTGCGCGAAGTATGTAATTCTATCATCCGTGGTCGGCTTTCCAACAATCACTGGAAGGATCGAATAGTATGCTAAAACTCTGATTTAACGCATAATTGAAAATAATGTTTCCATGACCCTTGAAGTTCAAAAGGTAAATAAGAAGGTAAAATAATAAAAGAGCTTGCAGAGTTATTTTTATGCATAAAAATTTAGGATGTTATGTAATTTAAAATTATTTACGGGTTTTTTAATATGCACATATTTTATTTTAAAACGGATGTACTCTTGAACACTTTGTGCAGTCTGTCCACGTGGAAATGAAAGCCATCGTCGGTGTTTTTATCTTCGAAGTTGTTATGAATTTATACCGCGTATTAAGCTGTCGAGTGCAGTTTAAACCCAAAAACTATTATTTGTGATGAAGGTCCGCTTTGAGCAATGTCGGATTTATGGATAATAAATATATTTAAACTGCTAAAAATTCCATCACATGCCCAAAAAGTGACCGTATTAGGTTAATTACATGCTCGACCAAATTATTTGTAGGTTTGACCCAAAATAACCCAAGACTGCAAACGCACTTTACATTAGTTTACTTTAGTTACATAAAAAAACATCAAACCTTTATATTAAACCATAGAGTAAGAAATAACAAGAGTCACAATCTTGAACAAAATATTTTTCTATGGTCGGTCCAGCGCTGGACCGATTTCTCACTCAATAGTGAGTGGTTCGCTCTCTCTCATTCAATTTCTATAGCTTTTGCTTTGTTTTGCACTGATGCTCTATAAATATTTCGGTTGTTAACAATTTTTTGTTGGGCTTGCTACTCTTCGTGATTTTATTCTTCGGCGTAGTCAGCACGAAGAAGAGACAAGATTTGCGTTGAAAGGGAAGAAATTTGCATGGATACGTTTTAATAGCCGAAATTATTGGCGTGAGAGAGTGATATTTACATTGGCAATTGTTTTTGTAACTAGTCAAATTTTATTAAAGCGCATCATATCGAAAGTTTGTATGTGTGGGAATGTGAATGAATAAGGTTATTTACGGCACAACATTAGTTTTTTATTTTTTTTTGCGGTCTGCAAGGCCATCGTAGGACGTAGCAAAATTTTTCATAGATATAATTCAATTGTATTTGTACTCGTAGATTTATCAATCTTAAAAATTTGACAAATTTTAAAAAGGAATACTTATAATAATTATTTTAATATTTTTAAGTTACAAGACAAGAGTAAACAGGAGAAAAAATAATTAGCAGTGAAGCTTATTTACCATCTGCATCCGTCTTAACTGTTCAGGATTGTGATAAAATCTAGCAGTAGGCGTGGCTATCTAATTAAATGGATTTTCCACCATGGATGGACACAGACTTTATCAGGCTGAATGATAAATTTTTATTTCTATTTTTAATATTTTATTTTTATTTTTAATTGTTTTTCACAATTGCTACAAGAAAATTATGTGTCACATTGATTACCTTCTTCAGGTAAATTCAATATGTCTGTATTATCATAGGTGTTATCAAAAAAAATTGGTACAACACCTGCCTTTAAACATCTTTTACCAATATCGGATGGTGCAAAATGTTTATCGCATATTTTAATATTTTTGTCGTACATATTTAAGGGTATCCTACATTTCTCCCTCCAAATTTGCCCTAAGGTTCGGTCTTTGTCTTCAGACAATTCGAAATCATAATGAAATACAATCGCATAAAGAGGAACAAGTGTACGTAGATTTCTTACTTGGAGAGGCAAAGAAGAAAAAAAGTCGTTACAATCGTTCTCTGTGCTTTTTCATTCTTTTTGCTACTTATGATGAAATAGAAACACTATACACATACGCATAGCAACAATTGAGACAATAATAAAAAATACCGCAGTCATGACAAATGAAAACAAATCAATCAATTGGCCTATTCTGCTCTCGCGAGAATAATAGCACGAAGTAATAAGAGAATAATAAAAAAAATTGTGCTGAAGTAAAAAAACGAATAAAGAAATCGTCCGATATTCTGCTTTCGAGTACTTCTCACTCAAAACACTTCTTCGTTTCCCGTTCGGACCGACCGCTTCCATGATGGCAAATGAGTGAAAAGAGCTGTTTGGGCCTCTTGTTATTTCTTACTCTATGCTGAATCTCTTTTGATTTGGATATAATATAGTTATGTTCTTGTTGACAAATACCTTACTTATGTTCGGGACACAAATTCATATTTCTCCCTACTTCTATTAATGTTGCTTATATTATTTATTTTTTTCCCCAGTAGCAATCGGTTTTGCTCCTGCAAGTAATATTTGTATTTTTGGCTATTCAGACAACATTTGTTTTTGTGAAGGATTATCTTGAACGATGTTGTGTTTATAAAATTTTTCGATCAATTACCACCGTTGCCTCTGTTATAGCGCCTGCTGCGATAACGATAGTTTTTGTTGCGGTACCAGTTGTTGCCTAAGTAGAAAAAAGAAGTTGTTGTTGTTGTTGAACCACGTTTTTCGAAAGATGCTTATTTTAGATAAAACCCACTTTGTTTTTTAAATCCTTCGGAACATATTTGTAAATAACTCTGACATCATGATAATAAGTTATCTTTTACACAGCCAGGCATGCCCTTCCTTTGACAATTGGTTTGCAGTTTCCATTTTTAGCTATCCTTCCTTTTCTTCCTTTGATAATTCCCAAAAGGTGTAAGCACAGACTATGCTTTTGCGTTTGTACATGTGTAAGCATGTGTTTAATGTTTGGGTGGGTGAGTTAATGATGTATGATGACTACGTGTGATTATTGTAAATTTATTTGCATGTATTTATGTGAGCATGAACCAAAGGGCATGTATGTTTGTACTTTTTCTACAAATTTGACTTTAATACCATGGAGAGAAAGGGAAAGAAATAATGAAAGAAAGAGAGAGGGAATGAGAGAAAGAGAGAGAGAGGGTGAGAGAGAGAAAGCGGATGAAGTCACATCAAAATATATGCAAAAAGCATAGAGGTTTGCAAATTTGTGGTTTCCGTGCAAGTTGCCTGGAAAGGTCTTTAAATTTGCTACAATTAAACATGTATAGACATATTTTCATAGGTTTTGATATATAATTTCTACCTGAAATAAAAACTTAGAGGCTTTCTGGTCTTAGTACAAATAAATTTGGGGTAATTTGTGTGGAAATTAACAGCTTTGTCATCAGTTATGTAACAGATGATTATTTCATCTGTTATTTGAAAAATTTAAAAATAGTCTGGGGTTTAAATAAAAACTAAGTTTCATATTTTCCAAACTTCTTCTTTTCCTTCATCATAATCATTCCTATATGTTTCATCGCAATCATTTTCTTTTTCTTCTTAGTCTGTTTTAAAAACCAAACTATTTGGGAGGGCTTCTCTTATACGTTCTAATACTTTACAGTATTTTACAGCGTGAGTGTTTAATTCACACTCTGTTTTTATACCTATCGTACAAAAAATATTTTTGTGAACTATATATTTTTGTCATATTGTTTCGTTACCAGGATAAATTTAACATTATAAGTTTAAGCTTGTGCTCGTCAGTTCATTCCTCACAATCCGGTTGTTTAAATTGCTATAAACTATTCGTCAGTATCGTACTGTAACGTACCATCTATCCTTACCGTCTGCAAACTATTGCACTGTATCGTAACTTTTCGCCATATTTTTTTTATTCCTAACGAACTCTCGAATGAAAAAGCATCTCTTAAAATAAAATAACAGCTAAAGCAGCAGTTATTAATAAACCATTAATATTGTCCACACAAGCAATTTATTTACATGCAGAATATAAGTAAATGCAGTAAATGCAACACAAGTTTTTTTTTGTTTTAAATTTTGTATTTCTTGTATATTATTGTTTTTGTACTTTTAGATGTAAATTTTGCATAATTTAATTAAATCTATTATCCAATTTTTTGTTTTTTAATTTATATTTTAACAATTTTTGTTTTGAGATCTCGTTTTTGATTTATAGTTGAAAATTTTGGTTTTATGAGTTTTAAATATTTAAGTTAATGGTTTCATATTTATATGTTGATACTTATATATTTCTTCACAGCAAATATTGACAAAATTTTAATATGTTTGAAACTTTACTATAGAAATGTCTCATTTTTATTATTAATTAGGAATAAAACCTAAAGTTAGATTACTGACAGTCTGTCTCGATAACATTTTGTCTTAGCATTTCCCATTCTATTATTTTACTTCCTTGCTTTCATTCTTTCTTCAAAATTTTTTTAGACAGTGGTCGGTGAAACGTTCCGCATTGTCATGTCGTTTTATGCCTTTTGATTACACCATGTTTTTATCGGTTGGAACATCTCGTTTCTGCCTTTCAAAATAGTTATTTGACAATAGTTTTGTTGCTGTGAATTGAAATGGAATACGGTGACAGTGCTGAGGCTGTGACTAAAATTATGACTATCTTAAGATCATTCTTTAAAAGTAATTGAGGGAGTAATAAACGAATCATTTCATTAGATATTTCAAATTCGCAATTCTGTGACTGAGGAAACCCGGAACATTTATTCTCAGACACTCATTAAAGCAAGAAGACCCTTCAGCTATGAAACTGCATTTGCAGATAAGTGATAGATGCGTCATTAAAATGTCGCTAAAACGACCTTTTTCTTTTATTCTTCTCTTTTTCTAAAACGATCATGGGTTTGGAGAATGGGTTTTTCAGCAGTACATTTTCCCCCTTATACCGACATTTCATCACCATAGGAACCCACTTGCCAGACACATAATTGCATATTACCAAAGAATATAGAGTAAAGTATACTACTAGTAGAGTAGTACTAGTACTAGAGTAGTACTACTCTACATTCTTTGATATTACTTTTTTGTTCTATTTTTGCTTTATGACCTGACGGTAAGCGGATCATCAAGCGTGTAAGTGTCATTTGCATATTCACCCCTGCACTAGCCGTACCCTTTTCCTTGAAACAGTTAAGACGGATACTTTTTCCACTGTTTTTGTATTCTTGGTTTTGTTCAGAGAATGACTATGACATGATTAGTCACAGAAGAAAGTACTCTTACGAACGATTGACAAAAGATCTGACTCTTGACAGTAGACGAGCGCAAACTTAACTATAAATGAGCAACTTACACAAACAAAAACTAGGAGCTTGCTCGTACACACCGAAAATCCGAATGCTATGAGTTCAGAGAAGAATGCCATGAACGGTTACAAGAACCCGTCAATTTATCTCGTAAGAACAAGTTTGCGTCTTAAAACATTATCAACGTTTTTCTTTTCCATACTATCACAATTGACGGTATATTCAGGTACGGATTTAGTTAAATCCGTAATGATTAAATCAGAAAAAAGTCATTTACGGTATTGTTACACAATTTTTCATCATAGAAATATTTTAAATATTATAAAGGAGATAGAATGTTATAAAACACGAATCGAATCATATATATAATATCTTTTTAGGAAAAAATAAAGATAACCCATTTAAAAAGTTATGTTTTCTGATACCTCTTTTCAAAGTATTTATTAGGAAAGTGCGGGGAGAGCAAAAAGTATTGCCTTCATAACTCCCACATCCATCTCCATCTTGAAAGATCACACTCCCCAAATGATTACACTCAGATATGTCGAATTTAGGCTGCTCACTTTCAACACTTTATATCTTCGGCGAATAATTTTCTGCTAAAGCTAGATTTGTTATCGCCGTGAATTTTACAAATATTTTCTGTAGCTTTTCGATATGAGAAACATTTAAATATTCTATTAAACCCCGTAAATATATTCAAATCTGTATTCATATCCAAGCCTGTAAGAACCTTTAAGTATGAAACTTTAGTTCTTCTAGGAGAAACGTTATTTAAGGTTCGTTGTATATTAACGTCAACTGGCATAATTTTAATATTGTTCGAATTCGTTCAACCAGCCCATTCTAGTGGAGCAAACCTGTTGCTTAGAAAAATGTTTGAGGCTTTCTCCTTCAGAATATGCTTTAACTTTAAATATTTGCTGTGAAAATAGTCTTTGGGTCAGAAAATTCTCCTTTTAGTTTTCCAAAAACAACAGATTGCTTAATCAATTTGTTTTCAACCTTAACAGTTCCTGTGGTTCCGGTTGAATAGAGTGTGATTATATTCCCCACGAGTTTGTACAAGTGTACCAACATGATTTATATGGTGTGCATCCAAAGGTTTGTCGGCTTTTTCAATTGGGGATAATTGGCTCTTTCCTTTCTACCAGGTTTAGGATAAGTTTTAAAACTTTTAACGACCCTTTCCACTTTTTGCTAACTGAAGTATAAAGAAACGTTTTTCAATTAAATACTTTGTTTTTGATATCAAGAATGGGCTCGAATGGACCGAACCCTAATAAAAGACAAAGACAATGGAGTCGACTGAACGTAACTTCATTTCTCATTTGGGAGCTTTCAATGTTAAGCAATGCTCACCAATGATGTTATGGTTAAAGTAGATGCGTCGCAATCCGCAACAATCTTAAATTTAAAGTTTTTAAGTAGACTCGATAATTCTTTAAGTCATTTATGGCTGATTATAGATGAATTCTCACGTTCAAAGGAAGAATAAGGCAAGGAGTATGTACTATTCTCCATGTTAACCTTTTCTTATTCATACATTTAATTGGTTGAAAAACTTGCTCCTCGGTTTTTTGTGGAACTCCTACCGCGGAACCGTATTTTAAAGTATCACAATAAATTCATATTTCTGAAGTGAGTGGGTTGTAATATTTTAAAACTGGTGCAGCAACCAGTGATTGGTTTACCTTTACTATTGCATGGGATTGTCCGGCATTAATTTTAATTTCATTTTTGGTTTAAAGATGCGATACTGACTTTACTAAAAAAGAATAATCTGACAAATAATGCTTGAAATAATAAGCTAAACCAATGAACCATGAAATTTGTTTCCCGTTTCTGGGCACTGAAAAATTTCCAATAGCTTTGGAAATTATTTTCAACTATATATCCAAAGGAATTTATTTTCCCTGAAGAAATTTCTTCCATTTCATACGTAATATTGTTTCTTTCACACGTTATATTGTATTTGATAGAATAATATGGTATTGACAGAAAAATAATGTCATCTATATCGCAACTGTACCATCATTTAACACACGTTGAAGGCTGATTGAATGTGTCTGACAAACACTCAAAAAGGATTTTATAATCATTATAATTGTAACCAATCAGTACAAACAATTCCAGTTCCAGAATTCGAACTGGAAATTTTCTCTTTCAAACGAAATATGCTTTCGCGAATGTGGTTCTATGGGAACGTTGTTCTGGTGTCGAACAGAAAATTGCTTTCTGTAGTTTCTCTAAGACTTAATCAATGGAATTCACAGAAAAATTAATTCCATTCGAATTGGATTATTCTTTCCGTTTTTCCGTAAAGAAGCTAAAGATGCTTACAATGAATAGTAACTAAGTTAATAAAATCGCCACAATAATAAATACAATAATTGTTAAACGTATTATATAATTTTTGCTTAGTAAAGAAGATATCGCCCAAATTCAAACATCACTAGTAATATTTTACTTGTGCTCTCTCATTTTCAACTGAAACAATATCTTTTAAGTATTACATGAACAAGTTTCTGGTACCTGGTGAATAATTGGGTACACATAAAACCATCCTGCCTCACTTCTCCAAACGGCGAATAACATTTTTATATCATTAAAATACTGTTTTTGTCCAATAGGCAAATGTTCCTCATAAAGAATTTTAATAAACGACCAAAATAATCGCTCTTAAAAGATTCAAGAAGCTGAGAATTAAATTAATCGCGAGAGCCAAACAAAATAAATATTCCACAAGAGAAAAATGTACTTCGTAAGAACTTCTAAATGATTTTATATGGTTGAAAAAGAGTAAATAAGAGTAAATAAGAGTAAATAATGTTTCGTCCTCCTTGAAGCCCGCTTACACGGATTTATCCCTAGTTTTTTCCTTTTCTTCTTTTTAATATCAAATTTATTATAAGAATGTTGTTGATTGGTGTGAACAAAGTCTTGCTATTCCTGACTTTTAGTAGACGTAATAAACTTAGCTATTTTGCATTTTACGAATTCATACTTCTGGAATAGCCCATGGAAGATTTTAAAGCTATTCAAGAGATTAGAACATAAACAAATATAATATAAGGTTTGGTTTACAAGTATCGCGGATTTAACATACCTTTTATTTTTTAATTAGTAAATTAAACAACGGATAAGTGACATGAGTTCAAATTCAGAAAACATTCATTTTATGGGAAAACTATTGAAAATTTTGTGAAATTAGTTTTTGTTTCTTGTCTTTGACCGATCGCCACGCGATTGGAGACTGACTTTCGGAAAATTCCTTTTGACTATTGTGGTTTATATCAATTATAAATATCCCATGGAAATCCAATGAAGAAGCAATTTTTAAAAAATATCTGCGACATCTTTTTTTGGCCGTGACCTAGCTTAATACTTAATTATCTCGCCATCATAATGTAAACAGAATTTATAATGGAGAATTCAGAGGGTAAATCGAGTGTTTCATGCTGAGTTTCTTCACGCAAACAATTCAGCTGAAATGTCTTCGGTGGAATCCTGAAACCGACTGGAACTGATGGAAACTAGTGTCATAACCAATGAGAAGGAGGGAAATTCTCAAGAGGATCTCCAGCTAACATCAGATTTTCAGCAAAGGCGACGAGTAAGACGGTACCAACAGAACCACGAAAGAACAGAACGGAAGGGTCAGAAATTAAGAAACGTACGATCGATGTATTTTGGGTAAAAGACGTAAATATGATTAACTCCGTGCAGCTTTAAATGCTTTGAAGGATCAATATCATTCGGGTGCTGAAGGAACAGTGGCAGGGCAAGGCAAAAATAAAACGAGAATTACACCAATAAAAAATTGTAACTGGCCACTAAAACCATGAAATAGTTTTCCAATACTTTAATTGATTTTGTTCTAAAACTCTGGATAACCTTAAGTTATTCCTACTACCTCACATGCATATTTTCCATGTAAGAGATGAAAACAAAATTAAAAACCATTTCTTAAGTTGAGGTCGAGTGCGACGCCTTGGACTATTGAAAAGTTTTATCGAGTTAGACTTTAATCAAACATTCTAAAGATAACTTCGAGACCAAAAATAGCTTTGAGAATTTGAAATGATAGTGGAAATTTAAACAATTTAAACAAGGAAAGATGGTTTCGGATAAATCAAAAAGCGGAGAAGGGTGAGTTCCTCGTTCTTTTTCGATTGCATCTTTTCCTATTCTCCCTGGATTTATTCGCCTCTCGAAAGAAATCTGTGTCTTACATTTCCACTACCGTATGATTTTCATAAAATAATCTTTTATATTAAGCAGAATTTGATTAAATCTGAATTGGTAGTAAAAGGCAACGCGCCCTCTATCAATCCTATTGTACTATGCCTTTGGAACATTTTAACTTTCAACAATCAAATTGTCAACCATTTTTTGTGCAATAAGTTTCACACTCACGGTACGCTGCGTTTTCTCAGTAAGCATTTTCTTATTGCATATTTAATCGTTTATCTGACAGACGGGACGGGACGTCACTTTTTAATGACGATATCGTAAATTTTTCTCTTAAATTCAACTCAGAGACACTGTTACTCATACACGTCGCTGCCCAGTCCCAAAAGGTTTGCCTTTGATACTTGAACCCCTTAATATCTATATCATTTAAACCCAAGTTGAGAATGACTACTACAAAAGCGATCTATTAGCAAACAAATTGCAGTATAGCCTTGATTGCACTTATTGCCTTCGTGGCTTTTTGTATTGCAGTCGGTATTATTATTTTCCCTATTCTTGTTTTATTATTTAGAGTTTTTATTTACCAGGCTAACTTCTTCTGCGTGTACAACTTCTTCACGCATATACATTATAACACTGACAGACAAAAACTGACAGACCTAACGCTGTTAGATTGTCTGTGGAAAACACGATTACACCCGGATTTAAATAGACAAAGGATACATCGATATAAATCCGAATGGAAAGTCCATCGTTGAAAGTGGCCACAATCGAACCAGTGCCACACATAGTTTTCAAAGTTTAATGTAAAAGTAAACTCCCAAAAATTTGCGAAATTCCCCAACTGGTAAAAATAAACGGAGTGGTGTCCTCAAGTTGCGTTTTGCATATATTCTGCGTTTCTATAAGCTGATTAATATTAAAAATGAGCACATTCGGGCCAGTGGCAGACTTCTTAAGTGCGATGTAAGTTATTCAGCGCTTATAACTTTTAAGCTTTAAAGGAAACTAGAAGTGAAGATTGTTTCTTTCAATTTAGATTATAAAAAGGGATTCTAACATTCTAAATAGGCTTGTATCGCAAATTTATACCGCTGTTCTATGATGGCTCGCGGCATAAAATTACACAAAACATTCACATAAATTCGGTTTATATTCATATCTCCGCACAGTCACACATAAATACACCTAAAAACGGTTTTCGGGAGAACTTGAAATCGTTAAGCAACTGAGAAATACCGTTTAATGCTTAAGCATACTCATACCCAAATGAAAAATGTAGACCTTTTCATTGCTAAACAGTTTTAAATGAAAACCAATATTCATCCCAACTTCACTCGCCGTGTCATTCTATTCGATTGCCTGAAATCGTGATTTTCATGGACGGACGGATAGGCGGATGGACGAATATGAACCTATCAGATACCTATATCTGTCGATGTGACAGTGCCGCGTAACAATAAGACCGAACAATATCATTAAGTATAACTTATGCTGATTTTAGCGAGGATATTGTCCATATCTTATATGAGCTTGTCTATTGAGTTTTATACAAGCACCAGCGAAAAGTATAGTTAAGAAAATTATCATATATAAACGGCTCTACTTCAAATCGAAAAACTCGTAAATTCATTTCTTATAGAACAACACATAATATTCTTGTAGAACAACATAATTGTTTAAACATATTCGACTAAGTTGTTAATAATGACGTTGACAATTCCCATAATAAATAATATCGAAAGTGGCACGTAACAAACCGCAACCGTATAAAGCAAAATGAACACAATTTTATTTGAGTGTTAAGTTAGCTGACGCACATCACGCGGGCGGATTGAAGAACGCATCAAGCCGACATCCAGTAAATTGTAATTATTCAATGTTGACGTAGGGTGGCAACCTTAATTTTGACGCTGACGTTATTGCTGTTGGCTTTAATTTGTTCATCAACGTATGCCATTGCGTTTGATTGGGAATGGCTCTGTGAGTTCGCGTAGCAATTCAAAATAGCAAGTAGCCGCATTCTCTCTTCGCTACGCCTAAAAACCCACTTTAAATTTGCAAAACAAGTGTACGAAGCTCAAAAGAAGTTTTTAATATTGATGCTGTAATTTAGTAATAATTTTTAATATAATAAAATTTAATATATATACATTAACCAACTTTGTGATATTTTCTGTCCCCTCTCCGCGAGGTTAAATAGATATAGTTATAAAGGTTTTACAGTTCAGGTATTAAAACTACTTTAATAAGAAAATGCGTTTATTCGCAATCAACTTCATTTTAGATAGTTATATATAAACATAAAAATCATTAAAAGCTAATACAAAATGAACATATTTCCGTTAATTTTACAAAAATAGTTACAAATAATTAAATATCAAAATATGAAAAGAATCCAAAAAGAATGAGAAAAGTCAAAATGAATGTGGAAATAGCACTTCACAAGTGCACCATACCAACACCGTACAAGTAGAGCACGAATATTTAGTTAGGATTTCAGTCTGTACCGTAATGAATGTGTGTATATTTCATTTGGTGTTTTGATATTGGTTAAACCATAGAGTAAGAAATAACAAATAACAATAATAGTTGTTTCTTACTCTATGGTTAAACCCACATTGGTATCGAACAACGACTTCGCGATATCTTGAAGACCTAAAAGGAAACTTTGAAAATATGAAATGCCAGCATTTTCGTAAATATAATATAACAAATAAGGACGCTATCAGCTTAATAT
Source organism: Physocephala rufipes (assembly GCA_963966595.1). Taxonomy (NCBI): domain Eukaryota; kingdom Metazoa; phylum Arthropoda; class Insecta; order Diptera; family Conopidae; genus Physocephala; species Physocephala rufipes. The sequence goes on from OZ016501.1 coordinate 43,439,540, forward strand.
TTTATATACAGTGGGACAAACGGGGTATTGAATTGGATCATATGGTATCAAATAAAATTTGGTAATGGATTGGTAAAAATTGTGTGTCGAAAATATAGAATATATCAGTTGAAAATGAAATTAATAGGTATTTTGCGCACGATTTCTAAGATTATGCTAATCGATTTTATGTTAACTTCAACCTTACCACTTTTTACTGCATTGGTACGCTAACTTCTATTGACTCAACTAATGGCGGTTTTTAATATTTTAACTTCACCCAGTGTTTGCGACGCACTTTGCCAACAAATCTAAATATTTCATGAAGACCGTCAAATCTACAAAGGGTGGTCAAATCTGCAGTTGCTCTGCTTTTAGTATGACTAGTAATGTCCGCGAGATAAATGAAAAATTCAACATCGTTCCATTTTCGCCATTAAGTTTAATTATTAATTAATTAGTTAATGAAGGAGTCGTCATTAATTAATGAATAAAGGTTTTTTGGCAGAAGACTTGGTTCATTTAACACAATCGTACTTTTCTTAATATATTCTCTCTCCTAAGATGGTTGGAAATAATTGTGAATAGCATAAGCTATTGTTGTTGTTGCTGTTGTTGAAAATAAAGGTGAACCGGATTTTACGTCATACGGAGACATTTAATTAATTTTACTAGTAAACATTTCTTTACAATTCATATGCTCTTATAATTGATCTTTCTAAGAAAAGCGCCTTTAGCATTGTACTCATAAATACAATCCACCAACAGCACCACCCATAGTTCCTCCATAAATAACCCATAACATACCAAGAAGCGCATTATTGTGTGTAACTTTACTGAGAGGTCCCATTCTTTATAATTTTTTCATCAATGATGCTGGTAAGCGCCATGTAAAAGAACAAACACTTGTATTGCTGAATAATATATATACATGAAAGGTTAAATGTCAGTGTGTGAGTGTATGTGAGTGTGTGTAAATGTGTTCGTACGATAGTCTGTTTCTGTTGTTCCTGTTTTTTTTTTCGTTGCGTAGATTTTGGCGGAAATAAAGTACATGGTCGACAGCGTTACTTTTACAGGATATGAATATCTCGTTTCTACATGTTTTTCATGATATTCTTATAGATCCCTTCCCCTTTATCCATTGCCTGATGTTATCCCTTTAATTTCCTTTTTATTTCTCTTCTTTATCTGCTCTTTTCACTCCTAGTGGTGAGGCAATATGCGGTTGATTATATAGGTTTATTTATATAGTGATAATATTGCTTTAATAGTCATTGCCCCTGCCGTTAATTTTTGTTGTTCGTATATATCTGTTGATCATGAACTGATGGATAATGGATGGATGGTTGCTGATATATGTTTTTGGTTTCCATCATGTGCTACCACTTCATAATTGAAAGCAGCCTACTGCAAAATTAATGACGCGGGAAATATATATTTACACATTTATTAAGCAGATTTTAATAATTATTATTATTTTCAGGATCATCGCGAATTTTGGAGCGGAGTTTTATGTGAACGCTAAAAGTGAGCAGTTTAATATGCTTTTTAATAATAATTTCATAATCTAAAAGCTTTCCATTGACCTCTTATTAGCAGTCAATCACATAACATATCACTTTATCTAATCCTCATTTACGAGCAATATTTATTACGAATTATGATTTAAATGGAATATAAGAAGAGGAGAGATCGAGATAGATTACGGCGATGTGGAATAGCTTAGGAATGGTAGGGAGGAAAGCGGTAGGGAATGAAGAAGATTTTGTAGTCGTTAAGATCAATAACTTTCCCTTTGACTAGGCAGACAAAGAAGAATGGTAGAAAATTTATCACCTAGAAAAATCAAGTTTTAAGCAACAAGAAACAAAAAAATGTCAGTTATTTACATGGAAAGCATTTAAAGAAAGAAATCACTTACTATTTATTATATAATTCAGAGAATTGTTTACACAAATATAAATATTATTCTAAGTTTAACAGAGACGTACCAACCTATGTGTATCTACCCACAGTCAACAATACAAGCAGTACACGAAATATGTATAACATGGGTTATAAATACCGTGTTATAAATACCTCACGACACAGTCGAGGATGTCAATGATATATAACCGGCACTAATTGAACTTGTTATTTACGCACTTTTCTTTCTGTCACCATCAATTCTCTTGAAGAATACGCACATTGAACGAATGAACGCATATTGGCATTACTTTTTCATGATGTGCGTTGAGATTTCCGACAGGGTTAAATTTTTTAAAATTTTCGGAAACATTTTCATCACTCATCACTCGTCAAATTACGTTTCGATGACTTGCCGACCTCAGTGGTCTACATCCGTTCTTTTTTTTCTTTTGCTTTCCTTTACTGTGTTCCCTCTTTCGCACCTTTCAAAACTTTAATTTTTTGATATAATTTTCTTGACTCCTGGGAAATGCTCTCCTCGTTTGGATTTTATTTTATATTTTTATATATATGGATCCATATATATGGATTTTATATTTTTTCCTTCTTTCATTCATTCTCTTAATCTTTTTATTTGATCTATAATATTTATCTTTGTGGTTTGCTTTGAAATAAATATTTCCGTTTTAAAGTTAATCTTTTACGTTTTCCATCCAACCAGATGTAAAGGAAATTTATCATCATGGTTGCTTGAATCATCATGGAGATTTATCATCATGGTTGTTATAATTAGTGGAACACCTCTAACAAAAACAATTTGTTGGAGTAGTTCTCCTTTGCCGAATGTTCGGCTTAGTTTAGTGTCAGCAAAAACGCAGAAAATAAGTGAATTATATCGAAAAGCAAATACTTTCCGTATTGAATGAACAATAAACACGCACATGGTCCCGGAATCATTTTGAGCAAGTTTATGTGTTTACACAAATGCTGTGTAATAGACGTACGTAGAGTATAATTCACACAAGCTTAATTGAATTTCAAAACTAAAAAAAGCCACCTCACATCTGTCTCGTCGAATTTTTATAAGAAACGTCCGTACCTTGAAACTGCCCCATAAACCTAGTTAAACGTAAATTCAGTTAACTCTATATTTAAAGTCATTTGCACCTTTCTACATAACCTCGGGTCATTACGGGATTATATTATTACGGGCGTTACGGTATTCAGCACGTCATTGATGATTTAAGAGAAATGATTCTCTAAGCAAAACTGTGTTTATATTTATCTTTACTAACTGCTTACTCTATTTCCACCTAATCTGCCGAAAATATTTGGGGCTTTAAGATATTGGCTTTCACAACCCTTACAAATTGTTTTGCAGGTATTACTCTTGCGATCTTTTCGGGAAGGACAATCTCTTCTCGAAAACCACTCTTACATCGTACGAATGGCACCGTATGAATATATTGTATTTTAACTATTACTCTTTTGATCCTCTACTCAATTCGTTTCATCAACAAATTTAAATAGTATATTTTTTATATGCCCCCAGCATATACTATATATACACGATACTAAACTATATTATACATTTACTAAAGTTTACTGCGCGCCCTTCCGAGATTCATTCAGATCTGCACAGATACACCTCAAATACTTTGTGCTGAGCGCACAAAGATAGATTCGGTTTGTGCTGAGCGCTACGAGATAGATTCGCTCGATAGAAATATCAAAGTAAATTATAATTACTATTCCAATACTAAACTAGAATCGAATATAGTCATTTATATGACTTGCATTTAGCATGTAAATAATTACGTACGCTTTTGAAAGTATAAATCAATTTAATTACTGACATTCATGCTTACATCTCGTTGAATTAGGAAAATATGATAGGTATTTATTATGAGTAAGTTTATTAGATTTTATATAGATTAATTACAAAAATTATTGGAAAACACCAATACATCAAAGTAACTGTATGAAAATATATGTCAACGATAAATTATAATTACTGTTATGCGATGCTAGGCAACATATTTATAACGTTAGACGTGTTTTGCAATTAAGTCATGACCAATACGCTCAAACGAAAAACTTTATGTCTTCTAGTCAATGGCTTTTCCGGATTACCATCCATTTAAAATTCAAAAACCTCGTTTAAATTTCTAGAGAACAGACCCTGTTCTAATAGGAAAGGTTAGAAATTATGACGTCTATGGAATAAAAGCATACCAATGTTATCACATTTTTGTTTTTCGGGAATAGTTCAAAAAACCTACATATTTTTCGAAGAAAAGACCCCGTTATGATATTTTATACACTTGTAATGCTTTACTTTAAGGTTTTCGTGCATCACTCTTTTTTAAGAATTTGCGGATTTTTTAAAGCAGACAACTAAAATAGAGTTTATTACTAAAACATTTTTGGAGCGGTGTAAAGGAAATCTAATTGGATTTGATGCATCTACGCAAAATCCGATGATGCATAATGAATAGAGCGTAGCCAACACAGGGTGCGTTGTTATAAAACTAACTAATAATGAAAAATTAATTAGCTTTTGATATTTGATAGTTGGAAATATAAACCAATTAAACAGATTTTTTGGATCTACGTCAATCTGTTTGGCGTATTTTCGTAAATTTTTTATTACAGAAAAATTCAGTGTTTTTAATAATTGAAATATTTTATGAATTTTTGAATTCACGAATGAAATAAACGATAATGCAATTTTATTTAAATCTTCAACGCATATAATTGTTTAGTGATTCTATTAATTTTGCGTTAAAATATAATAAATATAAGAGGAAATATTTTTCAAAACATGGAGTTCATTTTGAATTGGATAAATAATAGTTTGAATTGTCTACGGATTTTTGAAAATTTTTTTTTGGGTTTTTAAAAACTAAAGAATTGTTCATTATACATGACGTCCGAAGGGAATATTGGTTTGAAAATGCATTTTAAAGCACTTGAAGATATATGGGCCGGAATTGTCTCCCGAGTCGAATGAATAGAGCTATCTTCAAGAAATACTGTCTAACTTCGAGAAATTTGTCTCAAAAATTTTTCCTTATCCCACCGTTGTAACAGAAAATGGGCAAAATCTAAATTTCTGCATCGAAAAGGCTGATGTCTGATCTTAAAATTCAGTTAACAATATCTGAAAATAGGTTTGCAAATTAAATTTAATTACTTGTACTTATATTTTGAATATAAATATTGCCAGATAATTTTCAAACAATGCGGGAAATATTTATAAAAACTAATTTTAGGACGAAAGTAATATGACTCAAAAATATTACTACTATTCAAAAATACTATTACTATGAAAGCTACTACTCAAAAATACCTCTCGAGTTCATATCTTTACACACACACACGCACACAACAGAAACCTTAAAGAATATTTTGATAAAAGCTTAGCAACACTCTGAAGTGAACAAATTTTTGGCGCAACTTAAGGATATGTGGCAGACACCAATTTTTATCAATTTTTCTTCTCTTTGAATTTAACGGTAGGATCTTGGATTTAGAAGCGTTCAATGTTTCAGCGAGTGCATGTCATACTCCGTAACCAAGCGACCTAAAGAGATGGTTAATCCATTGCTGAGAAGCTGCTTTTATTGTCCACTGTCTATGATAAATACACTCTTGTCAAATTATTAACATTTAATTAGTTTTTCCTCTTGCAAATGCTTTAAGTTCCAATAAAATTTATACAAACAAATTATCTTCACTGGAAATCTTCAGTTTTTTCTTAAACGATTAATCTAAAGTACATGATAGTTTACTGTGGAAAAGTCCATTCTTCCAACTTTAATATAATATATACCTGTATGTTATAGTTGCTATCTTGATTCACATTCCTACACGATGTGAAAAATTTAAGAAAATATCGCGCGATGCGAATAGGCTCTAATATGTTGCGATTTTCAAGGCATTTTTTCTTCAAAATTTTTACACGATTGCATATAAAACAACATGTTATATATACAATCTTAAGACCAAAATAACTTTTCGAGAGTAGTATTTATTTCATACATCAATGCATTCGCTTTTATAAGTTTTAATATAATTTGTTAAATTCTGAGAATTTTGATTTATAATTTTCATATATAATCACATCTATAACATAAAACTAAATATGAAATAAATAGACAATAAAAATAACTTTCTATTCGTACCCTATAGTTATATATAATAGTTATACCTCTATAGTTTGATCGATTACGAACGTATGTCTTGTGGTACATTCTAATTCTAAATGTTTCTAAATTAAACATGGCTGACTTTCGCCGGGACCTGGAAACCGTTCTATTCCTGGTCCAAACTATAAAGTGCATTTCAAAAAATCGTTGTCTGGTACGCATTTTAAATGGTGTCTACAATTATTTTGTAAAAAGTCTTCTAAAAACTATACTACAAAAAACTAGTGATGAAATTGGAACTTTTGAAAAGATTACGATGCGCTTTATTTGTTCTACATAATCGTTAAAAAAAGACATTTTATACTATATATGTATTCTAATATTACACGTTAAGTTTTGTACATTGACGATTTAATACAACCGTGTGAAGAGAGAGTGAAGAACAAGGAAGATAAGTACAAGGGTAATCTTAAAAACTGGATTTACTTACTCAAATATTGCCAAGTGCATCAGATCGTTTTTTTACAATTTCCCCTCTTGCTTCCTTTCCCTCTTTTTCCTCTCCACCACTGCATACTTCCGAAGACTTGGATTCGTCGGGCAAATCAATTAGCACGCTTAATAAAATTTAAAAGCACATAAAAAAGTGCTTTGAATTGCACATTTAAAGTTCACATAAAAAAGTGCCTATTGCATATTGTTTATATACTCCTATTTTCTAGGTAATAATATTGAATATCGCAAAGCACTAAAGTAATTGGGGTAATTTCAATCTGACGCATACTGGTAAAAACAAGTAACTTATTGAAATTCTAAACGTTGATTACAAAACAGTAAAAGTATATATTTCTAAATTAAAAGTCACTTCGAAAATTTCTCGTAACAGCATCCGTTAATATTGTTAATGGGGTTCATTAAAATGGATTGCATTACCTGCCGCACAACCACATTTACGCGTTTGTAAACATACACACATGCATGTATGCGCTTGCACTCGCACAAAATCCACGCAATCTTTCATCATTCCTTTTTAGAGTAGACAATAATGTTGCTGTTGACACGTGCTAGAAATTTAAGACCTTCCAACGAGAAAAATGTATCAGAAAACAGTATCATAACCAACACGACAACAAATAACCGCTGGATAAAATATCCCACTGAAGAGGAAAACAGCATCAAAATGCAAGAACAACAATTGAGTATTAATAAAATACTCCTAAACACTGGCAGTATGAAAAAAATTACTCAACAAAAAGTACATCGTAATTACTTAATATATGACAGAGAAAAGGGATAAGCTATGGTAAATGAAGCTCAAGATAATGACCGCGGCAATGGCGATATGTTGCTATTACGATAATTTCATTAAATATTGATCCAATCCAGTATGATTCTCTTTGATTCACTGCCCTCTAGACTTAGCGCATTTAATTGAAAGTATTATTTATAAAATAATGCTCACATATATAAATTTACCCATTTATTCATAGTTTTTAAAATAAATATATATACACGTAAATATACACGTAAATAAATTAAATGATAAAGTGGCTTTTTCCCAACATTTAATTTTTCACAAAACAAAAATGCAGTATAAATGTGCCATAGGGAAAGGTTATGTTTAATATCTTTTGTAAGACTCCAAAGTCAACGTTAAATCGCTTTTGCGGCGACATTTTGGAAAGAGCATAACTATGAAATTATTGGCGAAACGTAAAAGCAATATTTATGTCAGTGATTACCAAATTTCTTAAAGTCTTGGTTGGTTGCCTTGTTTACGTAGATTAGGCGCATTAATTTCCTTATCGGGCTCTATAAAATAAATATTGGACAACAGAAGGTCAAATAAATTGAGCTTTTAGATGGCTTTTTACAAAGTCTAGCTTTAACAGAAAGCCACGCGAAGGTGTAGAAAAGTATATATGTTCTGGCACGGAAACGTCTTTTGAGTCAGTGTGTATGTTTAGAGATATCACGATTTCAGGGGAACAAAAAATATTCCCATGATACTTCGTGCAAAGATTTTCTGTCATTGCAGGCTATTTGAGGTTATAATGTCAGCTTTTTATATCTATCGTGAATTTATCTATATACGCGATTTACTTTCAAAGTTTTATCATTGAAGTCAGCATTGACTACTACATTATTTTCAACAATAGGCGTGGTCAGTCTCCTAGCAGAACCGCAATTATAAAAAATACCGCACCAGTGTTTCTTTCAGGTACTTCTCCGGAGGGGCTCAGCACCCCCGGAGAGGACCTACCGCCCCCCCGAAGAAATCGAATCATAAAATGCCAAATTAAATCCATTGCTCATACTACTACACACACTACATAGTCACGCTATATGCTAGCGTTCGAAATAGAAGTGCTATCGATCGTGTTGAAATAATGGCACATGAAAATGTTCCGTTACCGTTACTTTTACACGTTAGCAACAAGTGATTTATACTTAATGTAGAAAATGTGCTGGCAGATCTCAAATCTTTTAGATTTTTTATAATGTCAATGCTTAATAGTGGAAAGTATAAAGCAGGTGAGTGTCCAATAACAAAAATCTTGGAAGTTGGCATGGGATACTTCGAATTGCAGAAGCTTTGCGAAATCCTTCTTGTCATTCCCGTGACAACTGTGGAAAGATCTTTTGGTACTATGAACAGAGTACTAAGTAAAATAAGAAATAGAATGCTAGAAGGAACCCTAATGCACTGCATGATTATAAGCATTGAGGGGCCCGAAATCCCGACCGAGGAATTTCTGGAAAAAACTGTGGATTTGTATGCGGCGAAGAAATCTCGTCGAATAAAATTTCTTTAAAAACAATTTCTTCTTTCATATAAGATATGTATATATTAATGTGTGTAATTAATATATAAAATATGCAATTTTGTATGTTTTTCAATATGCAAAAATATTTAGAATTTACATATGTATAATATACATTATGTAAAAACAAATTTAATTTAATTTCATTTAACTTTTGAAATAATAATTTTTTTTTGAAATAAAGTAAAGTATGTTTTATGAATGAAGCGATTTTATTAAATTCAAATGAATTGTTAATTAACAGGGAATAAATAATATTAAAATTAATTGGTAAGTAACATGATAGCAAAAAAGACGAAAAAGAAAGAATACAAATTTGAAAAAATAGAACTGATAGAATTTGATAGATTGCTGATTATAAAATAGAATATTATTTAAATATTATTTAAACTATCATTTTATTTAGTCTGCCCCCCGAATCTCCGTACAGCCCCCCCGTAGTGCAGGTGTCTGAAAGAAACACTGTACCGCACTACCGCACGACGTGTGGAGGTGTTGCCGTGAAATGTGTTACGAACATTTTCCGCTATGCGCCCAGTGTTTTATGAAATAAAATTGCGATACCTCCAATTATAAAAGGGTGGATTGCATGGATTGAGCGGATAGGATGTATAGGATTTTTTGAGATGACTTACAGATTTAAATTAACCAAAAAAGGAAGATGTAATATTTACAGGTTTATTTTACAGGTGTAGGGTATATGAGCTTCGACCATGCCTAATTTAGCGTTATTAATTGGTTTTTTAAACCAGTAACTCTTATTGAGGGAATTAAGATAAGTCAGCTTACACAACTTCAGCACGCCTTGATACACTTCTCCGCTGCTCTATTTTTCGTTCCCTTCTCTAAACGATGCTTGGTAAGGATTAGAAGCCTGCAAAGTTTATGAACAGAAGAAGATTATTGAAAATTCTTCTAAAAAGATTATTTCAAGTTTAGTTAAAGGAAAACCAAGGGGGAAAATTTTATCGCGAAACGACATCTATTTGTTTCATATTAAAAGACAGAACCAATAGTCGTTTTAAGAAATGTGTTTATGCTTTAATTCGTAAATTCTACTGCCATGTTGTTTTAATTACATCAATGCTGAAGGAGTTATAACTTCATTCTAAGCGCTTCTGTAAGACATGTGTTTACTAATTTGTGAGCGAATTCATGTATCACGGAAGTATTATAAAAAAAGAAGGTATAAATTCTTCACAATTGTTTATAATTGTTTTACTATTTATAATTGTTTTATTATATTTTTTTGACAATCTATGACAACAATGAATAACTGCTTTTATGACTAGTTTATCGTTCTTATTACATTATTTCGCTCAGTCGTATTGTGTTCAATTCCTATTTTTACTTGTTCTTGCTGCTTCTTTCCTTCCTTCAACATCTCCGTAAGTCGATAATCCCAGTGAGCCTCATTTTCACTTCCGCTGTTTAAAAGTATTGCTCCACCTTATGACGCATTCATTGCTGCTTGCTTTGTCATTGTTACCAAGTAAGGATATGAAGGGGAGAAGCTACCTGCAAAGGTGTCTGCATGCAAGCGTGATAACACATACGGCCTTCAACTTACGGTTTCAGAAAATTTGTAAAAGATTTCAAATAAAAATATTATTTTGTAACGTTTTTCGTATGCAATAAATAATAATATAAAATTTGCTGTAATTTTGTAATTTGCTTTAATTTTATCTGAGAAATTAGTTTTGTGGAATCCTCATGGGGCTAATTGGCTAATAAACTGCATCAAGGGAAAGTTAGTTGTTTATTATGCAGTCTAAAACCGTCCTACTACAATTTGAAATAGCATTTAGCAAGAAAGTGACACTAAATAGACACAAATGGACACACATACACGCAAAACACTTAACAACATTTTCTTGAGAAAGTACTAGGAAAGCAATTAAAAAGAAGAATACTAATACCAAAATTTGAATGAATGTAAAGTAGAGGTATCGGAAACTAGAAGAGGCCAACCCTATTGATGTCAGCAGCACTTAACAAGTACAGAAACCTTCGGATTTATCCTGTATTGAAGGTATTGGAAAAACAATACGAAACTTATTTGAAACTTCTATTGTAGCGAAATTTTGACTGGTGATGTTTTTCTTTCATTATTACAATCACTTCTTTTAAGAATTATATATATTCCAAAACGAAATGGACATTTAAGCACTCTGGACGCGGTCGGTTCGCCATTTTGCCGCTTGCAATAAAGGAATCTATAAACATTTCATTAACAGAATAATAATCAAAATGATGCGAACCATAAAGGATTTTTCAATGTTTAAAACGGTTCACCAAGCAAAAAACCCAACCGTGCAACCAGCCATCCGATTGACAAACAAAACAAAGCGGCGGGATCCAGCCGCCTTATCGAACGTTACAGCAGCCCAAAGAGCAGCTATACAGCATTAATACCCGTAGGAAAGTATAATCGAATGGTGGCATATTGTGGAAATTGTATCGCTTTATTTATAATATAAAAAATTAAACCGAATAGAGAAAAAATATCAACAGAGAAAAGGAAAGGAATAACAATAATTTCATTTACCGTGACGTAGCCAACGAAAACAAAAATAAAACTAAAGAGCAAAAAGTTACGAAAAATTGGGCTCAAAGAAGCGATTATAAAAATGATAAAGCAATAAAATATGCGAAAAGAAATTCTTATAAGCAATAGCAATCCCATTATTTGTTAGAAAATTACCAAGAATAAAAAAAATAAGGAAGAAAAGCAGTTTAAGCAATTGAGCACCGAAAGCAATCTATTCATATTGCCAATAAATATCAGACAACGTTATCTTCGACAGTTATGATTATACCCTACACCCAAAGAGTGAGACCATATTAAGTTTGTTCCGCTATTTGTGACGATTTAAAAGAGGCGCGGCGGGTACGGAAAGGTATATATGTATATATCATGATTCAGATGTAGTAATATCATCCCTATTAGATGTAGTTTGATTAGACAAGGGCGAGATGCTACTTTTCAGATCAATATAATAAATATAATAAATATATCTGACGCAGCTCTTAAACTCAACTTTCAGTTTCATTTTAAACACATAATCTAACTTAGGAAAATGGTTGCTATCTTATAATATTGTGGGTAAAATAAACGATTTAACGAAGCAGTGGATGAGAGTGCACGCATAGCACCACATACTTTTAAAAAAGTGTAGCTGATATGTCTCCAAGCCCTGAGATTGGTACTGAAATACACGGGAAGATATTTGAGGCTGTCAACATAATCTATTATTGGGAGTTATTGATCAGTAGAGGTAGATTCTTAACACGATTCCTGGACCCGCTACTAATCATTACTTTGGATTTCAGGGGATTCAACATCAATCTCTTTGGTACCGATCATTCAAAATTCTTTTCCAAATCACTTTTCTGGAGAAATCCAGAAAAACGGTGAAATCCATCGAGTTTTCTTCCGAACCCAATCAGATGTCGTCGACAACATTTGTATGAGCTGTGGTACAATATTAATATATATTCACCCGGAATCCCGATTGTTACTTCGTGGTTAAAGTCCCTACCTTTTATACAAGACTTCATCTCATCACTTATCAAATGACGAAACACGTTCTTGAAGATTACATATAGGCACAAAATGGTGGTGGTATTAAAGATTTATCTTTCGAAAATCCACATGCCTAAATTTATGATTCATTAGCGATTTGATAATCATTAGCCCCTTAAGCGAATTCAAGAACTACCGACTGCTAATAATCAGTTCCATTAACAACAACAATAATGTTAATGTCAGATATAATGGTCCCGCAATCGCCGACGAAGTTCATTGTCATTTGTACATCACGAAGTGTTTGCCTTTCGCGCATATGTGTGCGTGCATATGTTAGAAAGTGACTGTGGCACGTGAACAAACACATTATATACTTTATACATAAATTTGAATATAGTGTATATACGGTCCGCATTACAACCACCATTGTTGGTTTTGTTGGGCCAAGAGATTACCGAAATATTCATTGGATTGAGGTGCAGATTTCCACCTACCGATTTTTTACAACGCTTTCTCAAGTTGTATCGTCATTTTGATCTCAATGGAGATTAGCAAAAGCGCGCTTTTGATGACTTCGACGGCGACTATAGTAGTGGTGCACTTCTATATTTATGGTTGGCACTAGAACTAAAATTGGTTCTGGTGGTGTTCCTGTTAGTGGCGCTCGTTGCCGTCAATTCTGGGTGCTTCTTCTCTTTGGAAGTCCAACCAACAAAGCAAAAAGGTAGGAGGAAAAATATGTTGTTGTTGCGCCCATATTCATATAGAATTTAAAATAATCCAAACGAACATATCGTTTTCGTTTAATTTACAATTTGCTATATAATAACATTGTGGGCCATGGTTTTTTATAAAAACTTTACGAGGATCAATGAACGCAGTCCTATTTCTAAGAGTTTTTCTTTGTGACAAACATTCCGGATATCCGGATTCTTCACCTCTGACACGAAATTCAATCTCCTGCCTACTACATATGCATTTCAATTATCTTTATTGTGATGTCACAAGACTAGAATGCGGCAGCCGCTAATTTAGTTGAAAATTGTAGAAATTGCAGCATAACAGATTTTATCCTATAAACCGGCTACGTTAGTCCGACCGAGGATTGGGTCAACACAAAATCGGAATCTGGTGAGCACAGATACACTTGCGTACCCAACCGATCCCATTCATTGCAATGACAAACAAGTTATTGTCGTCGATTTGCAAAAACCAGAAATAAAGCTTTTTTGTTATTGAATAAAAATCGTCTATTCAAAGACTTATCCGGCTTGGTAACGAAATTCTAAAAAAGGCAAGCCCATACGTAAAAACCCCTATCGACAGAGTCCTGAACGATAAAATATATAAACGACAGAATGACGAAAGCTTTGTTCCGCAGTATTCTCAAGTATCAAGTATGGACAACGAAGATTTGCATACAGTATCCTTGGATTATAAATATTTATCGTTGGGCATGATTAAGTAGTTCGAGATTTTTCGTTTCGGTTTTTTGTTGTTTCGGGTTTTTGTCATTTAAAATAATCGAGAATTTAAAATGAGGCAAATACATGTGGGTTAACCGATGATATTAGTCGGTTAATATCGTTCATCTATCGTTCGAGGAAATCAAAATGTGAAAGAGTATTGGCTACCTACGGTTTAATAACTAAACTAACGTTCGATTTAACGTCTTTATCTTTTTTTAAGGTGAACATGATTTTGGGAATAGCTCTTTTTTATGTTGTTGTTCGTGTACAAATTATCACGTCCCACGTACGCCACTTCAGTTTATTTTATTTCTTCCCCAATGGGGCTGGTACCGTTATCTGCCGAGAAGTTAGAGTGACGCCCTATTTGCTCAACAAGCTTTTATTATTTTGTTCCTCCCCTCCGCGTCAGGCAACGTTGGGTATCTCCGTCGTGTACTTTGATAATACTTCGTTGTATCTGTTTGTAGATTTCGTGTATAGTGGGCGACGACTTGTGATAAATACTCCTCGATTTGGTATACTCCATAGTATTTTGAGGTCAACATAGCGTTGAATTAGTCCACTGCTTGCGAAAAATTATGAGATTTGATTAGTACTCTGTTTCCTACTTGTGGTTTTCATTGGCTTCAATGCAGGCTGTGTTGTCGAACCAAGTATTTTGATGGTAATTCAATGGTTTTGATGGTATTCTCACGATTTGAAAAAATTTTATTAACTGGCTGCTTTTGTATTCGTGGCCCTGTGGTGTTGACCCTGTACTTATAGTGGAATCGAAGAGTGCCCTTACCAAGTGCCCACACTCAAAATTGTTTTTTCTGCGAAATTATGAGACGTTGGTGGAAGTGCATTTTCTTATTGACACCGGCGTCGAAGTGACGATTATTGTTCGAGCTGGGTTGAGGGAATTGGCTAGAGCACTCCAATACAAACTAAATTGTTTGACCCGATCGGATCAAGTTTTTCTACAGTCGGATCATTCTTTATAAAATTTATTTGCAATTTTAGGCGCGAATTTGTATAAAATTTCGTCATTACAATTATCTCGCATGCTATAATCGGAGCAGATTTCCTGGTGCATTTCGAATTTTCAGTGCACATTGTGTGTCGATGCGTGCTTGACCGAACAACAATTTATGAAGGCAACTTTCACTGCAGCTTCGGTTATAGTTCCAAGTATAACAATAATAAATGCTACACATTCGTTTTCGAATTTGTTGAAATAGTCCGCAGACAGAACGTGTCCGACCACGCCAGACACTAAAACTGATTCGATTTACACTCGGTTCACAGTCAACTCAGTTGTGGTTGCTTCGGATTTCACACCCACGTCGCATCACCCGCAAACCAATGGACCAGTCAGATAGTGGCATGAGTACTGTGTCATAACCAATGGCTGACATATTTGCCACTTATTCTTTTAGACATGCGCTTATCCTTCAGATGCTACAACGCCTCCACGCCTGCAGAACTAGTTTATTGCGCAAACTTGAGACTTCCTTCAAAATTTTTTTCGACGGAGAATATGAGAATTTCAGAAGCAGTTACTTTGTCGTCAACGCCGAAACGTGATGAAACATTATTGTCCTGAGGATACAGCTCGGCACGCAGCGGTAAAACTGTTCATTCATCCATTTCTTAAGTGATATGAGCTGTAGGGGATGACTCTATTTGACCACCATTGTCATCATCGTTTAAAGTGCCCTACAAGGTGTTACATCGATCTGAGAAATGTTGCGGGCTCGACGTCAACAATTCAAAAGTTAGAATCTCGACCGATCATTTGAAATTTACCTTCACGCGCATCCTTCCTAATTCTGATTTTATTATTTTACTATTTCGTTCGCTTCAATTTAAAAAAATTCAATAAAAATATTAAAAGTGTGTCTCAGAAAAAAGTAAAAGTCTTCCTTCTTCCTGTTAGATAAGAGACGATAATATTGTCAACAAGGTCTCTAGGTTGATTTATTCATGATTTTTGCTAACTTCTATGGTGCCGTCTTGTCGTCACAATACGTGTGAAAGGCTAACCACATCACATTTATTTGGGTTAATTGTTCGACATAAGCGTTTATTTAATACCAATCAGTTAACATCAAAACGAGGATCTTGGATTCGAAATTTTAGTGCTCCAGACTTACCACCCTCCGCGCTGAAATCCAAAAGGCAGGGGTGTTAGTGCGTTCCCTTTTATGAAATCATATAAGGCTTTGTGAACAAACAAATATTGAAGCCAGCAATGAAAGCATGTACGTGTGCATGTATGTGTACGAGGTATAAACAAGTATTAAAATTTTGGTTCTCAAGCAGATTATTTGCAAAACAAACCATTAATTTTTAATTTCCGTTCATAATTATTTTTGTTGTTGTGTTTGTATGGAACAATGAGTTTAGTTTGTTAGTATTTTCGATTAGATGCCAAGCATGTATACTATGGAACTCCACAAGTCTACACGAATGAAAAAACAACAAGACGAAAGCAATGTCTAAATAACAAATGTAAAAAACTTTCTATAAGAAACAAGGCGCGACAACAAGAATGTTGAAGACAGAAGTCCCTTTATCGAATAAACAGTTATCCAAGCAAAGAGAGTTGTCAACAATGGTCCTTATATGCATATGAAAGGAACAAAATAGGGGGAAGACAGATGAACGCATATGTCTTATACGTTTGTACCCTTCATATGCGTATTCTTCTTTATTGATGATGTTAAGAACGACTGAAAATAATAGGGAATTATGAACAAAAGGAACACATAGAATTTCGAAAAATCCAAGCTTTAACGTTTTCATAGATAGATTGCTTTGCTTATTTTTCCTGGGTCAATGATGTCTATTTGATAACGTTGTTCTGCATACAATTGAGGCAAATGCTGTAGGAAACGACGTGAAAACTTTTTCTGGCCTAAAATTACATTTGTTACCGTTTTGTGCAGTCCTGTAATGTGTATCCTATACCCCTTGAAATATTCTAAAGCTGCTTGTGAAATAGAAAAATATACACTATGTAGAAACTTAATCGCTCTTGCCATATAGGTAAAGAGTTAGTAAGGATTGTTGTACTTGTATAATTTGTGTAGTTACCGTGGCAGTGGAATGACACACGTCTTGATACGTTTAATGTATACACCGGAAGGGAAGAAGTATTTATTGAGTTTAATAACAGGGTTGTAATTGACATTTTATTAACAGGGTTGTAAATATATGAGAGTACTTATCAGATTAGTATGTCGTTCTTATAATTTACAACACCTTTCCTGAACGACATTTTAATAGAATTTAAATATACTTCTTGTTCGTTGAACAATATTTGTGTTTAAGTTTGAATTTACTTATTTTCCTTGAATAACAATTATTTTTCTTGAATAACATCTACATATGAATTTTAATTTACTTCATTTTGATTTTTCTTGAGTATTTTACATTTTATGATTACAATTTTTCATGAATAAGATTTATACTTGAGTTTAAATTTACTTATTATTTATTCAAAAAGTGAGGCCTAATGCCTTACATAGAAAAATATGTTTTGATTTCGTCAAACTTTTTGTGAGGATGTCAGCAAGCATGTTGTTAGTGCATACATATTTTACCTCGATTTTTCCATTTTCTAGCGTTTCTCGGATAAATTTTCCTTTTATATCCACATGCTTAGTGCGAGGAGAATATGCACAGTTTAATGCAACCTGTATAGCGCTTTTATTGTCGCAATATAAAACCATGCTCTCTGGTGCCTCTGGTGATAATTCTTTGATAAAACGTTGTAACCATGTTGCTTCTTGAATTGCAGCAGTCATAGCCATAAATTCTGCTTCGGTTGAAGAAAGAGCGATGGTCCTTTGTCGGCGGGTACTCCAAGAAATAGGAGCTCCTTGGAACATGAATATATACCCGGTTGTTGATCTTCGTTGATCAAGATCGCCACCCCAGTCTGCATCGCAGTAGCCTCTAATATTGCTTTCGTTTCTTTTAAAGACAAGTCCGTAATCCGTTGTGCCTTTCAGGTATCTCATAACTCGTTTTACTGCAGTCCAGTGTGCCTTTCCTGGATTGGTGCTGAAACGACTTAAAAGATTAACTGCAAAGCTTATATCAGGACGACTTATTTGTGAAATGAACAATAGACATCCAATAGCCTGCATATAGGGGACTTTTTCCATTTCCCGCTCTTGTGCTTCATCCGTTGGAGACATCTCGTTGCTCAAACGCTGATTTATGTCAATTGGCGTCGCAACTGGGTTGCAGTCGCTCATGTTAAAGCGTTTTAACATCTCTTCTATATGCTGCGATTGATTGATTTGAATTGATTTATCCTTGTTATTCCTGCTGACACGCATACCAAGAACAGAAGAAACTTCTCCAAGGTCTTTCATTTTAAATTTAGAAGATAATTCTCTTTTGAGTTGATTCAAACTATTAATTGAGTTGTAAAACATAATTACATCATCAACATATATTGCAATGAAAAGTATATTATCGGGCGATTTTCTATAATATACACACTGATCAACTTGACTTCGCTTAAGTCCTAAGTTAAGTAGAACTTCATTGAACTTCTCGTTCCATACTCGGCTAGCCTGCTTAAGTCCATACAGCGATTTTTTTAGTAAACACACTCTGCCAGTTCCGTCATTGAATCCATCCGGTTGTTCCATATAAATTTCATCTTTGAGTTCTGCATTAAGGAATGCCGTGACTGCATCCATTTGATGAATTAATAAATGATATTTGGCTGCTAACGCAAGCAAAAGACGGAGCGAGGTGTATCTCACTACTGGAGCGAAGGTTTCATTGTAGTCTACGCCCTTTTTTTGACTACAACCCTTAATAACAAGTCTTGCTTTTCTACGAATAAACTCACCGTTGGCATCAGTTTTGGTTTTAAATACCCACTTTGATTTGATCGCTTTCTTGTTATGAGGCAGTTCACTTAAACACCAAGTTCCGTTTTCTTGAAGTGAATTCATTTCATCATCTATCGCAGCTTTCCATTCTTCTGCGTTTGAACCGGTAATCGCTGCATGTAGTGTTTCGGGATCACTTGACATATGATCAGTTGCACAAAAATTACTATCTCCTCTTTTATTAGCAAGTCGTTTTGATCGTCGAAGTATAATTTCATTTACGCCTTCGGGCTCATCGGATTCACTGCAACTGTGAAAATCTGGATCAGAATTTTGTGGCTCGTCGTCTGGTTCTGCTTTTGGTGGATCTTTGCCTGGTTCTACAATTGGTTGTTCGTCATCTTGTTGATGGTCTTGTTTACTTGGAATTATGTCTATCTTCTCTTCCTCGTTTGACAATTCCGCAACATTTAAGTTTCCTTCCACGTTCGACAATTCTTTATATTCTTCCCCCTCAGAATTGTGAGAATTCCAATCAATTATGTTTGTCAATTGAACTAATTTTTCGGTTTGGTTTTGTATTGTTTTGGGTTCTTCTATAAAAACCACATGACGACTGATAATAATCTTTTTCGTTAAAGGCTCAAATAGACGATATCCCTTCGATGTATTGCAATATCCAACTAAGATGCACTCAGTAGATTTTGGATCAAGCTTCTTTCGCTTTTCCCGTGGCACATGCACCATTGCTTTGCAGCCAAATATTTTCAAGTGCTTTAAATTAGGTTTGCGATTTAACCAAATTTCTTCAGGACTTTGAAAATTTGGTCCATATGGAACGCGATTTAAAATATATGCAGCAGTATTTGCAGCTTCTGCCCAAAACCTTTGAGGTAAGCCTGAATCTAATAGCATGCATCGCACTCTTTCCACTATGGTCCGATTTAACCTTTCAGCCACGCCGTTCTGCTCTGGTGTGTATGGTGATGTAGTTTGATGTATGATGCCACATTTCGTAAAAAACGCCTTAAATTTTTCATTCACGTATTCTTTACCGTTGTCGGAGCGAAATATTTTGATTTTTCTAGAGCAATGATTTTCTACATAGTTTTTAAATTTGACAAATTCATTGAAAACTTGTGATTTATCTTTGATTGGTACAACGAAAATTTTGTGAGAGTAGTCATCAATAAATGTTACTATAAATCGCGAACCGGAAAAAGATTTTTCTGTGAAAGGTCCCATTACATCTGAATGTATTAGATCTAGTAAATGTTCTGCCCTTGTTCCTTGGTGCTTGAATGATGCGCGCGTTTGTTTGCCTTTTATGCAAACTATACATTTATCTTTTTCGATATTTTTGTTTTTTTTAAATTCAATACCGAGCGATGCACTTTGTATTTTTAATATATTTTCATAACATAAATGTCCTAATCTTCTATGCCATAATTCATAATTATCTTTGGCAAGAAACACTGTATTATTTTTATTTTTATTTTCGATTATTGTTTCACCATTCAATTTATAAAGTTCGTTTTCAATTGTCGCCGTACCAATTAGTTTATTCTTTTTATCGTAAATTTTGCACCCATTGTTTTTGAAGACGACTTTCAAACCATTTTTTGTTAGTTGCCTGACAGACAATAAATTTGTGCACAATTCTGGTACATATTCCACATTTTTTACGACAGCGTCGACTGACGAATTTTTTACTGATAATGACATATTCACATCACCTTTCGACTTCACTGCAATTACTTTGTTATCTGCGATTATAATATTTTTATTGTTCACCGGTATTTCATTAATTATTGCGTTTTGATTTTTCGTCATGTGTGAGGTTGCACCTGAGTCTATGTACCAGTTGTCATTTGGAATGTCATGAGATAGCAAAGAGGCAAATAGAACTCGTTTGTTCTTTTCAGCAAAGTTGCCACCCTTTTTTGTTTTATTAGTACAATTTTTAGCGAAGTGACCGATTTGTTTGCACGTATGACACCGAAATTGTTTTTTTACCGATTTTTGTTTTATGTAAAGAGCACTTTCGGAACAATTGTTATCAAATTTCACGTCTTGCATTAGAAGAGTTTTCACGCCATCAACACTTAATTTGTCTTTCGAATTTTCGACCGCTAATACTAGGGCACGAAATTCATCAGGTAACCCCGCAAGCATCAACGAAGCAGTGAGCTCATCATCTATGTTTAAACCAGCGTTTCTTACCTTGATTGAGGTCATAACTACCGAATTTATATATTCCTGCATATTCGCATGATCTTTAAGATTACATTGGACAAGCTGTTTTAGCAGCTCGACTTTACGGGTGAGGCCAGTGTCTTCGTATGCTGATGATAATGCCTTCCATGCATCTTCAGCGGTTTTAGCAGTAGCAATATGCGAGAAATTGTTGGGCTCTATTAAAAGAGTAATTTCGGCTAAAGCCCGTTCATCAGCCTCTAAGTCCTTTTCGCTAGGTTGTGTCGGTAGCCCATTTTCGACTATTTTCCAACAATTCCTTATTACCAGATACGACTTAGCGTGCCTTTTCCAATCATCGAAGTTTTCTCGACCTTTTAACTTTTCAAAGGAGATGCTTACTGCGTTCGCTGCCATGTTGAAGAAAATTGAATCCACGAATATTTTATATTATACAATTAATCTGCATTCAGAAGAATTATTACAAGCTTTGTTTGTCACGTTAATTCTTCGCAATAAGATTATTTCATGGCTTAAGGCCCATAACCTGTTGTACTTGTATAATTTGTGTAGTTACCGTGGCAGTGGAATGACACACGTCTTGATACGTTTAATGTATACACCGGAAGGGAAGAAGTATTTATTGAGTTTAATAACAGGGTTGTAATTGACATTTTATTAACAGGGTTGTAAATATATGAGAGTACTTATCAGATTAGTATGTCGTTCTTATAATTTACAACAAGGATATATAAAATAAAGGTTGGAGAAGGGTGGCGGCAGAAAGGATAAAAGGATACCATAAGAAGATTATTACATTGGGATAACGCATAATATAGGAACGGATCAAACAGAATAGTATACTGATGTAATCTGCTTACTTCGATTTCGACTGAAACAACGCTTTTTGCAAACATATGCTTCCTGGTTCGTCTTTTGCTCGTCTCATAAAAAGATCATGAATAAAACATTTCGGAAGAAAATAAAGAAGAAAAAATCGTTTTTGGAATAAAATTTATACCCTCATTATTTAAGGAAATAATTCTCATTCATTAAGAAAGTATAAGTTTCGAAGAGAGCGACTGACAGGGAGACAGAGACATATGTATAGAACTGCCCAAATAATCTTTCTCTCTCACAAATGAACCACTAATGGAATTGTCTTCGGATTTGCTGTTTCATGAAATTTAAGTTTATGTTCATTTTAAGTTCATAATTCATAATTCCAGCGAAGTCATTTTAAAGTGTCGACATTAAATGGTAATGGGAAAACGTGACTTTTGCTCTTCCTCCCTATTCATATATTCCGTATTTTTTTATTCTTCCCATTTGTCTTCTCCTTATTCGTTTCACGCATTGGTTTTCTCACATACATTAAATTACAGAAGGTACATTTGCCGGTCTTCCTTACGGGCTCAAGGCGGAAATGTAGGGACCTGAAATGGCAGTGAGCGAGCATGTACAAGGTTTGTCATTGCCGAGATCTAGTACTGCCGGTCCGAAAGCCTGTTCGAGGGCTATCTACACTCAGCTATATTCCAAAAGTCCAATATAGAATCTTGTTGTTTGGTAACCCCTCTTGTGGGACCTTCTGTGGTTTAAGCACGAAGATATGCGGGCGCGAGTCTGTTTTTGGATTCAGTGTGGGGTTGCACTATCACAGACTCGTTGACACATGGAACGGAAGATGTTTTAAAAAATACTCTCCGGTACCTAGGCAATGCATGGCGCTTAGGCATGATTTTGCAAGCACATAAATGTTGCAATCTTGGCAAATTTGCTTAGTTCATGATGGTCGGTTGTCGAATTAAATGTCGAAGTGTCGAAATGTCATTAAGCCATTAATAACCGGTGTCCACGTAAAACCAATACATAAATCTTTTTCCTACTATCTTCCTCTCTCTTTCTCTCTCTTTCTCTGTTTCACTGTATGAGTTTTTACCTTTTTCCTCACTTCATTTGCGTTTAGAGTCTCAACGCATTCAACAGGGAAAGCAATCAATCACATATGTGGAAATAATTATACGTTCATGCTCACACAATTGAATGCATCACCCCTTTTGCTACGCTTATTAAACCAAAATAAAGGAAGCACGCTAGTAACTTGTTGCTTTGTCCGTGAGACAACAGTTGCGGTTGTTTATGGTTGTTTAATCGAAAACTGAAAGGATTCGCGCTAACCTGAAAAGCAAAGCAATGACAATAAAATCATCATTTTTTTACGAATACCATGTAAACCATTCATTATTGGTTATATCGGCTTTATTAGAAATGGCAAACTAACCGAAATTATACTTTGCGAAATATCGGAATTTTCACGAAAGTTATAAAAATTTGATATTTTTTATACCAAACTATTTTTATTGCGCAAATTTGCCAATTTTTCTTAGATTTAAGCTTGCTACTGTTGTTGAAAAACCTTTTAAAATTTCACTTAAATATCTGCCCCGATAGGCCTTGTTTCAGCTAGTTTTAATATTCATGATCTTATCTATACCCGCAAAGTACTTAATGAATTATTATAAGCGCATTTTTAGAATTTTCTTTTAAAATCCAATTTGGGTGTTATTGCCTATATTTTGTTGTTGTTGTTGTTGTTCTTGTCGTTGCTTTGGTTCGTGACTACTTATTCTTCATTCACCGTCTCTTGATTTGTGGTTATTGCTTCATTTTTTTAAGAAATAAGGTCCAATGATGCCACCAGCATGTAAATTGAAACAAAAGTTTCCCAAATCAGAGATTTTAAGCAGAAATTTCGGAAATAAAATTCGTTGTGTTCGGGGAATTAGATATTATGTGGTATTAATTTGTTGTATGAAATAAATTATTTCAGGGGAAGTAAATACTATATATGCTCTCCCTACTGCGGACTTCGTATTCTCTTACCTTACTGTATGTAATAATGTGCACTTTTCGTTACTTCTTTAGGACACATATTAAAGCCAGTCGTGTTTCAGCTGTCTAGTCGCGAGCTTACTCGCACTATCATATTTACTTGGATCCTAGGAAATTTTATTTTTTCTGATTATATGCCTGAGATAAGCGGATTCTGACTGAAGGATTTTACATTTTTGGCTTAAACCTAGCTATATATTTATAAACCCTTTCGACTTATTATTATTATTATATATTCGATATTATTATTGTGATCTTTCAGCCAAATTTATTTGCACCAATTGTTACTGGCTTTATCATAACTGCATTAAATAAGTTAAAAACTGGAATTATATTTTGAGGACTTTTTAAGTATCATCAATATTAAATAGTAAACCTTGAGCCAGCTAATTATTACCGAAGTTGAAAAAAATAAAAAAGTGGGTTAAGTAGACAGGGAGAGCCTTGAGGGATGACTACGAACTTGTCCTTTAGGTGGTCTTCCTGTAATCGCCTTGGAGCACAGAATTATCGCCAATCGCAGGATTATAATAAAATAATTCCAGCAAAGGTAAAGTCAAGGATGGAACTTAAGGCATAATGCAGAGACTTAAATTGGTCGTTGGATTAATTAGCCCACCCGGCATCTGTTTTCTTTTGCTTCTTAGTTTTCAGTGGCCATACATTTCATTCCGGAAGTGCACATTTGGACATAATTACTGGCTGAACTTAGTGTCGAGATTAGGATAAGCAACGAAACAGAAGGAGAGAAGGATAGCTCTATAAAAATAATCGCAGTAGAAGGACGTACCCGTGGAAAAATTAAACCCTAAATCATTTTAACATTATGAGCTTTGACGGTCCCTTATCTGCCGGCGGGAAGTATGGTGAAGGCAGAATAGCAACTTTCATTTTTGCTGAAGGCATATATTCAGAGTTCATGGTGGACGGTGTCCCTAAAGTGAACTAAGGATGAAAGACTACTTCGGATTTAGCCACCCATTTTTTTGGTTAGTGGTTAGTTTTTCGAGTTTTCCATTAGTCATATTTTATAAAAAAGGTTCAAGAGTATTTTTTAAACCCTTATCGAAAGAAGTATTTTGGATTAGTTGTAAAATTTTATTTACCCCCAAAATTTCTCGAGGTGTACTGGTTCGCCCAAAGTCTTACTATGAACTACGGCATTCTGTGTTGTACTAGTTTTAATCACAAGCAGTGAGAATTAAGAAACTGTGATTAAGTTTAAGCTTAAGTTGAATTAAGTTTTCCTTTGGACCGTAAAGGGTCGGATACATAAAGTGGCAGCGAAAGACCGAAGAACTTTGAATTAAGAGAGAGCAGACGAGAATACAATGGCGTGACTTGTCGTCAGGGTAATCACATTTAGCACAGCACCGATTGAGCATTTTCATCTCCCAGAACACCACAGACAGCATGAGTGAGGCACGGCACTTACCTTACCTTACCGATAAGAAATCCAGGCTTATATTCGCAAGAAGACTAAAGCGTTGATTACGATTTTTAGAAGAGAATAATTGAAAAATTAGAGAAAGACAATGACAAATTAAAAAACGATCTAGTAATGCAAGTTACTTAGCTGCATTACAAGCGAATTATTAAAAATAGATCATTAAGAGTTCTTCCAACTAAAATTTAAAAAGTTTCATTATTTTTTTCATCCAATTTAATTATTTTTAATTAAATTTATTTCTTAATACCGGCCTTACTTTGCTTTTTTACTCTCCCCCTCTCTCTCTCTCTATATCTCTCTCCTTCACCGCCTTGTTGTATTGTAAGCATAAAAGTATTAAAAGTATATTCAGAAAGAAGTTCAAAGAAATTTTTACATAATGGACATAACTTTGGAAAAGTGATGCACGAACTGTTACTTGAAGCAGTTTGGATGTGCTTTACTTACTTACATTTTACTCGGGCTTTACTTACTCTTCTGCTTATTATTCCCTACAGTAGAGAGCGCATTGGCACGGTAGTAAACTAAATAAGAAAGATATGAGAAAAAAAATTCATTCTCCCACAAAATCACCCCCAAAATCCAATAAGGCATATCTGTCTGTCGCCTGTATGTATGTCGTATCTATGATTACAAGAATCCTAATAAACTTTGGCGCAAATAGTCTCTGCTTGCGTTCTTTGGTATTCAAAACAAAAAAAATATCGAAACTGTTGTGACCATGTTTTCTTGGGCAGAGTGTAAATCAGCCTTTTCATAAAAAAACTGGAGGCCTTTATTCAAAAATAGGTGTTATTTCCATCACTACTTATTTAGCCGTATTGATGATTTCACATTGAGCCTTTTAGAATTGATACGATAAACTTAGTCTATAAATGTTTCCGCACAATTTTTATTTTAATCACTAGATACAAATTGATCTTAATATTCAGCTCTTATAACTTTCTTGGTTAATGCGTTTTTCGTGGGTGGTATAACATCCAATCACATGTTTTCTATTGGTTCTTTCAAATATATTTAAATGAAATCTTATCTTTTTACTCAATTTTTAAATATTGCTTTTGCAGCATATTTTTCTTTGGTTTTTTTAAAGTAAAATTTTCTCTACAATCTTGATTCATAATTTCGGCGCGTGGGGTGAGTTTCAAGCTAAAATAAACAAGTAGGAGCGTTAACTTCGACCTGTCCGAAACAAATATGTCCTACATCCTCAATATAAAAATTTAATATTTAACTCTAAATTTATCTAACTCCAATTTATATCTGTTAACTCAGCTTTCGTCTCGTGTTAACACCTTTCAAAGAGAAGCCCACACGTGGGTATAGTTAATAGTGGGAGCGCCACAGCTCTTTTATCTGGATTTGTAATAAATTTCTTAAAATTTCAGCTTAAAAAATTTAACAGAGTCTGAAAAATAGAGCTCGACGATTTCATTTCATTTTTGGTACTAGTCCGATTTTGCCCATTTTCAGTACCATTTAGTTTAGTCATATCGATAACCCTATTTGTTATCTTGCGATCATGACTTCCGACAAGTGACTATTATTGTAATTACAGGAACAAATTTCCATAAAATACGGAATGATTATTTCTACCTTCGTAATCTCACTTTTAAAATGCCGATTAAGGCAATTGTCAGTTTATTTTAAAAATTGTTATAACGGCTTTGAGAGCTGAAATTCTCACATCTTATCTCTCCATTATATTTTATTATCGAGTTACTGGTTTAGCGAAAGCAATGCCACAAAAGTGTGAGGGACGTGCTCAATTGTTATCACCACTGCAGCATATTTATCATAACTAAAGGTGACAAATGTAAATTTATCACTAATACTACTGCAATTATATGATTTGCGCCAGTCATTTGTTTATTTTTCGGTTTCCGTAAGTTTCCGTAAAGCTGACGCAAGTAGATGCTTTACATCGTATGTCAAAATAATATTGTTTTAAAATGTCTTTGCCAAATATGCAAAGGAATCCATTTGCGTGAAATAAAAGAAGATACGGATGGAGAGAGGAATGGAGGATAGTGGAAGATTGAGAGAGCGGGAATCAGTTTTTATCTCCACTTATCGGTTTTTAATGCGACTTTGCTAACAAATTGTTCGCGATTGTTGACGACGTTTAAATTATTATTCTTTACATTAGCATTGCATTTTCTATTCTTTTCCTCTTTCCTGATCTTCGTCTTGTCTTCTTCTCCTTACCTTTTGCACGCAGCATGCATGTAAATTTTTTCAAACCAATTCCTCAACAAATTTTATAATGTTCCCTGAGGGGAGTAAATAATCTGACACGTGTACGTAGTGTGTTTCCACACATCACACATTCTGTGTGTGTATGTCTATATGCAAAAATACATATTTGTATTCAACGTCCTTACTTCGTTTTGTATCAAAATGATTAAGGAATAATTTTTTAGTCGATTTCTATTCACTCTGTCTGTCTGTGTCTGCCTTTCAGCTCTCTGCTTTTCCAGCTCCTTCTAGCTCTTTCTTTGCATTCATATGTCTGCATTATATTGGTTTTAATCTAACAGACCACCCTTCAACAACCTTCGAAACTCAATAAGTAGACTTAAAGCATATAGTAAGAAAAAAAGCATAGATTTCGACTGTGTCCTCCTCAGATATAGTCTCGGGTTGCTCATTTAATGAGCCAAGGTCTACATCGGGATAAAAATTTTCAGTAGAATGAATAACGACATCATCTACGCTAGTTTCACAGTTACTCAAAGATGATGACCGGACCAATTTCCATGACATCAATTTGGCTATAATACCGTTTACTTCCGCAGCAGATGGGAATCTATTATTTCATCCTTTTGCCGGAGAATTGAGAAGGTGTTTTCCAGACGATCTTGGTTGAATAATTTGGTCGAAATAAAAAAAAATTATTTTTGGGTGTGAAATATTTCATCGGCACATTGCAAGATAGAATTAAGCGATATCTCCATGCCTTTTAAGAAAAATACTTCTTTTTTCTTATCTTTGAAGTGGACATTTTTTAGATAAGTTAGAAAATATTTGATAAACTTATATGGCTCGTTGTCCAATTGTAGAGCAGAACGATAACAATTGTCAGAATAAAGGGATATGCTGTTGACGCAATCGAAAATTTTATCAATTTTCTCTATAAAATTTGCGGTAGATACTGAAACTTCAGAACTACATTTTTTGAAGCCATGAGTGCTGCAAACTGTCCTAATAGCAGCTTGAACCGTTCTGCTAAATACCTGGGTAGCTAATTTAACCTTCATTTTTTCGAACTGTTTTGGCTGAATATGTTGACTAGTCAATTTTGGGCACAACCTGGTAGTGGCGTTTTGTTCTCGATCCCATAGCTCCCTTATGACATCGAAACTGACAACGCCATCCGGTGTGATCAAGTCGCAATTTAATAGACCGTTCCTTAATGATTTAATCAAATGCGGAAAGTCATACATGAAAAATACCTTAACTCCATTAAAAATAAAAAAAGGCTTTTCAGGAGAAATGTCAAAGTTGCAAAAAGTTTTTCTATTTGCAGAACCTTGATCACACGTTATTGCCCTAACCTTAACACCAAATTCATTCAATAGTTTTAGATTTTCTATTATTATATTGCTTACACAATCACCAGTTAGCCCTTTTTCAGAAAAAAATAATTTAATATTATAGACCAGTTCGCAAAAAGGCCTTTAACCATAAATACGCAAACTAGATTTGCTTTCGCACTGCTTCGGAAAAAGCCATTGTTTTCGAGGCCATCAATGAGATCCAATTTTTCATTATATTTTAATTCAGTTCGAATTGACATCTCATTAAAAACCATAACAGCAAATTCCTTTCCCAAAGGTTTCAAATCGCTTAATTTCTTTTGTAAAGCCTCAAAACTAGTATTGATGAACCCTGGTTGAAGATTTTTAATTGGCGCCCAATTGTTTATAGAATCTTCAGGCGGCAAATTTAAATTCAGTTTATTTCTTAAAAATAAATACGATTTTCGTGAAACATAAAATATATTTTGTGCCAAATATTTGGATTCATCGTCATACGTTTGCTGACGGGACTTAATCAACATTTTACAAAAGTTTTTCGTTTCGGTACTTATATTGGCAATGGAATCGATGGCCTTTATTGCACCTTTTTTACCTTTAGTGCGTTGGGCTCTTAACATCTTATTGGACTTACGCAAGTTTACATTTTCTTTTAATAATTGCAAATATTTTTTCCTATAAAAGGCTACTTTTTTTGTTAGTTTTTCACAATTCTTGCAAAAAACTTCAGGATAATTTGAATTACCTACATCAGGTGAACGCAGTGCGCTTACATCGTCAATGGAAGCATCACTTAAGTAAATAGGCATAACACCAGATTTTAGACGCCTCTTCCCTATATCTGAAACTGCAAAATGTTTATCACATATTTTTAGTTTCTTTTCATAATTTTCCAAGGGAACCCCACATTTTTCCCTCCAAATTTGCCCTAATGGTTGATCCGTTTTAGGAAAACTAAAAGACCTAGCATTGCTTTCACAACGACGAGATTGTCGGCATGAGGCAATGCAGCATACATCATAGTTCTTTCTACTAGACATCCTAACGACCCAAAGTTCGCAGTCATAATGATATGTGTAAAAATAAAAGTAAAGCAGGTACTCGCGCTTTCCGACAAGTGTACACTCAGCATTATAGTAAAAGCACAACACATGCAAATAATATACGAAATCATAACAAGAGTAAAAAATAACGCATTTCTTATTCTAAGAATCATAAATGAGTAGCGCTTTCTTCTTTTATCCATTTCTTATTACGCTCATATATATAAAACCGTTCATAAAAAGAGAGAATATTTAAAAAGCAATAAATAGAGTAAGGCAACTATTATCGAAATTAAAACAGAAAATAATTTCGCGAAAGAAATTTAGAAAATATATAACAATATACCTAAATATTAGCAATATTAGAACCATAATATTAAAAAAACAGTATTTTGGGTGTAGTTAAACTGCATATTTTAATTAATATTTAATTATAATTTAAATATTAATAGCAATTGAAAAACCTAACAAATATATGTAGAAGTAAGGAATAACAAACATCCAAAAATATTAAAATATTAAAAGCAAAAATAAAATAAAACAATCTAAGCCATTGTAGTGGATAAGTGTACCCCCATATGTCTTCTGCTTTTAAAGGTATGAGGAATAAGTCACTCTACATTTTTTAACTACAAAAAGCGGCGCTGCTCGCTCCATAGCATACTTTCGCGACGCCTTGTGCCTTGCGATTCCTCGTTCATGCGGAAATAATTAAAATTCAGAATTTATTTTGCAAATTATTTTCGCAATCGCGCTGATGAGCGAGAATGTTGTTATATGTATTATTGCCATTTATTTCATGCAGAGAGTGAAATGGCCGTTCCATATGTACTTTTCACACAACAATAAGCATTCACAATGCGTAATTCACACACACAAGTATAATTTGTCCATCTATTAATAATATAATAAGCAAAATAATAACAAACGAGAAACAAGAAAGTGAAACGAAGAGCACACGAAGAAAAAACTGCTCTTGTATGGCAACGAAGAATTTGTTTTGCAAATTCCTCTCTCACCCGCATACCAGAAATATTGTTTTACGCATTATGACCATTTATTTAATGCAGACAAAGTGAGAAAGCGATAACATTTTCCGCGGTCAAAAGGCATTCGCTCACGCGTAATTCAGACGCACACAAGCATAAATCATCCATCTAATAACAATCTGATAATCAAAGCAATAACAAACAAGTAATAATAAAGTGAATACAAAGAGCGCCACGAAGAAATAAATTCGGCCGTCTCGTTTGACAATCGTATTTTTACTCAATTCTTACTTCGTTCAGCATCCCGACCGACAGCTTCATTTGGCAATAAAACGATATTGAGTGATTCAGACTCTTGTTATTTCTTACTCTATGCTTAAAGCTTTTCAATTTTCTTCTTTCATCGTATCTATCCTAGTATTGTATTGGCTTACTGACTGTTGAATAACCAGGTTTTGGAAAAAAGGAGATATATTTTGTTGTCATAAAAATACTCTCGAAACCAACGAGATATGAATACAAATTTTCAAAGGCAAAGGGCAAAAGCGTAATACCTTTTCCTTAATAAAGGAAATACAAACAAGTAAAAACGCAACTTCGACCTAGCGGAAGCTTATATACCTTGCACCCTGCACAATATAAATTTGTAGTGTGATCGTAGAGGTCAGTCGGTGCTGCGTGCCCCTTTTTGAGATTACATTTCATTTTTCAACAAAACTCTTGATGCGTCCGTACATGGTGAGGTACGACGATTGGCGATCCACGCCCGTTCTTGTTGGACTTATAATATCCAACACTGTCGCAAAATGTCACACATATCAGCCATAAAAACTCAATAGTGATTGAAGAAATGAGGCTTCACTATTTTATATCACAGAAAGTAGATTTGGAACTGGACCGATTTCGCCCATTTTATATATGGGCCGATTTATTTTGGTTTAAGAAAAATCTGATCGCTGGTTCAATTCCTGGCTGCGCTAAAAACACAGACCGATTACAAAATTCAAATTTAATACAAAGAAATTAATAATAACAGAGAATGTTCCTGTCACATTCCTAGACGGTGCCTCTACTTGTTTTGTTCTTACGCGGGCTTCTTTAGGATTTTTGTTTTAGTAGGCGGGTCGGGCCTCTTGGGAGATAAATAATTCTTAGATGTTTGTTAGGGTAATATAAAATTAGCTTAATATCTGCAATAGCGACTAAGGAATTTTCATCTTATAATAATATTAATGAAGTAATATTTACTCTTAAGCATAGGCGTAGATTTTTTCCGACTTTGGGAGTTTAAGGTTTAACCACAGACTGGGATGTGGGATGCAGATCCATTTTGTGAACTCTCAAAATTACATTGGCTCTTATGGAGAATGATAAAAAGTTTATTTTCCGTCCCTAAATTTCTTTCCAGACTTATTTACATTACGCTCTCTGTTTTTATTTGCGTCGTTTAGCCTCTGCTTATATATTTGTTGGTGTTCTCACATTTTTTTGAATTGCTGACACTCAGACGGACTTACATTACTTAATCGACTCAGGAGAATCGCATCCTGAGGGAGAATATATGTACATTTCTACACTTAGCCCATTTCCCTTGATGCGTTACAGACGAATGCATAAAGTGAACATATCCTATTCCTTCCTGTGGGGAGCATAAAAGGTTTTCACAATTTTCAGCTATTTTCAGAAACCCTATATTGATCAACAGTATATAAACATCAACACTAAACACATTTTTTGTTTAAAAAACTTTTTAATTCATCATCCAGCTTTATTACCATAATTAACTAACAAGATCAATGATGGCTTGCTTATGAACAGCGCGTGGATATTGACTCCGCGAAAATACTTCTTCTTTTTTGTTATTTTTTTGCGTCTGGAAGATTCAAATTCACATTCAAAACAACGGGAAAATGATATTTATTTTCACACGCTCCAAAAGCTCCATAACCGTTTTTAGAAATTTCTTTAAATATGCGGAGAATTTTATGTTACACACTTTTGAAAATTATTTATATGCATCTATGGTCTATGCACACATATATCTCTACAAACACGTTTACAGAATAATGGGCAAGATTATTATCATGCCTACACAGCTTTCGAGTACTTCCTTTCCCTTCCCAGAAATGTGAAATTCAAATTTGTAATCCTAAAATAAGATTGAGAAGATAAAAAATATTTCAGAAAGAGAAAGGAAAGGGATAAGAAGACTAAGGATAAGAAGCTGCTATTCCAATGAACTTAAACAATTTCAAGTGATAAGTGTCCATTATTAATTTATAATGGAAGAAAGTGATCGGAAGAATAACAGTACAGGAGAATGACAGTAGAATTTGAAAAACCTGTAATAACTGCTTACACGTTTTACGCATTCGATGTATTGTAACAGCGTGTAATTTATCATGTTCTTCTTTGCTTTGGTAATTTCTGGTGATCTTCTTTATCCTTATTTGTCTCGTGCCGTCTTTTCGTTGTTTCTATCGTTCCGTCCTTTCATGATGTTCCTTCAGCAGCTGTTAATTTCTTATGGTCTCAAATCATAATATACTTACCTCGAAATTAGCAAAGTCTAAAAATTGTTCGATGACTCAATGAACTGAAAGGATAACACACAAATTGGCAAACATAAATTTTAAGCTGAAGTCCGAATTTTTCCTTTTTGTATATTTTTCAGTATTTTCATCGACCTATTTTTTCGTTTACTGCATTATGCAACACGCTCAAAATTTATAAATGCCTCCTTTTTCCTTTTCTCAGTTATAAATTGACGGATGGAAAAAAGGGGACATATAATTCTCGACGATAAACGTTCGTCGCTCTTCTCTTCTTCCTAATATTATCTAATTACTATTCTTTGGGAAGGAAATGCGCTTGGGAGGGAAATTTAATGTAAGTTATCTCTGGTCTATTGTTCGAAAATGATCAAGCGGCATTGCAAGCGTCCAGGGTATTAATTTTCACATCATATTTATTTCAGATTATCGAGTTTGTTATAAAAATAACAAGTAGGAAAGCTATGTTTGAGGAAATCAGGAAAGTCTGTGCGAAAATCCACAATGTAAAATTATAGTTTGAACTTAGTAATCAGAGGGCGGGGTACCTCCTTTAAATATAACGTCTACTTTTGTGTTGAATTTAGTGTCGTCTTGTGTTGTTATTTATACCTAATAACTCATTTTCAACACAACTTATCTCAAATAGTCGACGCTTAATAATGCATAGTGAATATTGTAAAATATGTTTCGCTTCTGTTCGTATGGATAATTACAGTTGTCATTATAGTTGTAGTTATATAACGGATCATTATAGTTACAGTCGTAATTATCAATCATATTCTGCTATGGGATCATTGTAATAGTTGAAAATAATAGTCCTTTACTTTTTTTCTCAATTACACAATTTTATTGTCTCAAAGTCAAAATATATTTTGATTTTAACAAACAAAATTTGGAATAATCCATAGGTGCACAAAAGTGCGTTGCAATATGTGTTTGTGAGTATGTGTTCATTTGGGCGTCATTGACTGCTCGTAGGTATGATATGTATTTTGCCAAAGTGGTTGAAGGCCAAACCATCCGTCGCATGGAACAGACTGCTATAATTCTGACAAATATATCGCAAATAACAGGCGAAGAGCGTCTGGGCCAGAATCCATTTTAACTATGCTGCAACAATCAACATTATCATTATTACTTGCGTCTGGAATACTATGAGTAGCGATCGGAATCTCACCTCAAAACTAATCACATTCCGAGGGAGTCCTTTGGCAATATTTTTAAAAAAAAAAGAAACAGTAAAACATACAACACTATTACCGAGAACGACACGATGGAATTGCTACTAGAATCTTCTCACTGAATCTTCTCAAGAACACCGAGAACAGGAAGAGTAAACAAAAGTTTGGAACGCTATGAATACCAATATCCGTACCTGATCATCGAATATTCCACGAGCAATGCATCCAAGTATACTACTGGACCCATCGCCGCGTGTACATAAGAAGGAAACTCAAATGCGCTCCGAAGAAGAAGAAGAAGGCGTAAAGGAATTATTGTTATCGCAAACGAGATTTGCTTTTGTTACTGTCGAAGTTTTCTAGGATTGGGAACGGCAGTAACGCTAATGGCGGTATATATATATATATATATATATATATATATATATATATATATATATATATATATATATATATATATATATATATATATATATATATATATATATATATATATATATATATATATATATATATATATATATATATATATATATATATATATATATATTAATCTTAACATGAAGGTGAGTTCCTACAATGACGAAAATAACAACTATTTTATTTCGTCAATCGTATTTTCGGTGTACAATCACATAAAAACAACAAAAAAGATAGAACAAAGACGTAGGATTGCAAAGTACTTAACCGATATGTTGATGATGAAAACTTACACAATAAAACTTACACTTACACACAAAACTTACACTTACACACGAAACGCTGAACAAACAATAGGGGCACAGCGGCGTTAAAGATATGACAAGAAACGCTACCACAACATAATATTATTGCAATATAAGCTGTTTGCAAAACTTTAATGATTATTCGTGTGCTTGCAACAAGATTTTAATAATGGATTGTGATAATGGACTTTTTTGAAAGATAATAGATAAGTATTATTAGGAATATCACCAGCAATACCAGCAATTACGGTTGATAGCCACTGAAGAAAATTACCAAAAGTAACCGATGTCATCAATAATGAAATACCCCAATAGAATCAAATTCAAGGCTTTTGCAATCTCTAATGTTTGCAAAGTCAAAGGCGCCTTTACTGAAGACAATATCAGTGTTTTCTTCTTCATCTTCTGATTTACACACTTTGAAATATATTTACTAACTAATTAACCGTAACTATATTTACAGTTATTGCAAAACCTAACTGCGACTAATGATGCGTAGCAAAGCTAAAAAACAAATTAATTTCTTTGACAGCATCGAAACGGAATGCAGCTCAAAATCTTGAGCTAAAATCTTGAGTTGCTGACGCCAATGAGAATGACTTGCCCTTTCATCAAACTTTGACCAAAAAAAAAAACTAAAAATTCGTTTTCGTATTGACAGTGTTGTTGAGAAGATGAAACGTTGGCAAGAAGATCAATATAAATTTTTCAAGATGACGGAAAGGTATTCGGAGGGTTTTAAAGCCATTTTTGTAAAAAAGTAATGTCCTTTACAATGTCTCAATTTATGCGAAAATCTTTAATTTGTAAAAGTTTTCGTGATATTCAGTAAAAGCATGAAATACAAAAGTGCTTCCCTTAAGCTAATTTAGTTTTTCTAAATTTTTGTACAGTTTTTAATTATTCATAATCTGAGCTCTCAACCTTTCTAATGTTGGGGTCAAAAAATGTGATTACTTTGAGATAGTAAAAGCCTAATTATATCAAATTTCAATGAACTACAAACGAAAAATAATTGCAGCGATCGAATAAATTCTAGGAATCTACTTAAACGTTCTTGGCATAATCGGTGGGAATCACATGCCTTTCACCGTGTTGTCTCCACAATATTTTTTTCTTTAGTGTATCTAAGAATCGAAAATATAAGAAACTTTAGTACTAAAATAAGTTCAGACATCTTTATTCATACCCAGGTAATTTTATAATCACTACACCCAAATAACCACAAAAATACTGAAATATCGTCAACCTGACGATACACTAAAGCGAAATTAATTACGTCCATAAAACTACTCCAGTCCTGCGTTGGGTTCGGAGTGACGCAGGACTAAAGGGAAAACAACTCGCTATGAGTTTCCAAAATTTAGAAAACTAAATGATGACGCAACAAAGTAATCAAGTAATCAAAAGTATCAACCAACAATATCAGGCTAGATATCTATATTAATTATTATGGCTTTAGTAACAGAGTCTGTTCCCGATTTTGATTTTATAACTTTTTATTATTATTGTTTCCTTCCTTTTCCTTATTCTTTCTAGGTTTGCAGAAAGTCGCAGAAAGTTTTGTGATGAAAAGTTTTCTTTTAAAAACTTTTATGGAGATTTATTTTAAAAGGAAAACATAAAAAATGGAGATTCCTATTTATTTTAGCTAATCAGATGACGCCGATGACAAAGCCTTGAAAAAAACCTGCAGTGAGGGTCTGGCCACGTGAATGGAGAAATAAATATTCTCAAATATTTGCTTGTTATGAATTATTCAATTCCGGTGAAAAACTACGAAAGGATAATATCATCGGATAGTGAAAATAAAACTAATCTACTTGGCGAAATAAATGTATGTTTTTCTCCATAGACAATCGGACTCTTGATTATTAAGTGAATTATCCAAAG
Organism: Physocephala rufipes; assembly: GCA_963966595.1. Lineage (NCBI taxonomy): Eukaryota > Metazoa > Arthropoda > Insecta > Diptera > Conopidae > Physocephala > Physocephala rufipes. The sequence goes on from OZ016501.1 coordinate 43,476,714, forward strand.
GTTGTGTCGAGCAATGTAACTTGATTTCAATTACCAATCCATATAGTGGATAACCAATAGCCTTTAAACTCAAATTGTGTGCTATAGTTTCTTAATGAAGATGATGTGCAGTTTTAACTCTCAATATCTCTCATTTCTTATTCGAAACCTCTTTACCGACATTCTTATAAACATCCACTGAAAATTGTTTGTAATGTTTCACATAAAACGCCCGACGTAAATTCGCAACAAATTCACACCACTTTCCCAAAATCCAAAACCTCGGTATTACGAAATATTCAATCAATATATTGAATGTGAAGCAGCGATAATCAATGTCTCCGAATTTACGGTAATGATGTTTAATTCTGGCAAAACTGTGTCACATTTCATTGACAATGGCCAACTTTTATTAATTCTTTCATTTCGCAGCTTTGCTAAATAAACTGCAACAATTTAATTCGAAACTAAATTCATCACACTAGGAATTCAATTATGGGAGCTAGTCTGTTTATTTCTCATCGTTCAGGAATATTGGTACCGATTAGAAAAGGAACCCTGCAACCTCAAAATGGCTGCAGCGTCGTTACTATCAAATATACAGAAATGCTTCCAAAACGCGCTACAGCAACAACTAAATGCATCACATGTATCAACGGTGAATCCACTACACCAGCCCAGCTACGGCTGTCGTACTTATGGAACCCCACCTTCCTCCTCTTGAGAATCTCTTTCGCAAGCTTCCTTCTTCGTGCGCATCGCTTTTTTAGCCCACTACGAAAAAAGCGATTCATAAAAATCGCAAGTATGCCTGCGAGCAATCGTATTAATGTCGATCGATATATGAATATATGTGCTTGTGTATATATGCTTATGTCCATAACAAATGCAGTCAGAAATGACCACTTTATCATAATTACCATTACTTACGTGAAGTCATTTGATTGATTTCAATCGATCGCTTAAACTGTCTAATTTTTCCTGCGAGAAACCACTCGTATCAAGCGGTACACATTTCATAAAAAATAGACAGCCAACAAATCGTAATGCCTAATCACATTAATGAGTTTCTGCGAAATGAGGCAACAAATTAGAGCAGCACGACCGATGTTTGAGGGACAGTGATCGAATCAATTGTACAGCCAGTTTAATAAGGTCCCCCTCAAACGGTACGTCAATCAAGCATCCTGTTGGAAGAAACCACGTTCGTAATTTCAACCTTGTCTACGAACGTGCCCCATATGGCGTACCCCAAAATTGACTGCATTGCCTGAGTTAGTTTAGTACCAGACCACGAAACACCTTCTCCTCTTATATTCGGAGTCCCCAAACTCGAAATGTCGCAATCGGTCGGTGTCAATAAACCTCCTTCAATAGTATGACTACCCACACCACCCTAGTTGGTAACCTGTAGTTCGCTTCGTTTGTATGCCTCATCTCTTTTTTGTAGCCGTTTCTTTTATACGTTGTTCGCCCTTTGGTTGTCTACATCCTCGTGGTTGGAGGTTTTAAAATGGATATCGATGAAATATTGCGCTGATAATGAGTGTAAATGAATTACATATGAGTTTTAGCTCCGATTGCGATACTGGCTTCTTTAGACTGGGTGACCAATGCCTGCTGGTGTTGGATTCGACCAGTGGGGCGGATGTAGACGTTGGTGAATTACCAAATGTTATCAAAGCAGTATACATCCTTTGGCAATAAGTTTTGAGGCTCATACGTTGCAGAAGCGGTTATTATCGGGAGATGGAACTATTTTAAAATCACATCATTACTGTTCCTCCCTAATTCATCTAGTTTCAGTATAATTGACCTAAGGCTAACACTTCGTCAATGTAATTTTCATTACTTAAAAAATGCATTATGGTCTCCACGCAGGGAGTATTATTAACGCTTTTAAAAATTTTTTTTTAAATAAGTTAGCATATTTTTAGCGGGATTAAATACACGGTAATGCATATTTTGCATTTTCTTAATGTTTTAGATGTGTTTCTATTCATATACCAAGTCTTTTCAACTGACTACAGATAAGGAGCTTAATTTATTAAATATGGATCATTCATCGAATTATAAAATTGATAAAATTGTAATTTTAATTTATTTGTATTTAGATTTGCTACTACAAAAGGCTGGTATTAGTAGACCATCCATACCAGCTTTCACGTCGTCCGTTAGACACACGCGACATAGTACGTCGTATATTATAAATATACTCATGTTTTTTTCGAGCGGCAAATTCCAGTGAGGGCAAAGTCCTGACACGACAAATCCGGCACGACTAAATCTCGAAGCAACAAATTTCGGAAACGAAAAAATCCTGAAACAACAAAATCCCGAAAGAAAAATGTCTGAACTGATTTCCCATTTGTGTTGTTCGTATTTTCTCTACGCTTTAAGAATGTTCTAGATGAGCATGAGACTAAAATTCGTTTGACATATAAATATATTTATATACATAAATATATAAATATATAAATGAATTTATTCCAAGCAAACCTTGAGCGGGTGACCCTTTTTTGCGTCGTTCTCACTGCTGAACGTAGTATTTTTGTTGTTATTTAAAGACGGTGGACTTTTCAGTGTTGATAGACGAAATTTTACTCTTGTGGCTGTGTTCAATAATAAATTTGTTTAACAAAATTGCACCACGTTCGAAATTTTTTGCATTTTTGTGAAATATTGGATTAATAAATGATAAAAAATTAAAAACAGTTGAAGCAAAAATCATACCAATGTTTATTTTGTCTCTTTATGACATTTTGTTTGCTTTTTGTTGCGACTATAAAGCTGAACATTTTTTATAATGTTGAATGAAATGAAACCCTGAAAATTAATATTAGCATAGAAATTGTTTGTAAATATTTCCTTCTTAAAAGCAAAACTCCGATCTTTGTTTTGAATTAGTGATTCATATTTTTTAATATTGTGTAATAAGTGATAAAATGGATTCTTTGGAGGAGTATCTTTTGGAAGAAATTGAAGGTGGTCCCGACAATGAATCCGATAAATGCGCGCGAAATCGTTTACTCCGTGATTCCTCAAACATATTTGAGTTGCCGGATTTCGAGTAAGTTTTTATTTGTTAATAATTATTTGGATAAACAACCGCCTACAACTATACACGTTTTCAAATTCAAAGCTAATTTCAGGATGGGGAAAGAATGTTTCAAAATTATTTTGGAGGAAGTTGCACCGAATATGCAAACATCGCATCCAATATCTGCTATTCCTTCTCATTTGAAATTAGCAACATTTTTGAGGTTTTTGGCCTGTGGCAGCTACCAGAAGTCGGTGACAAATGCTTGTTTTGCTACCAAGTCCCAAGCTGCGGCATCCAAAATTATAACATAATGTTTGGACATTTTTGAACGTCATATCTGTGCAATTTGGATTACGATGGAAAGAACACCTGAGGAGGAAAATGCTGCGAAGGGCCATTTTTTATGAAATTCGGTATTCCAGCTGTGATTGGATGTGCAGACGGCACTCACATCCGGATAAGGTCGCCGGCACAAGACCTAAACCAACGCCGGCCCAACCATGATGCATACGTCTGGAGGCAAAGCGCTGTAGATCGTTACTTAAAATCTGTGTTTGATGCTGGTAGAGTCAATACGTGAGTGTTAGGTAATATCGATTTAATGTAAATATTGTAACATAAATGTTTAGAATAAAATTGCAGGGAATTCTAGTTACCAATTGCTGCAATATCTGATGACACCGTTTAGAAATCCAACGGAGCAGCATCGAATATTGTTCAACGAGAAGCACTGGAAGGCAATAAATATTATCGAAAGGTGTATTCTTCGGCGTATTGAAAAACAGATTTCGATGCATTATCGGTGAACGCACACTGCATTGCACACCTGAGAAAGCTACGCAGATTGTAAATGCATGCTGTGCTTTGCGCAATGCGTGCATATTTTATAAAAGTGACTGGCCATATGCCCAAGCTGAAGACATCATTGAGGAAAATGATAGTACGCCTGAAATGTCACTTAACATTGCAGCAAATATACGTGAGCGACTTGCGCGGAGTGTGTCATTAGTTCAACATTAATATGACTTTTATATAAATAATAAAATTGCAATTAATTCATTTACATTTTAATTATTTATTAATTTCAGACATCAAATTTAAATTAAATTATTAACAAAAACTTCATTATCAAAAAAATAATAAAATAATACATAATATACTTTAAAATTATACGCAGTTGTTTATACTTTAAAATGTACGCAGTTGTAGCAAAGCCTCTGCCACCTCTTTCCGCCTTTCTTCCTCACGCCGTAAATCCATTTGTAGCCGTTCTGCAGCTACATCTGCAATTTTTTTTTTGGGCTTGGGCCATACTATCCATATGATTCTCCATTTTCTGGAGAACATCGATAATTTTGCCCTGGTTTGAAGTCTGAATGTGAAGGCAATTGTTTAATTGAACTGAAGGCAAAAATTAAAAAAATAATATTACTATAAGGGTTTCACCTGTGTTTGAAGTAACGCCAGTTGTTGTTTTTGGAATGCAGAGCCTTTTGCCGGGGTTCTCTGAGCCTCCGCAATCCGGCAAGAAACTTCTTCATCCACCAGAGACAATAATATCTCCTCTTCTGTTTCTCGATCTAAAGATATTATACAGTATAAGATTAATTTAAAGTTTTTAACTGAAAAAATTGTTTTTAATTACCTTCTACTGGTGCTTGTCTGGACAGTTTGTTAGGTGGCTCCTCACATGAGACACCAGCATATCGCTTTGCGTCGGATGATGTTGAGGGCATCTCTTCAGGGTTCTTTCTCACCGGCTCCTTGCCGAAGCTCAAACTGGCACCTGCTGGAGATGTCATCCACCTCATCCGCAGCACATCTGCCACAGTTTCCTCCAACTGCGAGAGGGAAATCCTTTTATTTTATTTTTAAACTCCCTCTCCATATCCCCAAGCTTCTTCTTCACACGCGCCTTCAGATCTCTCCATATCTAAAAATTGAATTGCAACACCAGAAATACCGTTAAAAACATATCTAATAATAATGAACATAACTAACCTTCTTCCACTCGATCGCACTTCTAATAGGAGGTCCAAGAACATTTAGTTTTTCTCCTATTTTGCTCCACGTTTCTTCCACCCTTCCTCGGTTTTCACCAAAGACTGGTAATCCCCTTGCGAGATCCGGATTACTTTCCATCTCTCTAACAAGAGCTTCGAACTGCTGCGCCGTTGTAAATGCGAGCCTATATATGAAAGTTCAGAAAATTGTGGTGTTATTACTATTTTAAATAAAAAGGCGAGAATATTTTGTCTTCTTACCTTTTCATCGGAGAATCCATTGCAAATGTGATGTTTTTGAAACAAAAATTCATATAACTGTTTTAAATTCTTATTAAATAACGGTACCGCAAGAACTTCGAATTCAGCATTGCAAAATTAGAAAAATTTAAGAAGGGTTTGCAGCGATGTTGGAAAATTAGAAGCAAGTCCTCCAAAAATCGTCACACCCTCATGAAACCCGCCCACACCAGCATTTCAAGGGGAAAGTAATAAAATCTGACGATTTTATCAAATTTATAATATTTAATTTTATTAAAATATCTCATATAATATGTTACAAATTACAAACATAATAAATAAATACATTAAAATAGTATAAATATATTTTTTAAAAACGATAATTCATTTTTCAAAAGCAAAATAGTAAATTTTTCTTGAGAGACGACACCGAATTTGGTGTCGTCTTATTTGAGACGACGCGTCGTCAATTATTGCCTTTGTGAATACCGATTTCTTACGTTATTGACGACGACGTCAACAGCTGATACAATTTTCTCATATTTGAGAGACGGCGTCGACTTTGTGAATACCACTCGTCGTCTAAAGACGACAACGACGCATAAAAGTGACTGTGAATAAGGGTATTAATTAAAGCTTCTACGAAAACCAATTCTCCATATTTCTCTTTTTTTATAGTATTCCGACACATATTTTGACAAGAAGAAGACTGAAAAGCAAGTAAAACAGATTTGATATCGGGAATTTTGTTATAAATTCAGATTAGCCTCTCCATTCTATTGTAGACGTTAGAAGTTTTCTCCTCTTAAACTGAAAGCATTATGATACTCAGTTTCCCGCGATACTCAATATTCTCCATTTTTAATGGACGAAACCAATGCATGCGTTAAGAATTTTGACGGGGTTACATTCTTCATCATTTGATATGACCGTTTTGTTTGATTTTATTCGTTTGGTTTTAATACGATTCCTCTTCTTTCCCCGTCAAATTAGATTTGGTGACAAACGGGTTTCGGTTGTGCGCTATCTCGAGTGCCTAAACTCGTTCTTTTTATATATTTCTACATTCTGTAGAAAAATATTGTTTAGGACGGCTCTAGAGCTAATATGGATTTATCTGTGTCGGTTACATAATATCTCAGTTCAAAGTGTGAATATAACCTACCTGACAATTCTAGCACCTAGCGATAATATTCTGTTTGCCAAGTCAGATGCTGAAATGGATAATTCTCATTTGTATCCAAAAAATTGCTGGTTTATCTAAATACAGTTCCCAGTTTACCTAAACCACTTTTATAGGCGTTTTAAGATTGGGAGGAAAACTATATATATAAATTTGTCATTGCTTCAAAATATGTGTGTGTATTAAAAAGTCAAGAACCTTCTGAATACACTCTAATGATGCAACGCCTTAAATTAATAAATATGCATAGTGCTGTAATTAATATGCTGTAATTAAACGCCAAGTTTGTCCAATAAGATTGTTTAAGAATTTCAATACCTCGGATGATATTTTCAAAATTTTGGCTTATGTTCAAGCAGAACAAATTGTGTAAATCTGTTAAAGGATGTTTATATGAAATAATGGATGTATTATATAAATTCAGATATAAGGACATAATTATTTCATATTTAAAAAACTCTTAAATATTTAATGAAATTTTCGTAATTGCAAAATATCGCCAGTGCGGCCACTGGCACGGTCACTATCTTGAGTCATTTATTATTAACTTTAAGTCACGTTAAGTTAAGTTATTTTACTTTACTTTTTTATGTGTGTCACATTTTGAGTAATTACGAAGTTCTTTCTGTTGAGCATATTTTTCATATTGTTGGTGTTATACTTTGCTGTTGTTCTTGCATTTGATATGGTTTTTCTCTTCAGTGGGATATTTTATCTAGTGGTTACTTGTTGTCATTTTGGTTATGACAGATTCTTTTATGCATTTTTCTCGTCTTAAATTTCTAACACGTGTCAACAACAACATTATTATCTGCTCTAAAAAGGAAAGATGAAGGTATATTTATTTTGTATGTGAGTGCAAGTGCATGAATTAATGTGTGCATGTTTTCAAAGGCGTAAATGTGATTGTGCGGAAAGTAGTGCAATCCATTTCAATGAAAACCATTAGCAATATTAAGGAATTAGAAATATATACTTTTGCAATGTATAGCAATGTATAAGTGACATATTGTAAGTAATGGCTGTCTCCGTCAGACTTTTCAAACGATTCTGCTGTCAGATGTTTACGATCTACAATACTCTCATTCATTGAAAAGAATTGAAACAGACGATATAAAAGGTTTTCCAATAAGAGTTAAAATGGAATAAAACAAGCCGTGAGTGTGATATATTAACGAAATTTTTTTAACATCGTTCAAATATCCGCATAATTTTCAATGACTCTGCCGCGTAGATCCGGCTGAATTTGAGCATCGGTCGATTGAGGCTTATTCCCATAGACTTGCGACTTCAGAAAACCCCACAAGAAAAAGTCTAACAGGGTCAAATCGCACGATCGCACGAAATGGGGTCACCTCCGCGAGAGATAACCATACCCTGGAATCGTTCATGCAGAATGTCCATCGTGGCGTTCGCTGTATGGCTCGCAGCGCCGCCCTGCTTGAACCATATGTCGCCTACCTCCATGTCGTTCGATTTGGGCCAAAAGAAATTGATCATCATCGATCTGTAACGCTCGCCATTGACGGCGGATCAATTTTTCGATAAATGACGCCGCCAGGCCAAAATCCGCACCAAACAGTAAGTTTTTGTCGTAGAATTGACACCTGGTGAACCTCGTGTGGGTTGGCGTCGTCCCATATACTGCAATTCTGCTTCTTCATATAGCCATTCATCCCAAAATGCGCCTCGCCACTAAAGGTGATTTATAGTTTGCAATGTTTGCAATAACGACACTAGGTTTGGCAATAAAGTTTTGTCATTTGAATCTACTGCTCAATAGAGTGACTTGCCGCGTGGATTTGGCTTTACTGACTGAATTGCAAACGCAAGATCTACCAGACGCCGACTAATCAGCATGACCGCTACAGGCTGTCAACATCGACTCGATCTTATTGAAAAGCCCATTATTTCTGTAGGCTTATGTCTCCAATTTTTCTTTTCAAGATATAGATATTGGGAGCTGATTTTACTGATTCCTCTCTTGCAAAAAATCGGGTTCATTATTACTACTGATGACGTATTTAAGCAGGACATGCGTGTGGTATCCCTCCCCTTGAAGACAGATAGTGAAACTGCCTTCTTGAAAAGAGAATATAACTGTGCCGAAATGGTGCACCCTCTAATCATTGTAGATGCGTATGATGAAGCCGGTCATTGCCTAATGCAGGCGGATATAATCTTGATGTGACGGCCCAATGAATGTTTGTCACGATCCTGCGTATGCATTGAAACAACATTGATTACAATTCCTGCGTTTGTGCCAATGTGGTATGTCTAAATTCCCCGGAGACATAGGATTCCCGTTCTAAACGTTTTTGCGGAGTCATCTTTACCAAAAACATAGATGCAAGATTTGTAGCCTAAAATAACAAAGTTGTTTGTTTGTGCTAAATATTTATAAATATAATTAAGCAAGTTAAAAAATTAAAAGTAAAATCAAATGTATAATAACAATAATTAATAAAATAATTAATAAAACAAACTAGGGAAACCTGATCTACAGTTATTTAAAACGGAATCTCTAAACATATATTAGTAATGTTTCTTTTGTCGCGCTTATGCGCTTATTACCGCCGTTAAACGACATCCCCGTTTACGAATGTTTTATCCCAAGCTGACAACATTATAAAAAATATGACTCATCCGTTAAAAGGGGAAAATGGACGAGGGTCATATTACGTCACAAACTTTTGTATACAAACTTTGGCAAACTTTTTCTTTAGTAGTGAGTCTAACGGTTGTTTTTGCCCCTTCTATCCAGATAAATTACACGAGAAAATTAAATAATGTCGAAAATTTATCGAGTAAACAAGGATAGTCATCGGAGACCAAAAAAAACACGTCAATTGTGTACCATACTATGCAAATAAAATATTTGCTTTATATTTGTTTTGATCTGTTGCTAAAAATCCTTGTAAAAGCCATGCTTGTCAGTTAGTCTTATCGTTAGCTTCAAAATATATCATTTTTAAAATTATCTTAAAAACTAATTCCACCAACCAGTTAAAATAAAAAAGACCTCACAATTATATACCCACCATTCATGCCTTAAATTAAAATAAAGAATGTTAAGGACAGTTATTTCTTACTAATTTGTTTAATGGAAAAATTGTATTAATTATTTTCCAATTATCTGTTGTTTAGTACGTTTGTTGGTAACCAACTCGAAGGCTCGGATGAGGTAGTCATAAGCTAATTCCTTGAACATCAACAAATCGTATTATTTGATATTTTTTAAGATGTTTTTTAAACTCGTCTGATTCTGTTTCTTCGCATTCAAAATTGGCTACGATTTCAATGGACCGATGAAATTTATTTTTCATTGTTTGGGTGCTTTTAATCCCTCGATTCCCTGTGTTTTCTTTCCGTGGGATGTAAAGTTAAAGACGAGTGGAAAAGAATTACATGTATTTTGGAAAAAATTTACAAAATTATAGAAAAGGCGACAAATTTAAAAGAACTATAACATAAAACGCGACGACGAAAATGATTGATTTCTTCCGATTGCCCTCAAGAAAAGCTTTCATCCTATACTTGATTTTGTATCTGGAAGAATTCTGGACGGTGGGCCCTTTATATGGTCGCTAGGATCTTTCAAATGAACCAAAGTTGTGTTCGAAAAGGAAATAGAGCCCCAAAAATTGATATCAATGCAAAATTTTTAAAAAAATTGTAAAGTTAATAAGGCGGCGAAGACATGTTGTTCTACGACATGTTGTGTTTGAAGGAATGTATGGACAGTTATTTGCTTCTTATTTTTAGAATTTCTTTCCTACAGTTTTAAATGAAACAGCGGTATGTTTTTTTTGACCAAACAGAGAATTTATTACTTTACAATGAATACTCGTTCATTGGGTGTTGGTGTTTGGGAATTGTTGTTGGATTTCAAAGGTCATCGGATGGTCGGGATGCATGGTAACTGTTTTTTGAAGTAGAGTAGATGAAGTGAAGACAATGAAGAATGGTTGGTAAAATGGTTGGCGTTCCTTGTTTTCATTATTGCTTTGTTCTACTCACTTCTTTTTGGTTCATGTACAATTGCCCTACAATCAAGTGTAGGGCCTTATTACGCAAAACGAAATGAAAGCGCCTCATCGTTTCTCTTTTTGCGTTTCTTTTTCTTTCAAATTCAGCGCCAAAGCCACAGTATTTTCATTCGTTTCGGTTTGTGCAATGAGGTTCTTAATGCTATGCATTTAATTGTTCATTTCATTCTGTAGTCTTATTCAACCAAAAAGGCTCAATAAAAAAGGAGCAGAAAACTATAAAAGAGAAAATAATTGTACACAGGAATCCTGTTGACAATTCATGATCAATGAGCTTTTTAGCCCGGATTGGATGCCGGTGCGAGCACTGTTTTCATCCCTGCTATTGAAAGATAGCATAAATCTACAGCGTGAAACTCAACACATAAAAAAAACAGAAAGCAAAAACAAGAGGACGATACAAAGAAACTTGATCTCAAGGAAAAGCTGTTAACTTTTTTCATGTCGATCTATGCGTTGTAACGCAGCAATAATGCGTTGTGTTGGCATCATTATATTACGTTGCAACCACATGGAGCCTAGACTCATTAATTTTATTGCATGCCATTGAATTTTTTTATCAAGCATAAAGCTTTAATCAGGCTTTAAACAAGCAAACGTTCAATTCAACAGACTATATGTTTATCTATTATAGAGGTCTGTTTCTAAGTCTTTTCTCGTATTTGTTATTGTTAGTTTCAAAGATTTATTGAGACTAATAAAGAGTATACATACGAAGTACAAAGAGAAATAAACTTCATTTGTAAAGGGGGGAACAGATTGCTTCAATTTACAAAGTTTGGTAGTGTGCAAGAGCAAGAAAGTATGTTTGTTGTTCGATTCGCAACAGTTATAACTAGTGTGAATAACGTAGAAAATTCTAATAATATATCTAGGAATATTACGATTGAATAAAAATTCCAATGCGATTGCGGTTAATGGAGGATATGATTTTCTTTTAATTCGCATGTATGAATTTTTGTTTGCCTCGATTCGATTTTTAGAACGTTTTTATTAGGCCCTTTTCATCCTGTTTTGAACCTGATTTTAAACAATCCAGCAATCTACGAACTATAAATTTGAAAGGTGGTTCAGAAACCGATGGCAATTCACCAATTATCATACACTATAAAGCCACGCGAAATTGAATCTTTTCAAAATGTCGACGCAAAATTGATTTTCAATGAACTTCTTGATATGCCAGACTTGGAAGCATGGATCTGAAATAGATGGCAATACAATAAATGGCATAATTTAACAAATCGCACAATCTTTAAGTCGGAAATTCTTGCTTTCACTTTTTTATGTCACTTTTAAAAAAATAAATTATTCTTGGTACAAATTTTAGATTTGCTTTTAAGCCAACTGCCGGAAGAGTCAGAGACTAGAATATTTAACCAGTGCTCAGAATTGGATAACATAAATTGCGAGGCAAGCTCCGAGCTAATCACCCTCGCTCGCTTTTTTCTCACCCGGCGAGAAAATGGGCTGTTTCAAAATATTCTCTACAAAATTAGATATTTATTTTAAGCCAGTTCCCGCTGAGATATGAACCATAGAGTAAGAAATAATAAGTTATTTCTTACTCTATGTATGAACTCAATTAACTGAATTAACTGAATTTAAACCATAGATTGCAAAGTGTACATGATGTAGGTATGCTGATTTAGGCGAGAAAATGGGATGTTGCAAGATATTCGCTACAAAAATCAAAATTGAGTTTAACCCGCTTCCCGGTGAGCAAAGCTCGGTTTTTGAAAAATAACTGAAATAAAAGTGGATGACATTACAATATAAACCAGAAACTATCTACTTACGCCCACTTTAAGAACATAAAATTGGTGCTTTTTAAAACTGATTTTAATCAAGCACCTCGGTGAGCAGAGACTCAAGATTTGAACCGAAATTAAAAACTGAATTAAAACTGTAAGTTCAGGATTTAACTGTGGGTTTAGCTACCTCAAATGGGGACGGAGAAGACTTGCTTTACTATCATATAATAACAATGTCGAAAAACTGAATATTGGTTATTGAATAATACCCAGTGAGCCATTTTATTAAGTAGCCCTATATACTTATTTATATTTTACGTCCTGCAAATAACCTACACAAAATTCTACATTTACTTGCTAGCGGAATATGCGCGACAGCATACGTCATTTAGTGAACGAACGTGGCAGATAACTTATGGTGCTCCCCAGATCATATGGCTTGAAGCTTGAACGTAGAACACGTGGGTGATAAAGATTAAAAAAAAGAGTGGGTAAGTATATATGAAAGACAATAACTTGCAGAGGAAGAATCAGAAAATGAAAGAAGTTTATAACTAAGAGGTACATTGTAATTTACAACAACAGTTTTAGCAAATATTCTTTATTAAATTTAAGCTTTTAAAAAATTTTTTTGGAAATTGGAAAATGTTAATTTAGCAGAATTTATAATATGTAAGAAATAATCTAAGACAATCGATTACAATTTTATAAATTCGTAGTTGAATTCGAAAATTCTTCAAAAAGAATTCTCTAATTAATTCCTGAATTCATTTACTTTCATTTCCCTTTGCGTTCAATATTATTTTCTTGCATTTTATAAAAATATAATTTACATTTCATTTATTACTTTAAATTTGTTTGAATTTTTCAAGAGACATTTGTAGACATTGTGACGTGGTAGATATCAGTTTACCAAAATTTAAATTTTGTCTTTTAGATGTATTTTATTCATATTGTATTGCGTAAGTAATCTTGTGCACTGATATAGTTTGTGTTACCTTTATGTGCACTGCTTAAATATGGAAACTTCACATAAATTAAAATCCCAACAATAGTCGATGGAATTTAAATTAAATAAAATTGATCTTAGAATAACAAAGGGCAAAGAGATTGGGAAGGGAAAACGATATATCATCACATAAAATTCAGAACATAGAAACCATGAATATTTTCAAAAGTCTGATAACTATGAAAATCTCAACCATGTGTAAGTATGTGTGATGTGTTACAAACTACGTTGACGCTCGAATGACTGGTAGGAGCCTGAGGTCCTGTGCGAGTTATCTGAATACGCCCAAATGTGATATAAACAATTTTAATTTATTTGTTAGCTTTTAGTTAATTCGCAATATATTTATATTCGTTATAAGTTCACAGTGGGCCAGAAATAACATAAATTTATAGAAAACGCCGAAAGTAAAGTAAATTAAATTAGCAGGACCAGTTGTAGATATTTCCACCCAACAGAAGATGGTGGAAATCTTACTATCCTCATTTGTCATTTAGAATTAATTAAACGAAAATGTTTAATTTATTAATTAAAAAATAAATAATTAAAAAAATTGTTCCAGACTGTGGAGAAATCCAATCTAAATATTTATCGTTAATCCTCTTATTCTACTGAATTTCTAAAAGTTGATGCATAATTTTATTACCCTTTCCTTTTATCTCGATTCTATATCAATTGAACTACACCTTTTCCACTTTTACTTCAGAAAGCGTCACTTTAATTTCAGAAATAGTCAATTTAATTTCAGATAGTATCAAATTACTTCAGAAAGCGTCAAATGTACTTCAGAAATAATCAAATTAATTTCAGAACTGGTCAATTTAATTTCAGATAGTTCCAAATTACTTCAGAAAGCGTCAAATGTACTTCAGAAATAATCAAATTAATTTCAGAACTGGTCAATTTAATTTCAGAAACCATCATTTATTTTCAGAAATGGTCAATTTAATTTCAGAAAGCATCAAATGAACTTTCGAAATGATCAATTGTACTTTTGAAATAGTCAAATGTACTTCAGAAATAAAAAATCTCAGTTCATAAATTAAGAGTGTTACAGGGCGAGTATGTTTTAATTAAATTGTGCCTTTTTTTAATTTCTATATAAAATAATATAAACACAACTTAATAATCATTATAAAAAACTTTATTGATTTTTATAGAAAAAACAAAATTTAATCAATGTAATTTACAAATAAGATATCTAATATAACTAAGAAATGTGACTATGATGTTAAGAAATGTAATGTAATTACAATGTAAATTATTAAAGAATTCTTTGGACTATTAACAGGAACTACTAACAGGAATCGTACTGTAAAGTACTCAACTACTTTATACATACGGTACTCTACTCAACTACAGTAAATAGAAACAATAATTGCTTTGGAAAAAGTGTCAAAAAATTTTGCAACATTCCAAAACTTCTTAATTCTTGAATACACTCCAATCAAATACATTATAAAAATATATACTTTACAGTACGATTCCTGTTTTGGCAATTTGCTGCCTTGAATATATAAGCTGTATTTGAATAATTAAACAAAAATGCAATTAAGTGACAATTGCGCTATTTGTTTAAGATCTATGAAACGAGGAGCAGTTTCTAGGCTCACAATTTGCAAGCATTTTTTGCATTCAGGATGTCTTGAGCCAATTTTAAGGAATAACGAACTTTGTCCGATTTGTAGACGCTCGATTGAAGGTATATAAATCATTTACATTAATTTATATAAATCAATTTGAAATGTGTATATTAATGTCAGGATTTGTATTACCCATTTAGGAAAGGAAATAGTCCAAAGGAAGAAAAATGAAGCGCATTCCATAGAAGATAAAAGGCGCATCGTGGAAGCTGCAAACAAATCCGAAAATTGGATTTTACTCGCGGCGACGCTAGGAATAAAATACAAAACTGCTTACACATGGATCTCACAAGGGCAGTCGGAGTTTAAGCGCAAAGGCGGAAATAAGCCAAAATCAATAAATTCAAATGAAGTCGCTGAAATATTAAATTGGATTGAAGACGACTGTAGCATCAGCTTAAAACAAATAAAAGAACGTTTAGAACGTGAGTTCCGAAAACGAGTGGCACTGTCGACCATTGGTAACTATCTCGATGGTCAGTTATACTCAATGAAAAAAGTGCACTCCTCGCCTATTACTCAAAATTCTACAGAGAATAAAGAGAAGAGAGCGACCTATGTGGCAAAGCTAAATGAATACATCCAGGCTGGAAAGCAAATACTATGGATAGATGAAACAAATTTTAATTTGTTTTGTCGCCATACTCGTGGTCGCTCAAGAATTGGCCAACGTGCCATCCAAGTTTTGCCAGCGTCGAGGGGGCCAAATATCCATCTAATAGGAGCTATAACGACCTTCGGGATAGTTACTATGGATAGGCGAAGGGGGTCATTCAGAGCTGCCACTGCCAATGAATGGATAGCTACGGTTATTCAGAAGTGGCAGGACAGTGGCTGTGCTTTGAATGACCTTGTTATTGTTTGCGATAATGCACCATGCCACAGTTCCATGGAAGCAGCAGTTGCGTCAAATGCTGGTGATGTGGCAAAAGTTTTGCGTCTTGGACCATACTCGCCTATTTTGAATCCAATAGAAATTATATGGTCCAAAATCAAGACTTTTGCTAGGTCTCAAATTGGCATTCCCAACATCACAGGACCGAGGCTGACGGAACAGAGGATAGCTTATTTAGAGGATATTATTGACAGAGCAGTTGCCACTATAACAAGTAGGGACTGCGCCAGAGCAGTGCAACACTGCACCAGTTTTTACCCTTTGGCCTTGTCCTTAGAAGATATGCCTGTAGGACAGTAAATTTAGTTTCAGCATTTACGGTTATGTTATTCATATTATATAATCTTATATTATATCGTAAATATTAGTCTTAAGAATTCTTTAATAATTTACATTGTAATTACATTACATTTCTTAACATCATAGTCACATTTCTTAGTTATATTAGATATCTTATTTGTAAATTACATTGATTAAATTTTGTTTTTTCTATAAAAATCAATAAAGTTTTTTATAATGATTATTAAGTTGTGTTTATATTATTTTATATAGAAATTAAAAAAAGGCACAATTTAATTAAAACATACTCGCCCTGTAACACTCTTAATTTATGAACTGAGATTTTTTATTTCTGAAGTACATTTGACTATTTCAAAAGTACAATTGATCATTTCGAAAGTTCATTTGATGCTTTCTGAAATTAAATTGACCATTTCTGAAAATAAATGATGGTTTCTGAAATTAAATTGACCAGTTCTGAAATTAATTTGATTATTTCTGAAGTACATTTGACGCTTTCTGAAGTAATTTGATACTATCTGAAATTAAATTGACTATTTCTGAAATTAAAGTGACGCTTTCTGAAGTAAAAGTGGAAAAGGTGTAGTGGCAAGTATAACTTCGAATGTCTTTGTAGAAGTGTTGAGAAAAACAACATTGATTCCGATGCTGAAAGTATACTGTACCCCCTAATACTGACCAGGTTATTCTGTAAACTCACATGATGCGTTCACATCCTGCGTTCAATTTGTCACATGAGCAAAAACTATGAATTCTCTAACAAACGACTGGTTTCTTGATGCGAGCTGTGTGACACTTGAGCGCATTCAGTCGAATGTTATGGAATTCGTGTTCCAAAAAGTTTGGAAAAACATATAAAAGTAGCAAATACATACGTCACAAAGACATGGGATGGGATGCGTTCAAGTTTATTTTTTTTCTGACAACGGAACATCTGTTTTACGAAAATAACAAAAGAGAATAGAGAATAGAATCGAACTGAACGCAGTATGTGAGTTTACAGAATAACCTGTTGAGAAAATGTTCTTTCTGTCAGTGGTAACACATCCATTGTGTTGTCGTAGGCCCAAATGAACGTGATCGAGTAGTGCGGATCTTTTACTTTGCGACTTGCCTGAGACGAGTGCGGCTTGACGGCGCCTATTTATTTATGGTCAAACGTTATGAACGTTATGGTGGTGATCTGTAAAATTCCATTAAAATCGTATGAATATTGATTACATGCAAATATCATATTTTCGTACATCAAAGTGCTGCGAGCTCAATAACTCCTCGTTACATTATTTGTACTTGAGTAAACGTATAATGAACTTAACATTACTTTTCTTTAAGGTATCCGCTTATATCCATAATGTGTTCCTTCCGCGTGTTCCTTCCGGGAGCCGGTTTTTAATATCGCCATTTCATTCTACAACAAAAAATTCAAATAAGTCAAATGTCTCATTAGCTTACACTGACTGGATTAATGAGCTTTTACTGGTATGAGCTTTTCGTAATACGGGGGTAACCCAGTTCCTTTGTTGGCTATCTGAATGTCGTCTCACTAAAATGAATGCAGAATAGAATATTAAACACTAGTATTGAGTCCATATGACATAGGCATATATATTTTGTGTACTTTGGGGTTTTTCTCTTCTACTATTTCTTGTTTTAGTTGTTTTTCTAGTATGTTCTTGGTTAAACGGTTTGCATTACCTCAGAACGAGAACAAATAGCAACAAAAGCGAAGAAGAGTAGAGATGCAGCCAGATAAAGGCCAAACACGTCTTTTACGTGCCCAAGCTTCTACAGGTGATAATTATACTCTTTTTTTAATAAACGAATTATTAGTCACCACTCTGTTATGGCGCTTAATAACTACAAAACATTCGCCGAGATAATTTTAAAAATATTAGCTTTGGACGTATTTTTTCACTCAGATAAAGCCTCTGTTTCCATTGCGCCTTTCAGCAATTTATGAGATATTTCGCATAATGTCAATAGAATTAATTTCGAATTTTTATAACTAATTTTGACTTGCACGATTCGCTCTTATTCTTTTGTATATTCGCCACCTCGCTCAGGCGTACTACAAGTGTTATGAACCCATGTAAGCATTTTACTAGGACAAACGGCCAGAAGCAAACATATTTACGACCTCATCGTCTCTCTCGCTCTTTCTGTCTCTCTACCCACCATCTTCTTCTATTTACCTTTTATTATTTTAGAGGTTGCGTTCGTTGTGATAAATTCAGAGGTTTATGCCACAGTTTTTCTCCTACTGTTTTTGTTGTTGTCTACAGTGACGATATTATCATCCCGATTTACATCAAACTTCATTTATCCTGCTTATGAGGATAAGAATTAAGACGAAGATATATTATTAGTGACCTTGAGTTTTGCGTTTCGAAAGCTGTGTCTGCGGTACTCAATAATGGCTGTAAGAAATTGTTTATGTAATTCGTCTAGCATCCTAACAGCAGTCAAGTATCAAAGCTTCAATTTTTAACATTTTTAAAACGGTCAAAGTTTTCTGTGACATTCAGCTTGATAAATGCACCAATTGATATTACTGCTGATACCCATTCAAGTTTAGGTTTTCTACTACCCCTCCAACCCTTTCCTCCTACGACATAATCTTCCGCCTATATTCAGCTTTCTTTGCATAACGGCGGACATTTCCGTTGTCTCAAAGTTTCCGACTCTCCATATTACGCACTCTCCAAACCTCCTTTCTGATATGTCAGAAAAGCACAGGCTCTTATGAGAATTGAGAAAAAATAACCGAGTGCTTTAGCTGAGATGTTACGCTATTACGGCTTGTTACGCTGGCGCGACTTCAAAGCATAGTCGGAATACAATTTTAAATTGAGAAAAAGTAAAATACCGGTGCCGCCTCTGTCGGCGGCTCTTTTGAGCTCTCAAAAATCATTTGACAACCAACACTTGAACTCCATTTGGCTTCGAATTCAGACTACGGTGAAAATGGTTGCATTATGATTTAAGTGAACAAAGAAACCGTCGCTACAACACATCGTAGGCACACAGTATAACCGCTTATTTCTTACATCTGTAACGCATTGAATGAGGTGTAGTAAGAATAGATAAGTATGTCCGCCCGTATGCCAATGTGTCGAGAACTCGATTACAACCAAACGGAAAGAGATTTCGACATGAAATTTGGCGCGAATATTCTTTGTCAATGTAGGGTGTTTGGGAATAAAATCGGTCCTTTGCCACGCCTACTATTTCTTTAAAATAAAGCCATAAAGCCTATTTTTGTATCCATATTCGAATTTTGACATTACCATTATGGGCCGAGATGGCAGCAGATATTATAAATACAGATATAAATTGTGTGACACGCCCAATTTTATACCATATCATGTAACGGCATTTTTGAGAAAACTGGCGTTGAAGATGAATTGATTGATCTAAATTAAATAAAGTAATTTTATATTACGCGTGTAGGGTATAGAAGTCTCGACTAGGCTGAAACTAGCGTCCGTACATGTTATTTATTCGCCAAATTTCGACAATGCTCCAAATCTAAATATGCTTAGTTTCTCATGATAATTTGTTCCAACGCGATATAAAATTTAACACTACCCAGTTCCAATAACATGCCTTTCAAAGTCGACATCAATTATCATAACATTTTTCACTATCTGAATTAAAACGGTAGCGTCTATATTCATCATAGTGCTTATAAATTCACGCTTATGCATTAGATGGAGAATATAGATGGAAATCCTTTTGATATATTTCTGTAAATATTTTCTATCATTCTGTAGATGCCAACAACAATAAATTGGAAATGGAACGAAGTGAACGAAGAGGTTTCATTATCAGAGCCTCATTCCAGGTTCGTTTTTGTTTCGTGTTCGTCAACGTTTTCGAATCGTGTTCGTATCGTGAAACATTATAAGGCTGTAAGTCTTACAAAAAAATATGTGCGCAAGCCTTTCACGTTATTTTGAATCGAGCATTTTATTGATCTATTGAGTTCTAGTAAACTTATTCCGCCGATTACGAAAAGCTAATTCCTCATGTCGTTGCTATTGTACTTCTCCTTCATGATTCAGTGTACGATTTGCAAGATTCTTCACAAGTTTTCCCGAGCAAGAAAGACCCGCTAAAAGGACCAAGTTGTCCGAGCTAAAAAGGGCCGCCGAAGGTACCACTATACCTTCTACTGTACTATATTATACTAGTAATGGATATTGCTATTAGTCTTGGATTTGAAAGTGTCTAAATCCCCTCAATTCGAAAAACCAGCAAGACGTTGTTTAAGTCAGTAAAGTTGAAAATTGTAAAGTTGAGATACCCTCGTTGCCTTCCCTTTAGTGTTTGGATTTTTGAAGCCGCTTTACTTTTGCTTTTGTGCACGTTTCCCACATAGTTGCCTGCTTCCTTTATTGTTAATTGTCACGTAAAATTTTGTGTCTCCCTGTAATCAAGTCTTCCTCTGTGGCCAATGTTTCCTTAGTAGCTCAGTAGCAACTTCTCGGCATTTGATATTTTCTGAGCAGTTTCAGGAAGTAAACCTGCATTTTAAAACGTTATGAAAAATTTAGCAGTTTTCCTTGTCTAAAAGGTTATAAGCCGAAGAAATTGAAGTATAAGAATAATCAATAATCTTTTATATCACGAGCTTAAGATAGCTCTTTTTAATTGCTAAGATATAAGCCAAATGGGCAACATTAGTTTTCAGCTTTAACAACAACATTGAAAGCACCAACTTAGTGGTGAAAAATAAATTTTTATTTTAACTTTTTTACGACCAGTGGAATAAACTTAATACCTTCAGTGAAACCTTATTTTTTCATTAACTTTATCGGTGTTAAATTCAAAATTATAAGAATTATTGCTAAAAGATATAGGTGGAGGTCGATATAGATATATAAGAGATATATACGAAACTTAACCTGGTAATACTAGTTACATCGAGGTATATTATCGTTATTAACACTACTGAATATTTTGTAAGTTGATCCATAATCCTGTCCTAACATACATATACAAATATTCTTCCAATAATAATTGAAATCAGGAATATTTTGCTTGAGTATCTCGACAAAGTTGTCCCTTTTAGGTGTCTTTTAGTATTCCTATATGGCAAGTGACACTTGGAAGTGTCATAAAACGGTGTGTCTTACAATTTTTTGCCAACCATGAGTCTACTAAACCATTAAAACTAATTAAGTGCATAACCTGAAAAACCTATTATGTCACTGCTGGCTAGTATCCAAAGAGTTATCATTATTCTTTAGGGAACCACTTTGGTAATTAAATTTAAAATTGAATGTTTGGTTCTTTGTTAAAAAATCCTTGGTTAAAAAATTGTAATTTTCTAAACGAGTTGCTGGATCACAAAAAAGATGAAAGAGATGCGACAGCGGCAAGAACTAAAAAATCGATTAAACCGTCGTGGCAAAAATAGCAACAACAATGATAACAATAACATGGGTCTAACTGCATTTACGTATCTTTTAAAAATGAAACATCGTGACTACAACAATCGTGATTACAATTGACGCACGTCATAATACATTTCTTTCAAGTAAATAAAGCCAGGGATGACCACGTTCATCTCGACTTTAAGATTAATATAAAGATATTCCGGGCCGAGAATTAACAGCTGTTTTAAGACGCCCACACCTAACGACGCGGCTAGTGGCTAGCCTAAAAAATCAGTTAGGTCATACAACGAAAGGATAAGCAAAAAAAAAACGTTATGCTATACGTAATGGGTTAGTTGCGAGGTTGCTAATGGTAATGAGAGATTATAAAAGTGGGCTAACAGAAGGGAAAATAAATTTTATAAATCTAGCTTTTACCAAAGAATATAGAGTAGATAGAAGGTGCATGACGAAAATGTTTCTAATTTTCGTAATAGATGCTGTCGGTCGGCAGGTAGCGGGTGAACGAGCAACATGTTAGCAAGAAAGCAAGGCAACAAACACGACAAGCAGAAAGGAGCCGAAGCTGCCGAAGCTAATTTAATTCGTTCCCCGAGTTGCTTCTTTTTAGTTTCGCTATGTTTTGTTTCATTCATTTGATTCTCATTGCGTGTTCTTGGCATATGCTTTCATTAATTCATGAACTCTCAAGCGATATGGATCGTATCAATGCGAATGCGAAAATGCGTAAGAGCGGAACAAATTTGTGCTACATATGTAGAAAATCGAGGCGGAATGATAATAATATAAAATTATTTAAATTCCCATCTTCAGATTTAGTCACTGGACAAATTTGGAGAGAGAAATGCTGCGTACAGTATAGAGATTTTGCTAAAAAAATGTATCTTTGCCAAATTCACTTTCACGAAAGCGACATTGGGAAAAGAAAATTAAAGCAAGGTTCTATACCAATATATTTTCTTAACCAACCTGAAATTGATGACCAAATAGATTTTTCAGATAATTTTGAAAATATGAGAAATTCTCCTGACAGTAACCTAGAAATAGTGTGTAATAATTGCGAGAAGTATGTAAAATTATCAGATTACTACAAAAAAAAATACTCAAATGCAATAAATAGATATCAAAATTTAAAAAGAAGAGTCGAGTTAAAAAATAAAAAAAGTAAGAAATCAGCTTTACGGAAAACTGAAGTAATGATAGATTCTGTAAAGGATATATCTAAAGAATCAAAAACTTTTTGCAAATTACTGTTGTGTTCGCGTCCAAAGGAGTATTCAGAGGATGTGAAATACTTAGCCCAAAATAGTTTTTATGTTTCTCGCAAGAGAAACTACTCTATATTCTACTGTATATTCTTTGCTTTTACTCTCATCCTGATTGTCAACGTTGCAAAAGGGGCGTCGCATTGTGAGGTTTAGAAATCATTAATTTCCTCGTACTTCATGACCACAGAAATAACTCGTGTTCTTCACGAAATGAACCGGTCCAGGAATTGGAACATTCAAACTGATGAGAAAGTAGAACATGGAAGAAGAAGGAAGTAAAAGAGCACAAGAATTGTAACGGAAGAAAAAATACAATGAAACTAATGATAATAAAGAAATTTTCAAACAGCTGAAAAATAAACAAAATCCGAAAAAGACATACAAACGCACACGAATAAACAAGCGTGGAGCGGTTATAAGGAGAAAGGAAACGAATTGTTTTATGTGTTAACGTGAGAGTGTGCAGAAATACAAATATCGTTTACGGTCTCTAAACAAAACAATGTCTCACGACTACACGATACACAAGCGTATATTCTATTGAGAACGTAAGTGTGTAGTATGAAATTAGAAAGTTTGAACGAAAGCATGTGTATATGTGCGTGTATTTTAGTACTGCGTACCTAACACATACTTCGTATGCCAAATTAGTTCACAACTAGAAAATAACTGGCATTGAACACTGAGTGTGAAAAGGAAAGTTATTTTAAAAGACAACGATTAAGCTAAGCCACTAAAAATGGTTCGCAATGAAAAAGTTCAAAATGTTGTTCAAAAAGTTGTTTTGTCGACCGCAAGATTGAGAAACACTTAGAACACTTTGACCAATCTCGGCCAAACAATTTTACACTCAAAATTTCGATAGGACTGTAAAATAAAGCATTTCAGATTTACATAAAAATAAAAAGTAAAAGTTTCATAAAAAGTAGGCCTGTCACAAGACTGATTTCGTCCATTTTTAGCAACAAACAATTAATAATAATGGAGAATATCCCTTCCATATTCCATGACTTTGTATCGCATTGCAGGAGGGATGACAGCTATAGGAGAGCATATATAAGGTTCTCCAATGGTTAGGTTCTCAAACGGTTACGCTGTTTAGTCGGCCTCTGGTAAGTCTGGTGTTTGTAATTCAGTCAGTAATGCCAAATCACCGCGGCAAGTTATACAATTGACCAGCACGTCGAAATGATAAAACTTTATTATCAAAATGAGTGTTCGTTATTGCAAACGTTGCAAACGAAAAATCATCTTTAACTACATGGCGCACTTTTTTTGATGAATGTCTTAATGGATGAATGTGAACAAGCGATATTGCCGTATATGGGACGACGTCAACGAGGTTCACGAGGTGGCAAAGCATCCACAAAAATTACTACTTGGTGTGGATTTTGGGCCGGCGGGGTCATTGGTCCGTACTTTTTGATGCTATCAGCGTCAACGGCGAGCGCTACAGATCGATTATAACCAATTTATTTTGGCCCAACTATTTATTTTGGCCCAATTTATTTTGGAGACGTCTCGCCTTGGAATTATTAATATAAAAAGTCTTTACCATCTCTTATGGTCATTCGGAACCCTATTTTCAATCCATCGATGTATTTTTTTATAGTCTCTTGGGTGATTGGTTTTAAAGTTAATACTTTATGAAAATTAAGAGGAAGATGAAGAAAAGTGAGGAGAGTAAAGGGAATAAGACATTTTTCTTTGATCATTGTACAATTACGTCCTTTTTTACAATGTTCTCAAATACATTAAGTTTTCAAATACATATGTTGTAATAAACTAAGTCGATAGGCCACTGCGTGTTCGAAGGAACGGTTTTAATTGTGGTTGTTATGATTTCTGAATTTGGTGGTAATTATGTGTTAATAAATATAACAAAAATGTCATATTAAAAATTTTCATAATCATACTAGAACCAATCATATCATGCATCATTATTTTTAAAATGTAATAACAAAATTTCACAGAAATATTTACGTCTCTGGCTGACTGATTATGGCTGAACGTCTGTGAGCCTGTGTGTTTGTTCGAATAACTCACGATTACAGCCAAACGGAAAGAGGTGTCGACATAAAATTTGGCACGCATATTCTTTGTCATAATAATTTCTTTGAATTTAGGCAATATCGGACAGGATCCACATAATAATTATAAAATAATTATAAAAAATTATAAAAAAGACCGTGCAATAGGAGAACTGTAAAGCGGTCATCTTCATTAATATGGCTCTGGTGGTATCATGAAGTATTAAGTAGATATCGTGTCTCGAATATACTCTGTAATAATAAATTGCTTGGTGTTGGAAACGGGCAATAACGTCTTAATGCTGCGCCTTCTTTTTCGTGAAATATATTTGCAAACTTCAAATTTTCACATTCTATTGAAATCTTGAGGGTACAATGTTCGACATTATGAACCCCGCGAAAATAAACGTGAAAAGCCGACGATTGTACCATCCCTAGTATACATTTTTCGATATGAGTTGTGTTGAAGATGGATCAGTAGATCAAAATTAACCGCGAAAAGGCATATGTAATATTAAAAGCATACCCAATCCACTCAATGACACAGGCATAGAAGACAAAAGGAATCCGAAGAAACGATAAATTTTCAGTAGGTGCGAACACAAAGGACGAACACACACACAAACGGCATAATGCACAATTCATTGGCGGAAGTTTATTGCAGTCAATAAATTTTCATTAAAACCACAGTTTTGTTGAGTGGAGCGTTCTTTGTTAGCATTTTTTACCGAGTGAACGCATTATTTTGGTCGCCGCGGCGAGAAAGGCATTAATTTGTTCGTCGATTGCATATCCAGCAAAGTTTGCGGAGTAGAATTAGAGGGACTGTCCGAAATTGAAAATTCATAGAATCTGAAGGGACAAAACGAAGTCACAAAAGACTCTTTGATATCTGTATTGAACACCTTCAATCATAAATTAACCTAGCACCTGAATGTTTGGTTCTCATGAGGTTTATGACATTTATTTTCTAGCATTCAAATAAAATTAGTTGAACCAGTAGGTCATGAATAAAATGCTTTGAGTTAGAAAACACTGCCTTTCAGTCTATACATTGAGTCACACTTAATACCCCGACAGAATTAATACCTAAAAACTTTGCAAGAGTACGGCCTAGTAGAACATCTAGAAAACATTTACCCCCAGCTTCTCTAACGATATTATATGTAGGAAGCATTTGAGAACTCCTTAATATGACAACCCTTACCAGACATTACAAATCGAAGTCAATAAATATTGCCAAGGATTCATCCTCAGTAAGCACAATAGTAGGTACGAGTTTACCCGTTGGTGTTTCGTAAACCACTTCTTTAACATCTGAAGAAACGGAAATATTCAGTTAAACTATTGAGGATGCTGAATTGTCAACGAAATAACTGTGGGACGAATCAGTTCACTGACCCTCGGTTTTTGTTTTTTCCGATGATGATCCCTCTATACGAAATTAAGAAAATACGAAATATCTCATATTTAGAAATGTTTTCTGTGAGCATTATTCCACTTCGCCTTAAATTAATTTAACTAATTATAGTTCTTTTTTTGGATATCTATCCCTTATATATTCGCCAGCATTGCACAAGTGTTTTCCATACTCCATAGGAGGGTAGGAAGATCTGATTTATTCTATACTTCCATAAAAGCGAGATATACGTATTTAGTCTCGTTTGGGAGATAATAAAATTTTAAGAAACATACGGCGATTAGTAATCGTTAAGGTACCCATTATTAGTAGCAATGGAGCACGCAGACATTGGCAAGCGCGCAGACATTTGTGTCAACCCTTCGGTAACAGTTTGCATATAATTGCTTTCCGAAGTAACTACCATTATCTGAGTACTGCTATTATTTAGGATGCCTTTTTTGAATTCATTAGTCTGATTTTTTAAACCACATTTTGGTCGGATTTATCTCTTTTTTAATTTATTAGTTATATTTGGATTTTTATATTTAAATATTTTTTCTAAACACGTTTTAAAACGATTATCCTTTTTTAATCTTCTCTACTTACGTATACTATTTTTGATCACATTCGTGACAATATGATTTTGCAAACCCATTAAAAACCATCAAAACCTGCTAAAACGAACGTATTATAGGCACGAGCTACAGAAGAAGAATGCGAATTCGACAACTCTCACTAATTCTAACTCTCGCTAATGCGCGGGCTATAAAGAAATGTTGTATTTCGAAAAGGCTCAAGAATGCATAGACTTTTTGCGCATTCTTATAAATGTTTGTTTTTCTATTTTTTGCAATAAAAGTAATTGAATTTTCTTCCACATTTTTCATTTATTGTTTGTGTAAATCAAACAGACATACACTTATATAAACTAAAAAACTAAGCTCATTAAAATGTCCTTCTTTATAACTCTATAACTTCCGACTGGGAGCTCTAATAACAGATCAATAACCTAGTTTCCATTTCGACTATTTGTAGCTTTGAGACGCTTTTTGAAATCGGTCCCATAGTGTGACGATCCATGCTTCTGATAGGAGTGTTATCTCCATCGATGATAATTTATTGTTCTACATTCCTGCAAGATTTTTGTTAATAATTTTTATAAGCGTCTTTGAGAAGATGCACGCGTAATTTGTTTTTCATTTTTCAGCGACCTATAAGTATTTATAAAGGGTTTTCCAATAAGAGCAGGCCGATGTTGACAGTCTGTAGCGGTCATGTTATTTATCGGTGTCTGGTCAATTTGTAATACACTTCTGTGACTCAGTGAGAACTTCTCATAGTGAGATCAAGTGGAACAAAAAATCCTACCATTTGTCACTTCTGGAAAATAAACTGAGTCTGTAACTTAAGGTGAGAAAAATTACATTTTCGAAAACTTTTCACTGGAATTTTCGTTTACATATGTGCAAGCTGCCAACATATAAAAAATACTTGAAATCATTGCTGTTAAGAGTTCAATGAATTTAAAATTAGATGTGTACTTTTATAAATAAATATAATATATTACGTGAAATAATATTGTCCTTTGATTTATAGAACTCAAAGGAGAGAAGCTGAGAAATAATTAAAATAATTTAATTATTAACGATTGAAGAGATATATTTATCGCAGATTCAACGGAAAAAGGTATGTACTTTTCAAATTAGTTATAACTTATTTGATAATCTAATTATTTTAATTTATATAGAAAAGTGTATAGTGCGCTAATAGAGGCAGAACGGATTGATTCTAGAAACAATTACAAGATACATCGCCAACATTTAAGGGATGTCAGCAATACTTTTGATGTTCCTAATGAGCGGTTTCGGGAGATATACAGATTAAATAAGGAAACCGCTAACACCTTATTAAGGAAGTTGGAACCTCACATGAAGCAAGGTAAAAGAAATGTGCTGCACTCCATTTTTTGCCACTGGGTTCTGCCAGCGTGACATAGGACAGGATTTTCTAATTTCTAAAAGTAAAACCATAGTCAGCCGTTCAGTTATTGAAGTTGCTTCCATAATTGAGCAGAAATTGATGAAGAAGTGGATTGGGTTTCCAAATATTGACGACTACGGCGCAGTCAAACAGAGATAAATGAATTCAAATGCAATTATTTTTCCATAAATGCACTTTTAGATTTTACGAAGCAGCCGGATTTCCAAATACGATCAGTGCTGTAGATTGTACACACGTCCGATTAAAACAGCCAAGTGACACGGTTGGGAAGTGTTACCTTAATCAAAAGGGTTATCATTCCAAAAACGTGCAATTGGTAAATAAGCTGATTTTGTATCTTTAAAAAATATGATAAAATTTGCTTGCAGATTGTTACTACAATTTAAAAATGCTTGGAGGATTCGCCTGATTTGGTGGAACTGCTCATGACTCCTATATATGGAAGGCATTCACAGTCAATGGAATACTGGAGAAACCATTCGAATCGCAACCAACACATCACTCATGACTTTTAGGTACACAATTAATATTTTCAAATACTTTAATACAATAATATACCGTTTCATTTAATCTAGGTGATTCTGGATAGTCTTTGAGACCATGGTTAATTCCGCCCTACAGGTCTTCCTCAAGTGAAAGTGAGCGAAAATTTAATACGGCCCATGCCAAGGGCAGAAACTGTATAGAACGTTTGAATGGAGTGCTAAAATCGGTATTTCGGTGACTGAGTGTAGGACTTCAAACTGCACCTCAGTGAGCTTGCCAAATAATTAATGCATGCATCGTGTTGCATAATATTAGGCTCGCACACCGACTGATTGACTACGCGCAAGGTTGGCTTGACCTTCAAGGTGATATTAATATAGAAGAAAAGGAGTATGATCGGGGAGAACTACTTCGCGTGGCCTACAGTATTCGTGACCAACTAAGAAAAAGAATTTACACATAAGTGTCAACTTCCACTATCACCCTGCTTGCTTCTTGTAACGTTCCAACTACCTTAATCAAATATGAGCGGTTTCCTCATTCAACCCGGCCAACTCCTGTAAACGGCCTTAAAATATTCCTGGAATCAATTTATTTCGACTTGAATGAAATGAAAGAAAAGACAAAAAGTTGTGCAAATATATATGCATTTATTTATATACGTACTTAAATAGCTATTGTATACTAACTATAAAACTAAATCAGTTGCCTGTAATAATAGAACTAACTAAGCCTTAATTATAAAACTGTCTTAAAATAATAATATCTAAATACTAAGATTAGCTTAATTTAGGAAAACTAACTTAATATTTATTTACTAAAACTAATTTAATCATCATTTATATTTAATAAAACAGAAATCTTTTTCAACATGTTTTAAATTTTCTCATTTTGGGTTTCTAATTTTTCCATCCTTTTTATTAACTGTGCTTGTTGAGAGCGGGCTTCTTCAAGTGCCATTTAATAATTGGACCTATTGCTATTTATTGAAGCCTTCCGCTGCGAACTAGGTAATGAACCACCGGTTCATAAGACTGCATCTGTTCCTGTAATTTGTAAACGGTTATGTATAAATTTTCGATTTAATGCATATATAGCACACATCTGTACTTCATTAAGCTCAATATTTACGTCTTCTAGCTCAGCCAAATTAACCCCAGACTCCGGAGTGGCTGCATCGCCGTCTACCGCATCCACAGTTACTGTGAAACCATAACTTGGCAGCGGCAGCGCCAGCTACCTAAAATTTACACAGAAGCTTATGGGAACAGCTAGCTGCCGGGCATCGTCAGCAAAATTAAAATCGATTTCTTCAGCAAAGCATTTTCTCTTTTTCTGTCAAGAAGTTGTCAATTTCTGCCGAAAATCCTAGACAATTTCTAAAATTGTAAGAAAATTATAATAGAATGTAAACAAAAGCATATGATTTTAACCACTCTAAACTTGAATTCGATTTTCGTTAAATTCAAAATTTTGGATAATCTAAAAAATGAATATTGAAGAAAAATTGATCATGGAGGTGGAGAAACGGGAATGAATTTATAATCTTGCATCAACGCAATATAAAAATGTTTCCCTAAAGGAAAACTGGTGGGGAAATATAGCAGCGCGTTTAGATGTTCCCGGTATGTTTACAAATTTATTTTCTTTAGTGTATCTATTAATTATTTTTTCTTAGTTGAGACATGCAAGAAAAGGTGGAAGACGCTTCGGGAGACGTACAAACGGAGAAAACACCGTATGGAGCTTCCGTCGGGTAGTGCTGCTGACGATTCCGGTTGTGAGCGGTGGAAGTATTTCCAGATGCTATCATTTTTAGATGATACTACTTCCACCAGACCATAAGTACAAAAGTCTTTAGCATATCCTACCATTAAGCAATTCGATCAGATTTATCCAATTTTTTAACCTAAAACCGTCGACATCTCTTAAACTGTAGTAGTTATCCGGTTTAAATTGGTACCATAAGAAAATTGTTTAATGGTAAGATGTTCGGAATCTTCAATTTGGGTTGGTTAATATATTAGAATTCATATAGCACAATCTTAAATATGGACATGCCAGGTTCACCCGCTACAGAGAGCGAACCAGCACAATGTAGCACACCTTGCACTACCGCGAAGAGCGATACGTCAAAGCGACCCCGCAAGAGGAAGAGACCTGGCGAAAATTTTCCTCCAGAACTGGCAAATATGATGGGTGTCGCTCAAGCGTCCATGGAGAAGCTGTGCGAAGTGCTGGATGATCAGGAAGTTACTCAACAGAGGAACGACAGCACGTCGCAACTCCTACAAAGCCTGGCCAATAGGGTACACCGGTCGAATTTACTGCAGAAACAAAATCACTGCAGCTGTGCAGCTGCATCTCTCCAGCTGCGCATTTAAACGCAATGAGCTGCACAACAGCTGCAGCTGCATGTCAAATTTTATTTAAATGTAAACATTTCCTATATAGAGATGCTTTTTGATTGATAAATAAAATGTGACTTATTTTTTATAGAAGGAATTTTAAAAATCACTAATATTGTGCGTTTGCTTTGGGAGGAGTACAATAGGGTATTCAATACAAGACGGAGCTGGTGGGTACGATCAGTAAATCACAGTCGAGACCAATATGGACTGTACAAAACTTGAGTTCAGCCGCTTATGTTGAGCGACCAAGAAGACTTTTTTAAAGCCGTGAGAATGGATGTGACCAAATTTGAACTACTCCTTACATTGTTGAAGGAAAGGCTGAGCCGAAGATCGCAAAGGCATCCTGTTCAACCAGAGATGCGTTTGGCGGTCGCTCTTATGTAAGCATTCAATTAATTCGGTAAGGTATATAGACTTTTCTATAAATTATGGGTACTTATAGCTATTTGGCCCATGGCTACGCACCCAAGGTTTTGGCATGGTCGTTCATACTCGGGGTTAGCACTGTTAGAGAATTAGTGTATGATACGTGTGAAGCTATTCGGGACGAACTCCATGCAATTTATTTGGCGCCACCGAACATCTTCGATTGGGAGCGTACGGCGAATAAATTTATCGAAAAAAACGGGAATGCCTCATTGCTTAGGAGCAATTGACGGAAAATTAATTAATATAGTTTGCCCCCGACAAAACGGATCGCTGTTTTACAGCTACAAAAAAAGTTTTTCGTCCATCTCTTCTTGCAAACATCATCTGAATAAAATATATAAATATACCATTTTGAATTATGTTGAGCAATATAAACTTACCCGAGACACCTAAACGCACAGATATATTTTTTCATACCTTTTTCTTAACAAAATTGTTTTTGTAGTCAGGACAGGTTAAATCAAATAGACATTCATTTTGCCGTACCTCCTCTATGAGTATTTCCTCCAAATTGCTCTCCATTTTAGAATTTTGGTTTTTGTTTAATTTTTGTTTTCTTTTTCATTTTCTTTTATTTGTCAAAAACATATGTTTTTATTTACTTTTATTATACAAATTTGGCAGCACTCAATGAATATTAAGGGATTTTCAGTAAAAGGCACTACTCTTTTGGGAGAAAGAGCCGTAAGCACTGCAGCTGAGAGAAAAAATGAATCGATTATATTTCAGCTGCGCAGTTGTGCAGCTGTGAAGCTCCATAAGCTTATGTGTAAATTTTGAGCTGAACTGCAGAGCTGCAGTGATTCTGTTTCTACAATTAACCGAAGCTGAGTTGGAGGAGCTGGAAAGCGGTATTACAGAATGTCGAGATGATCTGTTAGAAAATGCCCTTCTAGCGGATGGCAGAGCATTTGCATCCAATTCTCTGGTATCGTCTGCTGTGTAGTAGGTGCTGTCCTTTTGAAGAATCAAAAAGTTGTGTAGAACAAGTGTGCACAGGACGATCTTGCCTATATTTTCCCGCAAAGCACAAATTTTAGTGTGGAGATTTCTCCAGCGATTCGCTAAAATACCAAGCGCAACGTAACTAATAATAATGTAATACTAAACGCAACGATTCGCTAAATACCAAACGTGCTTTAGGTAACATTTTGTTAAAATTTGTTTCGTCACTGGGCAAATTCCGCCCAGGAAATGGTCGCATCAAATTAATCTTCAGAGGGAATGCATTATCCTCTACAAAATAATACGCCGCAGCAACGTTTGACCTCGGTAGGTTCTTAGTGGCTGGAACCGGAAGGGTGTTTTGTAAGATATGTCTTCCAAAGACACTTCGGACAAAAACACCACTGTCGCTTTGGCAGCCGAAGGCACCTACATCAACCAACGTAAACGCCATGCCTATATCGCAAGCAGCTATCAATATAATGGAAAAGGTTTTTTATAGCTGTAATATAAACTTCCACTAAGGCGTGGACAAACTATATTAATTAATTTGCCATCTATTGCTCCAAGACAATGCGGCATTCCTGTAGTTCCATAATATCTTTGGGAAATTTGCTCCGACTGCGAAACGGTTCGCGGCGCCAAATAAATCGGCAAATAATAATTCTTGTCAAATGGCGTCGCAAATTTCATATATTATGTTCCGTACAGTGGACACGCTAATTTTAAATGACCACGTCAAAACTTGAGACGTACAGCTATGAGACAAATACCTGCGAGTAAATTACCTGTAGATGTGAATAAATCTTATCGACTCAGAAACTTACATCAAAGTGACCGCCAACCGCATTTCTGGTATAATGGGATTTCTGTATGAATTACGTGTTAGTCTTTCCCTTAGTAATGTTAACAACAAATTGTACTGATCTTTATTCATCCGCACTACTTTATAAAAGTGATCTTGGTCACCTTGCTTCAAGTGTTTCATGCACTAGAAAATCCTAGAATCCTAGTTCATTTCGGCTCCTGTTTACTGGCCGAACCAACCACTTCCGGTTTCTTTTTAAGAATTGATAAGCCGCCCATATAATATTTAATGTACTTATTATTTGGGAAAATGCACTAAATACAATTAGTTTCTTGATTTTGATATATTTTTCCGACAGGGTATGAAATTGTTGTGTTGTGGAACGAATTTCCGTCATTCCTTGTCATTTTTGGTTTGTAGACAAACCGGTTTCGGCGATATGCCATCCTCAGTGTCTTTTTCGTTCTCCTACGAATACCTCCTTACGAATCTCCCTTACAAAGTAATGTGGATCATCATCGGATCAACACTACAAACTTTTTTACTTTATTTACCTCATTACTACTAATAAAATCATAAACATATCCTTTCCAATTATGTCATTTGTAAAATATACAAATTAGTCATAAAATCGAGGCGAACACATTTGTGCGTGGAAATTTAAATTCGAAGCCCAGTTTCAAGTGTGAATAAAGGTAAATGCAAATAAATACATAAATATAAGAATATAGAAAGGAATTTAGATAAATATAAAAATGAGTGGCAGCCAGCAAATCGAGCTTTTCAAGCGGCAGCAAAATATTGAAGAAAAGCTTGATGGATTTATTAGTAAGTCATTACCAATGAAACTATTATTAACCACATATTAAGAACTTACAATAAGTTTTCATAAATTTTCACTTTTCATAGCTGAGAACAGATTGACACAGGCAAAGTTACTAGCCGTTTTGAAACAACTGATCAAAAAGAACGTTAGATGCGACAACGATTAGGAATTTCCAATTAAAAGTGTGGAAGACTTAGAAGTCCTTAACCACAAAATAAATGCTGACCCTGACAAATATGTAAGTATTGATCAAGGAACATTAAATAACACTCCACTACAATTACATAACATTGTACTGCCTTAAAAAAATATATTTCAGGTTGCAATAGTCAAGACGATATTGGGAACTACGGGCCTGTATAATTTTAGATTTTAATTATGATGGCGTCAACAGCATGCGGGCTCTGAAAACGTTTCAATCGTTGATGGCGGCCACTTTTGGTAAAATTTATTTAAGATGCTGTTTGATATGCTTTGGTTATTATCCTATATTTATTTTCTCTATAGAGGCAATAAAAACAAATGGTTTTGCAGAAAATGAGGTAATCAAGGACATAAGCACTTGCTTTAAGAATTATAAAGGTCCTCATCGCAGAAGACTGTGCATGCAAGAAAAAAAATAATATCATGCTATTCTTATAAAACTATTATCACTATATAAATTAATATAAAACTATACTATACTATACTTATACTATACTATACTTAATACTATACTATTAATACTTAATATAATAATTAATATAAAAACTACACTAATACAATATAAAATTACGTGCCAATATCACAAAAATTACAAAATGAAAAATATGTAATTAGTTCGGAAACTTTTTTATTAATGTTATTTCGTTAAAGAAGGGGTTGTTGTCAATGCGGAGAAAAAATTAAGTGTTATCCAAAACTTCATTACATTCGAATCTAGGAGACGAATATAGTGTCATCTAAACTGGGATTACATTCGAAGCTGGGAAACGAATGGGTTGTCATTTAACATAACCTTACCATCGAATGTGAAAAATGGAACAAAATGCATACTATTTTCACATGCAATGCACAGGCAGGGATCTAAAGTCCATAGACTTGCTTCCTATTTCCCGATATCATCAGGTCATATACAGACCTCCTTCGTTTTTCGCTTACGTTGTAAGGTAGAGTGCGAAGTGCTCCGGACTCCTAGGCAATGCGTGTCTAAATGTAAGGCGAAAACCGGATGCAGAATCGAGTCGATACGGCACACAAACTCATTAGGATATCATCGATGATATCGTGCCCATTTTTACTACTGGGAGTGTAACTGTCTTCTCACCAGTCTTATTGATAAAGTGCCGTCTTGCGTTGATACTCTTTTTGACGCTGGGCTTTAAGTCGCACCAACACTAAAATAATATCATCAGATAATGTGAACAGTAATTGATAAAGATTATATACTTACTTTTTTCCACTGCTCGGCCGTACTCGTGCTTCCACCAAATGAATTCAAATTTTAACTTAAGGATTCCCATAGCTGCTTATTTGGGGAATTTGAGTTCGGCCCAATGAACTGCCCACGGGCAAACTGCGGATTTGTTGCCATGTACTCAATGAGTTTCTTCTTCTTCATCCTCGATATTCTTTGATTTTTCTAAAGGTTAATAAAAATTTTAAATAAAATTTAGAAATGAATAGAAATGCTTACTTTTTCAACGTGATCACACATTTTACTATTAGTTCTTGTGATTGTGAATTGGAATTTTTTTGAATTATTTTTGAGTTTATTTTTCAAATTTTCAACGCTATCACGTTACTCACTATTGATTTTTTAAATCACAAATTTTGACATTTGAAGTGAAAAACTTCTCACGAGAAGAAGTTATAGATCAGCGTTCTCACTTTTTTCCAATAATTCACGGGATATATAATTTTGAGAGATTCTTCTCACCGAAACAAAGGTACAGACTCAGTTCGATTGAGAAGATTCCCATTCGCAGAATTTCAGTATCAATTCTACTGTTTCACGTTAGAATTTCTCACCAGTGAGAGTTACGGAATATGGACACTATTTGCACTTTATTCAATAATGCCAAATCACCACGGTGAGTTACGCTATTGAGCAATACGTCCAAATGATAAAACGTAATTACCAAAATGAATGTTCGTTATTGCAAGCGTTGCAAACGAAAAATCATCCTTAGCGACGAAGCACATTTTTGGATGAATGGCTGAATGGATGAATGTGAAGAAACAAAATTGCCGTATAATGGACTACGCCAATCCACACGAGGTTCACCAGGTGGCAATGCATCCACAAAATTTACTGTTTGGTGCGGACTTAGGGCCAACGGTGCCATTGGTCCGTACTTTTTCCAAAACGAGGTTGGTGAGGCTATCACCATCAACGGCGAGCGCTACAGATCGATGACAACCATTTTTTTTTGCCCAAATTGAGTAATATGGACATAGACGACGTGGTTCAAGCAGGACTGCGCTACGATACACACAGCAAGCGTCACGATGGACATTTTACATGGACGATTTGACGGTGTGGTTATCTCTCGCAGAGGTGACGTGAATTGGGCTACAAGGTCGTACGAGTTCACCCTGATAGGTTTTTCTGAAGCTGCAGGTCTATGCGATTAAGACGCAATCGACCGATTCCAAAAAGTCAAAATCGACGTAGCCCAGGTTATAGTTCAATTTCAGCCGGATAGAATGGCACAAATGGGGCTTTCAAGTAAAAACATGGCTAATACCTCACACACAGCTTATGTTATTCCATTTCAGTATCGACCCGCTCTTAATGGAAACCCCTTTAAATCAATATTAATTATCAAAAGTTGGAATGATTGTTATCCGATTCACCCATTTGCGATATCCTTATAGGTTTGTAAGACCACGCAATAATAGAGAATATTAATGCCAAATTTCATGACTATCCCTTTTCCTTCTCTCCTAATCGTGATTTCAGCAAGCAGACAGACAGGCAGAAATACAGACGTATAGATGGACACACAAACAGGCAAACGGACAGACATGGCTAGGTCGATTCAGGATGTGATGCTGAGCCGGAATATATATATTCTTTTCCAATACCTATTCTGTCTCCTTCAATGCGTTATAAACGGTGGAAAAAAAACAGGCGAAGAAAGTCAGGCGAAAGGAATGATGATATAAATATCTGGTTTATTCCCATATACACGCACAATTTTTCTTTTCATTGCTTCCTAAACATTTATCGTGTAAGAAATAGAGTAAAATCAGCAACGACAATTGCGGCTGCAGCACTAAGAGATCACCGGAAGAAGTGACAGTATATCTATCGCGTATTAAATAATAAGAAAATTCGAGAAAATATGAGAAGAAGGATGCATAGTACGGTTCCTGTTGAACGGTGCATTATCATTCCTCTGTGTCACACATACCGATGTATGTGAATTGAATTATTACCACAATCTGATTGAATTCGAAAGGTACCAGACTTATACAATGCCAGAAGGGAGAACCATCTGCTGCGAACGTTGTCGTCTTCAAGTTAAGAGGAAAAACAAAGAATACCGATTTGCTACTTCAAATTATCCTTGTACGTACGTCTCGCTATGCTAGTATGGATGAGTAGTCGTGCGGATATCTGTACATGTATGGGCGCGTGTTTGAGCATACGTGTGCGTGTGTGTAAATTTGTAAGACCTTGCGAGCCAGGTTTGGTATGTATTGTTCAGTCGATATTAACGTTCTTTCTTCGTGGTGGACTCGACATATTTTGACACACTTAAAAATTAAAGTTTGTGAGAATGTATCTTCCGCTAAAAAGTGAGTATGTGGCTCTTACTGAGGAGGAAACGAATTTTTTTCTACAAAGGAATAAAACTTCTATAAAAGAAAATGTCTAACGAAAATTTATTTAAAATTGTATTTCCTGTCACAAAAGCTTTCCTTAAATAAAATTATCTTTTAATAGTTTTTTATTGCTCCTCATTAAGATATATTTTAGGGAGTTAATGAATTTGCTTAGTCTGAAATAAAATGCCACTTTCGTTACTTTTACCTAAGCATTATGCGATTTTAATTTATTCCTATAATAAAATTTTATATCTCCAAATAAATTTTAATAAAATCTTCATTGAAAATAGACACCGTTAGAAAAATACTGTTAGAAAATATGCTGATCTTACTAGGAGAGGTAAAGTCTAAGCCAAATCATTCATAGATGGGAGCTTTTATTGTCAATCTCACCTTAGTCATTTCTTGCTGAAGATTTTAATATGGATGAGACTGTTTCTCATACTGGAGCTGCAATATCGGTCTTTTTGTATAGTTCTCTGCGTAATTCTAGTGCTCAGTTTCAGACGTTTCAATATTAAAAAGAAGGATTGGGAGGGTGAGAAATTTTATGTGGGTGGGAGATAAGAACCATAGAAAAAGTGAATAACCATGTCAATCTAAATTTATATTCAAATTATTCACATGAATTACCCGTCATAATTTTAAAATAATTAAACACTCATAAAGTAATTGTAATGAAAAGCTTTTAATTTCTTTGAGCGAATTCGATATTTCTAGTGTCGGCAAAACTTTGTAAATTCAACCATTTTACTAATGGATCTTAGATAGATAGATAGATCTTATATGTGAAACTATGATTAAACATTATTATATTATACATAGTAGTGGAACAACTAACAGGTGGATTTTCAGGGATTAGTCTATTACCCAATTTGTGAGTTAGTTATTACATAAATTCATGGCCCATAATGACGTTTATGAATTGCCTTTCCGACAAATCAACGTTTTCATTTCTAAGAAAATTAGAATTCTAACAGTTTAACATTAGTAAATTAGAACGTTAAAACAGATGAAAGAAAAAGAAGGGATTGACCAAACGATTGGAATTAATTTTTGATAATGACAACAACAATACAAAGATTAAGATTATTTTCATATCTGCGATTAAAATTATTGTTAGATAGGAGGACATATCTAACATATCTAACAATATCTTGTATTTTCCAATGTTTCAAAAGTATCCCAAAATGTTTCGATTATATCTTTCGATAAATCATTTTTTCATTTCTGAGTGTAAACTGTCAATTATATTATTAACCATTTATATCATTATTTTAAGGCCTCCCAAGATTCCAATATCCCAACAGTAATTTCAATTTATCAACAGTTTTTTAGGAATTATCATAGTGAATCGTTGTGAAGCATATTTATATAGATTATATATATATAATATAGAATAATAAAAATTCTAGGTGTGCAATGACAGGTAATCCCTTAATAAAGATTTCAAGACTTATTTTGAAAAAATCGGTTGTAAACTGTTACCTCGGGAATTGAATTTTTGTCATTTTTTTATGTTTATATCGACTTTTATTGCTTTGCATGTTATATATAAAAAAATTAAATGCAAAAACTATTTTTAAACCTTATATGTCATATATATTATACTGACTACAAAGTGGGTACACAAAATACTGCTGTTTCTTGTTCCTGTGGGATAGTCGCGACAGAGAAAATAATTTTACTCGTCAATATTGGCCAACAAGAACCGGCTACCAAACCAACCACTATAATGTGAAAAAAACCACTAGTGCTGCCGGATAAGGTAATTCTGCCTCCACTTCATATAAAACTTGGACTGATGAAGACCTTTATGAAAGCGTTAAGTAAGGAGAGTGAAGCATTTAAGTATATATGCGCAAATCCTTCCTAAAATATCATACGCGAAATTAAAGGAAGGCATATTCGTTGGACCGCAAATAAGAGAAGAGAAATAATAATTAAAATAAAAATAAACATTATTAGTTTATTATTACAAATATTAAATATTTAAAAAATATCTTAAGAAATTGGCATCTTTAAGATACCTACTCTAAAATCAAAGAAAGTATTATATGAACTATTTCATATTTTTAGTTTTTCTAAAAATAAGTGTATATATTATTTATTTATA
The DNA here is from genome assembly GCA_963966595.1 of Physocephala rufipes. Lineage (NCBI taxonomy): Eukaryota > Metazoa > Arthropoda > Insecta > Diptera > Conopidae > Physocephala > Physocephala rufipes. Next base: position 43,516,752 of record OZ016501.1, read on the forward strand.
ACACATTAAGGTCAAAAATGTTTTTAATAAAATTATTACATATATAAAACAAAAAAATATTATCTCATTTGAAAAAAGTTTTTCAACGGAATAAAAGTCAATATAAACATAAAATATTGACAAAAATTCAATTCCCGAGGTAACAGTTTACAACCGATTTTTTCAAAATAAGTCTTGAAATCTTTATTAAGGGATTACCTGTCATTGCACACCTAGAATTTTTCCTGTCAAATTAGAAATGAAGGAGCTGCGGTTGATTATTCTCATTATATCCGTTATGTTCAGTATGATTAAAAAAAATGTTTTTTTGGATAAATGGCGATAGCTTAAAAATGAGATGAGATAGGAAAATAGCTAATAGCATTTTTGAAAACCGCATAAAATTTCACTTTAGAAACTTGAGTTTTCATTTTTGGAGGGATACGTTGTATAACTTATTTGGATTGATGATTTTCAAAAAATCGAAAAAAATTAATTTTTTTCTGACTTCTTTTTGGGATAGAATTGGTATTCCTTAGCTGATTTTAACAAACGTAGTCTTAAAATTTTTGTTAGAAAATTACCTTTACTTCCATGGTCGGTTTTTATTAAAAAATTGAAAAATTAGGAAGCCACAGTTAATTATATAAATCTAAGTTTTCGAAATACCAAAAAAACGGTTTTTTGTTGATATCTCGAAAACTAAAGCCGCAACTAGAAAACTAACAACATTTTCGGAATCAGCGGAAAATTTTCCTATAGAAAATCACTATCTGGTTTTTGGAGGAAAATCTTGTTGCGCCGTGTTATTCGCATTTATAAAGCTTCGCAACATTACATACATCCGTGTACATATATCCCGTATCTATACATGTATGTATTCATAACAACTTTTTATGTAGGTGGTCCGTAATGTTCCGATAGTGGTAATTAAAGTATATATTCCTTATATTTACGTCCTTATTTACATTGCATTTAGATGTGAGCACACATAATCACCCTTTTGTATAATGCATAATTTAGAAATTTTACAATAAATTATTCCCTTCAGAGTTATACGATATTTATTATATATCGGTATAAATAACTTCATTAAAAATACTTTAAAATTATTTGCGCATTAATTAATTGCATATTAATTAATTGCGTACTAATTGTGTAACCCGCATTACGTGTTAAATTCAATAAACCACCTTAAATCCATTGGTAATAAAATTGTATTACCGTGAGGTGTTCATTTACTGATTTAAAATTTTGCGATATAATTTATCATAATTTTTAAATTCCTAGGAGAAACATTTTAAAGTTAAAATTACTTTTAATAATTTAAACTTTTTAAGGACTTTTTAATCCTTTTTAAGAGGATTATTTATCCTTTTTAAACCTTAATTATTACCATCGGAAATGTCACCTTTTTATGAAGCTGTTGGATTGTTGAAGGTTTGTCTTTAGGTCTTCTTTTTTAACATATTTTCCAAAACATGTCGCCAAATAGGCAGTTGTGGTGCGGTTGGAGAATTGTTTATAAGACTCACGACATAAAAAGTAAAAATTCCATTAAAATGAACGAGATTTTCATAACATCCATAACGGTGATAATCATTATCAACACTATAATTCTTTAAAGTTCATAGAAGAAATATCCGAATTAAGCTAGAATATATAAATGTACTTTTGGTAAATTATTCAGACAGACAACCGAACTAATTGCGTATCTCGAGAGACTGTAACAAAAACGCTGTAACAAAAACGTAAGCAGCTGTTTTAATCAGCATATTAGATATATGAAGAGATTCTTGGCAACGAACAATGAGCTTCCTACTTTTGCTACTACTTTAGACAACTCTAAGATAGATCAAATGAGGACGTTAACTGCGACTTGGCAAATGGTAATATATACTCTATATCCCGTAGCCCACACCCAATATCCATAATAAATATTTGTATTCGGCTCCTAATAATCAGTGAAGGATTCACTTTCCTTTTTATAATATATTTTCCTTTGCTTGATTAATTTAGATCTATAAACATCTTTAACATAACTCTACTCAAAAAAATCCACACATGGTATAGCGTAATATTGGAAGTGCTACACCCGTTTTTGTGAATTAAAATATTTCACTACGCCATCTCTGCGCCTGTGTGCTATTCCTTCTTTAATGAGTAGCAAATGGAGGATCGACGAAGTCTTCTAACTTTAAGAACCTTGTCATTGGTAGTTTATGCGTCGAAAGAGCAGAATGGAAAAATGAAATAAATTCACTTAAATTAATTAAATTGCACACACAGCGGTATCAGATTTTAGCAGCGCCCACGACATTCTTCTTAACAATAACTTACTTACTAAATTAATGTGACGTGTAAATTAAAATCCCGTAATTTGCATTTTTATGAAATTATTGGTAAATTTGTAAACCATTTAGACAACTTTCGAGGGTAAACAGATAGTATTGCTGACAATATGGCAATGCAACAATGGTTGTCGTGTAGCGAAAAATGTTTGGTAGGTATCCATTGCTGTGAAAGTCATCGGCGTTGGTGAGCTTGTTGCTGCAAGTGACTAAAATAAATTTTTGATGGGATTAAAAAGAGCTATCAGCAATTTTGTACGAATAATTGCCTTTGACACCGAATATAATTCTAAAAATATCGAAGCGCTCGCGTGAAGCTCTCTGTTGTTGATATTACTGTTGTTCTTGTGTGCGTGTGTGCATGCGTATGCGTGCGTGTATTCATTTTTTCGGATTTATGCTTATAAACTTATTTTGTTTCATCGTTTTGTGGTTTCATATTGGTTCATTTTTTATTACGAGAGCATGTCCATTTTCGCCTTTTCAAAACTATATTCGTGGATGTGTATTTGTGAGTAATTTTTTTCATTATGTGTAAACTATCTATATTAATAAATAAATGGCACATTCTATAGTTCTCCTGTTTTCGCCAGTAAGAAATGAGGCCAATTAATTTTTTGTTTACTTTCCCATTTTCTTATATTTGTATGTTACAGAGCAGTATATATATATATATATATATATATATATATATATATATATATATATATATATATATATATATATATATATATATATATATATATATATATATATATATATATATATATATATATATATATATATATATATATATATATATATATATATATATATATATATATATATATATATATATATATATATATATATATATATATATATATATATATATATATATATATATATATATATATATATATATATATATATATATATATATATATATATATATATATATATATATATATATATATATATATATATATATATATATATATATATATATATATATATATATATATATATATATATATATATATATATATATATATATATATATATATATATATATATATATATATATATATATATATATATATATATATATATATATATATATATATATATATATATATATATATATATATATATATATATATATATATATATATATATATATATATATATATATATATATATATATATATATATATATATATATATATATATATATATATATATATATATATATATATATATATATATATATATATATATATATATATATATATATATATATATATATATATATATATATATATATATATATATATATATATATATATATATATATATATATATATATATATATATATATATATATATATATATATATATATATATATATATATATATATATATATATATATATATATATATATATATATATATATATATATATATATATATATATATATATATATATATATATATATATATATATATATATATATATATATATATATATATATATATATATATATATATATATATATATATATATATATATATATATATATATATATATATATATATATATATATATATATATATTCACACCGATTTGAATGTATAATTAATATTCTACAAATAAAGGGGAGAGGGAGAGAGGAATATATTAATTCCAGAAATTGATTTAAATTTTGTTCCATTACAAACAAATTTTTTTATCTAAAACCTTCAAGGCATAATTATCTAAAATATTAATAACTTTATCACACTCCTGTGCAATTACCCTTAATGAAAAATTAAGCCTACGTAGTTAAAAGAGAATATTTTTCCAAGTTTTAGCAGCTTTTACAATTAAATTAATTTTAAATTTAAATTAAATTAAAACAAATTAGCCAAAGACGTAGATTTATATTATCATATTTTGCAATCAATAAAGTTCTAGTAAGTTTTATTCGTAAAATATATACGTATTTCAATTTAAACTTGAAAAATTTTTCTCGCCGAACATAATTTCAAAGTTATTCTCAGAAGTACGCTCCTAGCGTTTCGTATGTTAAATTCCTTGTTAATATTTAGTTTTGAATATTTCGATTTTCTTAAGAAATTTCACTATTCTGGTCACTGAAAAATCAGATTTTATTTGAGCGAAACGACTCTTCCAATCGCGTAACTTTTTCTCATGGACTTAGTTTTAATTCATGATCCCGTCCTTTCTTTAACGTATCTTTCAACTTGGGTTTGTTTAATGATTCATCCAAGCGTTTTCAATTGGCAATTTTCGCTAACTGTTACAAAAACTGACTAATAAAAGTGTGGATAATCACATATATTCCACTCTAAACCAAATACTCGTAAATCCAATCATGGTGTTGTCTCGTTAAATCTTTTGACGCTGTTAGAATACCCGCTAATAGTTATGTATAAATTTAGCTCCGAATAACTACCAAAGGACTTAGAGTGAAATTCGCTTTATGATTTTTACTGCCTAGTGGTGCTTTCAGTATTTACGTGTTCATTCTAGTAATTTGTTTAACGCAAGAAATCATTTAGTTATCGCTTTCCTCATTTCATAACTTAAGTATTAAACAGTGCAGTAAAAAAACTTCGGAGTTAAATTAATACAGCAAAGTAGCATCTTTCAAAAGCAGTTGAATTAAAGATGTAAAAATATCAACAAATGTATAAGCAACCATGGCAAAGAAGAATAATAACAGTTTTACTGCTGTCAAAATTAGAATTAGAAGACAGCAAGAAGTAACTATGGATTGACAATTGACAATATGAAGCTGCATCACGCTGCCCAGTCTCTGTTTAAGGCTTTACTGTGTAAATAAAATATTCGGGATGAAAGTTATGTGAAATTTTTAATATAAATTCCCATTCACAACATTCCCATCCACAACGTGCTTTAGTAAACCAAATTTTTTCATAAAGCGTTTTAAAAGTTTCATAGATAGCAATGGAACACATCAAGGCAATGATGTCTCCACAAGTTGCTAATGTTATTTGCAAATGACACTATCAGTTATAAATGAAGAATCAACCAATCATCGTTATCATTACCACTATTATAATCGTGTCAGCTTTGAAAGGCGGCAAAGAACAAAAAAGGCAACAGCAACAATAACCATAACAACAATCATGGAGAACACGAGGTAGGTAGGTAGGTAGGTTCGCGGATGAATTGTAGACCACCAAAGAACTCCCTTCTTTATAAATACTAAAATAAATAAATAAAATAAATACTTCTTTTAAATACTTATAAATACTTCTTTTATAAATACTTGTCCACAATATTCTTCTTTTATGTTTGATGAACGAACTCAACCCCTCAGTACTTGTCATAATGGTCCATTAATGGTCCGACCACATGGTACACATAAGCTCCAAAAACATATACTGGAGAACAGACAGACAGCAGAAGGATATTGCTGAGGATATTACCTGATCTAATTGAGGGATAGGGCTGAAATTTCCTCAACTTGTATTTAATAATTTTATTACTTATAAATACATCGTATTGCGTGGGGTATTCAAAGAAGTCGTAAATTTTTCTGCGTTATCCGTTCCATACTAAATATATTTTGATGAGAATAATGCTAGTAATTTTCAAAATTTAATTTTTATTAAAGAATTTTTTAAGCAGTTTTTAGAACATATTTTGAGCTTTCAATATTTAGGACTCTTAAAATGAAGGAGAAGAAGAAGGCAAAAGTTGAATCGACCTATAGTATAAAATCTCAGCGACAGTCAATTAATTGACGCTTTATGAAATTCGAAAGGTGTGCCCAAAAAGAGCCTAATTGTCAGAAATGACAACGAAAGAATAACAGCGGTATAAAAAGGTGGAAAAGGCAAACAAATAAACGAACAAATTAATAAATAAATGAATGATCGAATGAAAGAAGCAAACATTTACGGCACACTTGCTTGTTACATTTTGTGGCTTTAGTAAATCATGAATAACAATGTGTACTCGCATGAATGACAGAAATGGGTGGGAGCAATGTTTATTATTGTCGAAAAGGAGTAAAAAAGGCACGAAAGAAGTGAAAAAATGAAATGAACTGCAATAAAAGGACAGGACATGGATTCTGCTAGTGCCAAAAACAAAATTCAATTTTTGTGGTGTTTTGGTTATCGTTCCTGCTTCACTAATGAATTTTAGTCATGAAAACCGCAACAACAAACACAACAACAAGGATGAAGAGAAGGAGGATGATGTTTGTTTTTTAATGCAATCTTTGATGGATCGCAGGAGTTCGTGTTACTAGAACTACAAACGACAGCGCTGTGATAGCTCCAGATAGATCATTCGTTTTCTATTACTTCGTTAAATTGCTCGCGTCTTGTTTTTTATTCATTCATTTTTTAACAAAATTGTCTTTTAACTATTGTAAAAATTTACATTTCAATGATAGCTATTTTGGTTAAGGAAAAGTTGTCACGCAAAAGTGTTCTTTCGATACGTTCCAGTCCTATAGAAAAGGCTAAAAAAGCCATGAAGAGAAGCGAACATTTTTGAGTAAATGATTTTTCGATTTTAATTTAATGAATGAATTATTCGACAATCTCGCGAATAACGATTACGTCTCTTATTTTGATGATAATAACAATTGTGTTTGAGTGTGTGTATAAGTTGAATCATAGAGTAAGAAATAACTTATTATTTTTAATACGTTACAAAATTTTTCTTTCATACTTATTTGCTTTTTTTATGGGCGCGGCGTCGTGCTGAAGGTCGAAGAAGTAAACAACAGATATATTCGACTTCAATCATAGACAATTTGACAGTAAATTTGTTTGATATATCCGAAATAATTGCTGTCATTTATTATTTGAGTGTCGTTTGTGGGTCTACTGTGGTTCAGAAACGCGTCAAAGAGGTCCGCATTGCTTCATATAATTTCTTTAAATGTTTAACTTAGACTCCTCGCAAAGCTATTGACACAAATATGGATTCAGGCAAACCGAAGACTAAAGAATTGCATGAAATAAATATTGTCATGTTTACCTTGGAATTCTTGAGCAGACCCTCTAAATAAAAATGAATTGTTCAATGACTTAAAGGATTACGTATTATTTAATTCCCTTTTGGAAATGTTAATCCTGGAGGCGAAGCACAAAAAACGCTTCTAAAATGTTTTGCAATGGTGTGCAGTATACTATTAGCGGACTACAAGTATTTCAGTCCGAGGAGGAGACAATAAAATTTCATTTCAACACAAATCATAATTTTCTCTCGATCCGGTTAGTCCTAGCGACTAAAGTAGTACTTCAGCCCTCCGCATTTGAGAACTTGCTCGTATTCTCGGCAAGCACTCGAATAAATGTTCTAGATTTAAAGCGCTTTTTTATTTTTTTGCATTGAATATTGATTAAAAATTCACTGGTTAACCTAAGTGGGGTTTCACGGCTGCAGGCATTTCGGGGAAACAAATAAATAACACAAAGAAATGAAAACTTATTTAAAGGCTCCTTTAATCCAATTAAATCTAAATTAAGGACTTGTTCACGATAAGCAGCGACAAAAATCGCATAGCAACAACATGTTAGCCGGCATGAAGTGTGAAACACCGGTAAATAACACAAATAATGTGAATAATGTAATAATGTGAAAATAATGCTTGAAGGTGACGGAAATTTAATCTACACGTGATACAAATAGGAGAGGGCTTGCCACAGTTATTTTTGGTGGATTTATAGTGTCGAATACATTAACTTCCATGTCGGCCACAAATATTCAGCATGAAAACTTTCGTTGACAAACCTTGAGAGTAAATATATGAGCCCATGTATTCATGTAAGCTGCAAGAAGTGTGGCTGGTTTTCATCCGATTTTCAGTAAACAAACTATTAATAATAACGGAATATCCAAAGTTTTCAGAGAATATTTAAAGTTCAATGTGTTTGCCTCTCTGTTTTTGTTGTTGGAAGCAATTAATGATGACGAATTTCTTCGAGTTCTACAAAACAATAAAAACAACTTAAATATATTAATAAAAACATGTGGCGGGGAAGAAGAAAAAAGTGTGTTAATTTTACACTATATTCATATTAGGAAACAGAAGAGAACGTAATTCTGATTTCGCCAATTTACAATATTTAGTCAACACCAAACAGCTTTGATATTAGAGAAAATGTGTGCCAAAGGTCTTGAGAATATATCTTTTCATCCTCCTGTAGTCGTGATTTCTGCAGACAGACAAACAGGGAAACGGATAGAAGATCACACATGGATAATTTGACTCAGAAGAATGAGCCGGCATATATATACTTTTCCATACCTTCCACGCTTCCTTTAATACGCCACAAACTTAATATACTCATATCCTTCGGGTATAGGGTATACAAAGAATCATACAAAGTTATCTGAAAGAAAACACAGATCTGCTATTACAACGCCTTCTAAGGTATCTAAAAGACATCTTCTCAATTACTTTTCTTTCATATTATTATATACTATTATATTATTATATCATTGAGTTCCTAAAAACATCTTGTTAGCTGTCGTGAACTAAAATGATAACCTCAATATATTTTGTGGCACATATCTGTAACCAAACGAATCTGTCTAGTTGGATTTCGAGAATAATTTATTGACTAGGTGATTGTAAACTTATAAAATACAAAAATATTTCCCATCAATATGCTTTAGCCCTGTTATCGAGATTGCAGATGAGGAAGCAGGAATTTTCTCATAGAAATTACCGCTAACTCTCATAAGCCTCTCAATATTTTTAACTCATAAGAAATTGTTTATATTGTTAAAATGTATATTTAAAATTGTATGCGTTTCACTTAAAATCTTCTTACGGTTTTAGGAGTAAGTTTAAAATAAGTTCAAAAATTAAATTTATTAATTTAAGACAGAGCCTTATAGATTATTCAACGCTCGCAAAATTATGATACTCATTCCTTAAGAATTATGTTTTAAATTAATTTAAAAAGCTAATTCCAGGAAATATGTATATGTTTCAAAAATTAAAATTTGCTTAAAATTTTGAAGAAAAGAAAAGAAAATTTTATGTAATTACATTACGCTTTTGATGATTCAATTCTCTTCTCTCAGCTCTTGTTTATTTGCGCCTTTTCCAAAATTTTGGAAGGTATAAATTATATGTTTAGAGGCACTAGGGCTCCTTTGCCGGTCTTGTTTAGTGATTGCATGAAATACTTGCGTAGTGTCGGGCTGAATTGGAAGAGGAATGATTATTAAAATAAACTTAAGTGACAGTGATTTACATTTTTTTTCTTGAAGACGAGAAATTTCTTGTGCAAGCGTTTTATCATTTGAACTGACAATTTTTCCACTGATGACAGTAAAATCATTTGATTGTACAATCAGTTTGATCGTATAATTGATGGAATGAATTAAGAATATTTTATTGTCTTAGATAGTAATAGAAATAAGATTAATATCGCAAATATAATTATATTCTGAATAAAAATTGTTCGGCCTTAAAAGAAATTATAAAGGAATAGGAGATAAAAATGGGTATAATTCATATCAAGGAAATATATCACATTTCTTATCCGTTCTTTAATTATCTTCTTGACCCTGACAATGACAAATTTATTTAAATTGTAATTTTTAAAGGACCAATTGATGATCGTATTAAAATGGAGTGATTTTCACTGTGCATTAATTAAGTTATGCACAATAATTTCTCAGTTTTTGTTCTTACTGCTTTGTAGCCTTACGTTTCGTATTTCAGCCCTAACCGAGTAATCTATAAATAATATTTATTCGGTTAGAACCGGATTAAAATAACATTTATCTATCATCACCAGACAAATATCACAAAAAAGATGTCATAAATAAAGAAGAAAATGAAAACCGGACGTCAGAAACTCTCACCTAATGATTTATTGTTTAGACGCCACTTGACCCTTTTAAGCCATATTAACCTCAGTTCAAAAGTCGGTAACCGCAGAGAAACTTCAATTTCTTTTTTTCTATCTGGCCCTTTCGGAAGCGTGCCAAGTTCTCCGTATGAGTCATACCATCTGATGTGATTCAGAGGGAAATAAAATTCGTTCGAAGATTACACGTTTTTTCTGGTATTACGCACTACAAATCGTTGATAGAGCTGGAGAGAGAGAGAGAAAAGGAAAGAGATAGAAATAGAAAGTGGTGTAAAATATAATTGCCATGCAATTCAAGAATGGAAGTCGCTGTTTTTTTTCAAATATAACACATAATTAAATTATAAAATGTTATTATGTATATAAGGCCATCTTAATAAATACATAAGTTTTAAAAAATAGGAGTTCAAATAATAAGAATAAGCAGGATGATAAGTTTATAAGCACAAAGTAAGAATTAAAAACAAAATCCTCAACAAAATGATTTATTTGGTCAAATACAAAAAATATCGGTACTTTTTACATAAAATTGTAAGTGTAATATATGAAATAGGACTAAGGATACAACGTCATGAGATACAAAATAGAAAACTTCATCGGGTGTTGACCCTTTTCTTCGTTTAACATCGGCTTCTTGTTCCGAGTTGATTCGTTCGCTTGCAAAAACGGAATAGCTTACTTTAGCTTGATTCAATTAATTATCCCTATTTGCGCCTCTTCAGTATTATCGTCATCGTTGCCGTCTGCTGTTACCACCAGTAGTACTTCTTGACGTCCTATACACCCGGTTATACCACTTTTAAATCTAATTCTAACGATCAACGTATGTGTTCCAGAAGAAAAATTAGGAGAAAATGTTTCTTGCATTCCTCTGACACAAGTGACAAGTGACAAACCAAAGAATTTAGTTTATAATTCTCCCTCAAGGGACAAAAGAAAAAGTAGAGAAATATACAAACATGTTTATTATTATTTATTATTAAACATAAATAGACAAACATGTTTTTTAATAAATATTCAAAAAGAGAATCATTCTTCTTTTTTCAAAATGTGTCGACGGCAATATTACTCTTTTGAAAATATATTAAGGAATTCAAGTTTCCAATTTTGCACATTAAGGACAAAAAATAAAATAATTTGAATGTATGGAAAGACAATCAGAAATGGATTTTGTTTTCAAATTTTCCCTTATATAAAAAAGTAAAATGTTTTATGCAATCGAAAAAAACTGTAGCAATTGTTAAGTTAAAACAAAGGTTTTAATCGTGTACGGTGAGATATGACTAAAAGTGTTTTGAGATGCAATTTATTTTTAGTGTAATACATTATTACAACAGTATAAGATAAAATTTTAATTACGATTGTTATTTAAAGCAATAGTAAAAAAAAATTAAACAAAATAAAAATTACAATAACACAAATTCTTCTTCATTGTTCTTTACTCTCTTTTTATTCTCTTTTATTTCTTTAAAAAGTAAAGGATTTAAATTTCTTTAATAAGCCCGCTTTTCCAATATTTTCTTAATATAAGAACCAATTGTATTAAAATATTATTTGAGGAGCGATCATATTAAAGAATTTTGTTATTTCCTTTGAGCCAACTTTTTATTTATTTGAATTATAATAATAAAATAAGAGATTTAGTCCTTCATTTTGAAAATAATTCAAAGGGAATAAAAAAGTTGGCTCGTTTCTCCAGTTGCAAAATGTCTACAATAACTTCCAGCAATTCAGAAGCGTGACAAAAAAAATAAAAGATAATGGATTATTGTAGCCACATTTCTCTTTAAAACATTCTTATTTTAGCTGGTACTTCGAGGATGCCAACAACAAAGTTATACATCCGAGCCAATATGTAATAGCTCTTGATGTTTCCTTTTATTAATTTTCATGCTTATGTTTTGAAATTATTATTGTAATTTACTTTATAGATGTTACTTCATTTTCACTCGAAATTCAACACCCTAAACATTTACTTAAACATAGTTTAATAATTTTTTTCAAAAATGCTTTGGAGATTTTTAAGTAATTACTTAGTCATTTTTCACAAATAGTTTAACTTATGCTAATTTCAGAAAATCAGCATAATTTGTATTTTCAACGGTAAATTTAGCGTTTCTTTTCTCGGTCTATAAAAATAAGAAATATTTTCTTTTCTTTTCTTTTTGAGACATGCAAAAAAAAAAACCAGAAGACAAGTGTACCTTACAATCTTTAAGGCACACACTTTCGCCACTGACGCCGTTGCTATTGACATTGATATTGTTATCTTCACAGCAATTCGTATTCCACGACGAGGATTAAAGCCATTAATTTATATTCCACGAAATTGAGGATAATGTCAACAAGCGATAACTTATGATTTATCGATTGTTTGTTATTGGTTTTGACAATCTTTATTATGCCCATAGTTAAATTGTTTATTTTCGTAAAGAGAGGGAAGATTTTGCAGAAAAAAATTGTGATCTTGCTTTTATTTTACTTGCCGTTATATTTAATTGTTTTTTCTCTCTACCTCTACTTATTGGTTATCGCCATGAAAAGCGCGTTCATTATTTCGATAATGGAAAACTGATTATCAATTATTTACATTTATTTATCCATTTGAAATTTTGAACACTTTCGCAAAATGTGTACGCACATTTCATTGAGTCGCGCTCTCTCAGCGCGAGTCGAATTCAGTGTCCCGGATATTAGTATTAAAAATCTAGGGGTAATTCTCCAACGTTTAGCCTACAGCTAGTTTTTATGGCATTATATTAATCATAAAAACCACATAAGCATAATATGCCAGCTATAATTTCTAGTAATAATTACCAAAGTATTCTTTTGCTGCTTGGATTAGTGACAAGGGGCGATAGATGCAAAAAAATTCATTAAAATATCACTCGAATGGGCTTTTAAAGTAACAACAACAACGACGACGAAGTCAGCGGAAAATGTCTTGGTCTGATAAGAGTAAATTATTAAAAAATGTACAAAACGAATCGATGGTTTTTATATACGCATGATTTTGTCCGAAACAAGGAATGACGTTATAATTACGACCACGAGTTGGCGCGTATCGTTCAACCGAAGACAGATGATGGAATTGTATCGGAAGCGAGCCACCATTCCAAACTGATAAGCTTGAATCTTCCAACGGACACTTTTGATATCAGTCTCCGCCGATGCTGCAACTGCTGCTGTCACCGTTTTCATCGCGACCACCACCACAACAAATCTGCGCATTGTAGTCACCGGCGATATTACCGTCGTCATGAACATCATTATTATCTTCAACGAGACTGTTGAATGTGTTTTTTAGTTATACGTCACTAGCTTATGTTGCCAACAACTTGTTCTGACCTCGGTGTTCCTTTTGGAGACTGAAAAAACGTCCCTTAACAATCGTAATTCCATCGGCAACGATCAAGAATTAATGCAAAAAAGTGATCAATTTGAAAAATATGATTTTACATTTCTGCATTTGTCAAGGTTCATCGAAAATCTATGAATTTTAATTAAATTAATATGATAAACTTACTAAGTTCAATAACAATTGAAAAAAAAGCATAAACTATTTGCTTAATTTCTTCAATTTGTTAAGGTTTTATATTATGCGTTTATGTAAATCTTGTGAACTCTATTGCGTTAACAATTAAAAGCAAGTCTATTTTTAAGAACAATAAGGTGACAATTGGTCGGATGGTGGTTTTGTCAGTACCCAGAAGCACTTCAAACCAGAGGTCGAAACTTTTATGACTTTTATTATAAAAGTCATGAAATAAGAGTTATTCAATGACTTTTATTTTAAAAGTTTTTCGATAAGAGTTATTTGATGACTTTTATTTTAAAAGTTTTCCGATAAAAGTTATTCGATGACTTTTATTTTAAAAGTTTTTCGATGAGAGTTATTCGATGACTTTTATTTTAAAAGTTTTTCGATGAGAGTTATTCGATGACTTTTATTTTAAAAGTTTTTCGATAAAAGTTATTCGATGACTTTTATTTTAAAAGTTTTTCGATAAGAGTTATTCGATGACTTTTTTTTAAAAGTTTTTCGATGAGTTATTCAATGACTTTTATTTTAAAAGTTTTTTAATAAGAGTTATTTAAGACTTTTTCGTACTATAAGTCTTTTGTTGATGAGGTAGATGGTGGTCAATACGAACTAACATTGAGCTACGATATGATGAAAAGAATGGATCTTAGCTGGTGGGTTGGAAGATGCACATATATAGAAAGTATTGTGAAATAGATTTTTTACATAGTGGGAAGTGGGCGGGGGCCACTCAATACCGGTAAAGGGGCGTTTCTTACGAAAAAATGACTGCGTCAATCGGTAGCAAATGTCGCGAAACGCATATAAAATCAGGTGGGAGGGGGAGTGGCCGGCCCAAAAGGGCGTAGTGGGCGTTTTTTTACCAAAAAACCACTTTGCGCTAATCGATAGGAAATATCATGAAACGGATTTGTGACATAGTGGAACGGGGCGTGGACTCCCCAAAAGGGGCGAAAGGGGCGTTTTTTACCAAAAAAACCACTTTGCGCTAATCGATAGCATATATCATTAAATGGATTTGGAAGATGGTCTGAAGTAGGCGTGGCCTTCCGCCCTTTTTTAGCGTCCACGCCTACTTCAGACCATCTTCCAAATCCATTTAATGATATATGCTATCGATTAGCGCAAAGTGGTTTTTTTGGTAAAAAACGCCCCTTTCGCCCCTTTTGGGGAGTCCACGCCCCGTTCCACTATGTCACAAATCCGTTTCATGATATTTCCTATCGATTAGCGCAAAGTGGTTTTTTGGTAAAAAAACCCCCACTACGCCCTTTTGGGCCGGCCACTCCCCCTCCCACCTGATTTTATATGCGTTTCGCGACATTTGCTACCGATTGACGCAAAGTCATTTTTCCGTAAGAAACGCCCCTTTACCGGTATTGAGTGGCCCCCGCCCACTTCCCACTCTGTAAAAAATCTATTTCACAATACTTTCTATATATGTGCATCTTCCAACCCACCAGCTAAGATCCATTCTTTTCATCATATCGTAGCTCAATGTTAGTTCGTATTGACCACCATCTACCTCATCAACAAAAGACTTTTATAACGAAAAAGTCTTAAATAACTCTTATTAAAAAAACTTTTAAATTAAAGTAAAAGTAAACTTTTAACTTTTATTTATAAAAGTAAAAGTTAAAAGTAAACTATTACTTTTATAAATAAAAGTAAAAGTTAAAAGTATACTTTTACTTTTAGAAATAAAAGTAAAAGTTAAAAGTAAACTTTTACTTTTAAAAATAAAGGTAAAAGTTAAAAGTATAATTTTACTTTTAAAAATAAAAGTAAAAGTTAAAAGTAAACTTTTACTTTTATTTTTAAAAGTAAAAGTATACTTTTAACTTTTACTTTTAAGAATAAAAGTTAAACTTTTACTTTTAAATAAAAGTTTTGAAAATAAGAGTTATTTTCGAGCACTGCTTTAAACCAATTATCGTATTCATGTAGAAGTGTTTTTTTGACAAACTACTTCGAGTAAAAACAAAATTACAAAGTAATCTCAATTTCTTGGAAATAAAACAACAGCAAACGCGCGAAAATGTAGCTTTTGCTCTCAAGAGAGGAAAACCAAATGTCAAAAACATCTCTTTAAATAATCGCTACGTGCGCGTATGATCAAAATAGGAAAAAATATTCCAAATATTTCAGAAACATTGCTGAAACCAAACAACTGATCGTAGATTGGAAACAATAATTTTTTTGGATTTATTTAGATAAATATTTACAATATGGATTTTCCGATTAATAGCTAACCTGACGCCACAATAACAAACTAAGTGCATACAAAAATTTTTTAGAGCAGCAACATGTTTGGGATTTACCGAAAGGGGTTGGCCCATTTATTTTTGCGTACCACTTTAATATTTCTTTTCCTTAAAGTATAGACACTTGCTAAACTAATATTTTTAGAAAAATCATAAAAATTCCAGGTAAATGAAACATGACGTAGACACAATTTCATTGCAAGATGAATTTTGAGCAATTGGGAAATTGTTAAATTTGGGCAAGATTTCATTTTTCGTAAATATCCATAAAAGCATAAGAGGCTGTAACAATCTTACTTTGTTCCGTTTTTTTGGTAAAGTAACATTTTTTTGAAATGAAATAAAATAAAACAAAATAAGTATACAAAGAACTGGTATACCCTAAACCCATAATATGAATTTATAGTGAGATCCATATAAGTAGTGGGCGGGGCACGCCCAATTTAAATGGTTAATCTAGATACACTGACCCATTTTCAACACAATTATTCTCAAAAACTTATACGCACTGTGGGTACGCCGCGCCGGTATTTTTATGGATCTATAATGTCCAATACTGCCATATCGGTCCCCAGTATATCAACTGCGATTGAAAAATGGAATATGCAATTTTATTTCACAAAAAGAAGTAAAGGCACTATTCATTTCAATCAGATTTCTCTGATGTTCAATACCAAACAATTTCCGATAACAGAATTTCGTGCCACATTTCATTACAATACCTCCACTCGTTTTTATATAATCCCGTTTTCTTTATAGTTGTGGACGGGTATGGCTAAACCGACTCCGAAAGTGGTTCATAGTCTTAGCTAGCCAGTTTTTTCTCCGTTTAAAGCACATTAAAGGAAGTAAAGAAGGTATGGAATATATATACTTTTCCATACCTGCTTTACCTGCTTTAAGATGGAAGAAACTAACTCTGTCCTTCATTCTTTGGTTAAAAGGTGTAAAATTGAGGGTTATTTCATGAAAGCCCTAATTTGTGTACTTAAAATATATCTATAAAAATAAGAAGAAATTATGTGTACCATTTCCACGAGCTAGTGATTTAGTTTTATCAACGGACTAGTGCTACAACGTGATTTTCTGAAATTCTTTGTCAATGATGTTTAAGTGAAATATATTGTTAGAATAACAAATATAAACACTTTTCGGATTAATTTGTTTTTGTAATATTTTAATTTTAAAGACATGGTCCTCTTGTACCCTTTCAGAGGCTTTCATTAACCTGTATCGTAACAAAGCGTCATTAGTAGTCACGCTGTTCTTCTCACTTATATCAGAAAATAACCACAAACTATTGATTACTTAGGTTGTTATTAAATTTCATAACCTTCATAACATATTTCATAAATTTCATAAACAACCAAAATCGCATTTTTATAAAGGCATTAAATTGCTTATGTGAATAAATTTGCTCATTTTGACAGATTTGTTTCTTGTCAAAGAAAAAGTAATTGCAAAATTTTGTCTGGTAAAAAAAACAAACAAGGAAAGGAATAGCTAGAATAACTTCCACCAAGAAAACATAATGTGAGCTGCCTCATCTGAAAGGCTGGGTGGGTATGCACCCAATAAAATGGAAAATAGGTCACTAGTCCTAGTCGCAGTAATAATGATTATTCCGAAACGGCAAACGCGCAAACCAAATAATTTGAAATATTATTGCAATTCGTTGCAGGGGTCAAGCGTTAGATGGCAATTTAAACTTGTTCTCACTTTGATATTGGGAAAAAACGACTCCGGATTAGAAGAGGATTCAGACGAAACACATCAAAGGGGAGATGCTTACCTGCTTATAATAATAATAATGTCGACTTTTTGAGATGAAAGAATTTTGTCACACCAAGAAAAAGACTATGGAACTACTGGACTTGTACGATCGCAGTCTACTAAGAACAATGTTCGCAGAGATAGTAAACGCATATGGAAATAGTCATCCAGATAGTCGTCACGCAAATATCCAAAGAGGGCGAAATTATAAAGTAACTTTTGAGCAGATCAAATAAGCCTAATTTGTTCGTTTTAGGGAATAGAGACGACCATATGCAAACGTAATCGAAGAGATGACTATAATTTATTCAAGACTATTCCAGTTGTGGGCTTGATATAAGTCGTATCAATTATTGAAGGGATTTGACGGGAAATAGCAGGGAAATTCGGTTCGGCACGTCAGTGACTGAGCACAGCAAAGATAATAAATAATAATAATAACTATTTAAAGTTGGAAGTCAAAAACTATGAATCAATAAGACCTTCAGCATCAACAGCAGCAATGGTAACAACATTCTCAACACTTTTCTGCCCTCATTTGAGTTCAAATTCAAACTTCAAATTTATTTCATCAAACTGAGTACGAGACTTCAAGGCAAATTTAATTGAAATTAATCCAAATATCAGTCGAGAGTGAGGTAACCAAAATATTCCTGAATTCCGTTATAAAATGGCTAAATGACCAACAGAATATCTAACCCTGATTGAGCTTGCCAGTCAATTTTAACGCACTCGTATATGATATTTGGAATAATTTGTGTGAATGGTCCTTTGGTGAATCGCCTTTTCCCGATTATTTAATAATCGTCGGCAAACAAAAAATTGCGGCATTAGGAGAAAGCAAGAAAGAAATTATGGGTGAACCTAAAAGTAGAATCGAGTCTTAAGGGACAAAAAATTAGCCGATGTTCGACAAAGCTCGCGGACATGACAGTTTTATTACCCAAAGGGTACTAAAAGGTTCAATTTATAAAATCACAAAAGAACGAAATTACCGAAAGACCGCAACAACGCCGCGCAATAATTAAATATACCTTTTATACCAAACCCGTCTCCTTTAGTGCGCTATAAACAGAAGTCATAAGGAGAAGAAGAAGACGGTATAAAAAATTGCACAACTGCGAGAGAAGAAAAATGAAATAAATGGGCTTAAATTACTTTTTTCGCAACTTATTTCCGTTTGCCAAAATATTTATTTAAGTGAGTTCAAATTGTTTCCTTAATAATAACCGTCATTATAAGCCGTTGGGCCATAACCTGACGACGTGGCGCCGTCATATGGAAGTATGATGCTGCACGTTGGACCCTCTTTGGCGTGGCTCTACATGAGTCCGGAGTAGTTACAACTTAAAAGAATGAGGAAAACAATTACTAGATGTTACACTTTTCTTGCTTGCGGGATTTATGACTTTCGCCACAAATGATTGCAGTCTGTAAAACGTGGACGATGATTTGCGGACGAAATATGACCGCAAGAGAGACAAATAGGCGTTGCCTGGCGTCATTGTCAAAGCCATAAAAACGATAAAGAAAAAAAACAGAAGAAAAAAAATAATGGCACAGAAATTCGAGAAAATCAGAACGAGGGCGGTAAAGAGGGCGCATAGGAGGTTAAAACATTATCAAATAAATAATACAGAGCATACTTTTTCCCAAAGAAAAAGTAAAGAAAAGGAATGAAATTTTTGCTCCAATCTAGGTAAATTTTATACAGCTAAACACCTCAAAGAGTAACAAACAAGTACGAAATCATGTCAAAGAAAGTTAGAGAGAGAGAGAGGGAAAGATAAAGCAAAACACCAGAGTCTAAATTAGCGAAAAATATGCTATTTTCAAGTAAAAATCTTAGCCTTGTGGTTCAAATCGTGGGTAATCTATTAAGGATGATCCTACAGTACACGGGCCATTTCACAATGAATAACCAAAAGCACAAATATACGAAAACGTCTGATGACTATAAAAAAAGGTGGAGAGGTTAAATTTGTGGTTAGCGCGTCCGTACAAACATTCCACAAAAAGTATTGGCCATCGTGAAATAAATCACCGCGATTTAATTAAATTTTCATATTTTGTATTTGTATGTAAGTAAGGACATTCTTTTAAAACTTTGATGCAAAAACAGAATAAAAGCAAACTTTGTAAAACGTATTGCAAAAAAAGTATCCCCGCACTTCTCGTGTATTCAATTGAAACAAAACCAACGGGAAAACTTCTGCCGTTAAGTCAGAAGGATACAAACAACAACAACAACAATACCGGCTAATGGCCCATCCAATCAGAGTGCCAACCAATGCCACTACAAACTCAATTCGGTTTATTTTCTTTTAAATTAAGAATGAACAATTAAAAATGGCGGATTCCGAATGTAAATATGTTGAATCGCAGCAAGTAAACGACTGCTTCTTTATATAGTCGTGATCATCCCTATTTCCATTTCCCCACCATCACTGTTGACTCCCGAAGATCTCTGAGAACGCGAACCCCGAAAGTAGCAATGGATACCTGTGCTAAATCTGACGAAAAAGTTAATCGGCCTTTTGTTTGGTGACAAAGGTTATATTGCAAAAGAGCTTTTTCAGAAGCTGGTTGACTGAGGTTTGAAACTTGTTACCAAAGTGAAATATACCTCTTTTCTTTAAAAAGAGTAAAAAAAAGTAAAAAATACTTTGATTTCGATAGCTATAGCCACACTCAAAATATATATATAGCCACAAAATATATATATAGCCAAATATATAGCCACACACACACTCAAAAGCGCTCAAAATTGAGCAAAGCACCAATCAGAATCCCAAAACAGCATTCGCCATTTTGTAAAGGTCAGTCGGAAACGACTGAATACATGGACAGCATAGATACTAATGGAGTACAAAAATCGTCATTGCACAGTTCACCAAACATCATCCAATCCATTTGTATAAAATAACAAAAAACATTTGAGAGTGATAACTTCGGCATGGTCAAAGTATTCAACAATCCATACTTTTTGGTATTGCAAATAATAATTAACAAGTGTTTCGCGTTAATTTTATTCACAAGCCTTTCGTTCAAAAAATATATTGGGGTTATTTTAAAAAATTTTTCTTTTTTTACATTACCATCTACAACCGTTAATACTATATGACCAACTAATATATGAATGGTCGAACCACACTCGTTTCCCACAGTTCCCAAAATGACATTACGACCGCTGGTACAAAATTTTATTTAAATATCTGCAAGCATTTATGAGAAATCGTTAACTACTGTGGTAATGAGCATACCATGCCTATTTTGTAGTGGTCTTCTACTCTTTCAAATAAAATTTCGTTTTCTTATCTTAAGCTGTGCCGGAAATATTCAATTTTAAGCATTTTATGATATAAAAAAGAAGGCTTGTGAAGACAGAGAATATTCACACTAAATTTCACAGCTAAATTTCGGAACGAATACAATCGTTCTTTTGTAATTGTGATTTCGATAGACAGGCAGACAGACGGACGGATCGACTTAGGAAGTGAGTCTACGTTATATGGAATATACGGAAGAAAAAGGTCAAACTGCCCACCTTCGGGTGCAAGCTATAAAAATTTTTCTTAATTTAGGATTTCTGTAAATTAATTTTGGGGCCCCTAGAAAAAATTTAGTCACCAGACACCAGAAACTCAAGTATTTTGAAGTTCTGTAAATAGTGAAGAAAACTATGATTATATTATTCATTAATATTATATTATTCACTCGTAAAATTCATAAATGTTTTTATGTTTGCTTATTAAACACCGTTTTCAAATAAAGAGAACAACGTAACTGAAATTTAGGATTCAATCTATGCCATTTATGCGATATAGTCTCTACATTCTTTTAAATTATTTGCAATGTACCAAACTTGTCGCAAGGGCAAAGTATTTATTCAAACAATTTTGTCAAAATTAACTAATATGGATAAATTTAAAGTGACAATATAAGAATGCAATGCTGTGTGCTCTTCTTCCTGTCTCCTATTAATTTTCTTTACTGCGTTCCCTTCACATTCCAAATTCCATTACATTACAGTTATGAACGTATGCAATAATAAAAAATATTTTAATGAGAAATATTTAATAAATATTTCTGTATTTTTTGCAAATTGTACATCGCGACATAATGGGAAAAATATATACACTATGACGATCGCTATGACCAAATCGAAACAAAACCGCGAGCCAAAACAACAGAAATTAAAACAATCAACTCAAAAAGGAATAGAGAACATCAACGCAACAACAAAAACTACAAATTAGAGATAACTTGCAATTTGCTCATGTGGTTCTTTCTGCTTAAAATGTACCAACAGCTCTGGAGCGACTGACCAGTTTGAACTTTGACATTAGAAAAATATTTCAAAGGATCGCATGGTATTACAGTATTTTCTTTCAGTTGAATATTACTTTCACAAAAACTATTTCGAATTATTAAGAGAACGCAGAAGGTTATCGAATCATTATCAAAGGTTATTCAAAGTGCAATTATAAAAAAATTAAGAAAAGCTTGCCGAGTATTTTACAAAAAAATAAGTACACCTTCTTTCGAGGAAAATAGTTCTAATAATTATCGGCAAGACTTCGAAAAATAAAAAAAATTTATGGTCTCAGGTTCTGCAAAGAAGTGACGAGAATGTCTGAAAGAAAGAAAGAAAGAGTCCAATTCTAAGTCTTTCCAACTATTGCCGAGTAACGAAAAAATTTTGGTTAAACCAAAAACTAACAAATAAAACAAAGCGTGACGTTACGATGTATCAAGAAGTCCCTAATTATTTAAACCAGATTCATACACCCGCACACATGAGCGCACACACGAGCGGGTGAATTATTGTGGGAATGACACTCTTTTATATAGGAGGCAATCTTCAAAGCCTTCGGAAACTCTGAACAGCCTGATTTATACGAATGTCAAATCGAATTATATTTAGCTGCAGGGAAAGGCCGCCATCCAAAAGCTTTCGTTAAAAGCCATTTATGTTGAAAGAATTATTTTCCTGGAGGGACAATTCTCACGGAGGATAAGAATTTGAAACAGTGTGAAGTTCTCAACAGATTCGAAAATCTGATAACAAATTGATGAGGTTTCTTTCTAACATATCTCTAGAGGGTAGAATGCTCAGGTTTTATTTTTTGGTTTATGTATACAAAGTTATAGATTGCTATCTTTATATGCGCGTATTGGGGGTAATATTTTTGTATTCCTCTATTAAATATTTCCATTTTTTCACACAGGCAGTCTAAGAGACGAGTTGTTTACCTCGTTTTGCTCTTACGTCTCGTTTATGGTGTATTTTATGTCAAATAAATTTACAGTGTTGGAAGATTCAAATTTTAGAAGTCCGTGTGGTGAGTACACAAAAATTTTAATAAGTTGTCTATTATTTGCGAAATACCTATAATAAACATAATTAAAATACAAAATAAACTGGAAAAAAATATTCTCAGAATAATACTTCAGCCTCCTTCCATAAAATAAATTTTTAAAATCCTTCCGTCAATTTTCAGTCAAAAGTATGCACCAATTTTATTCTTGAGTTCCACTTTTCAACACTGAAAACAAACCAAAATGTTCGACAAATTATATAAGGTGCTTATTCAAAATAAATTTGCGATAATTTGGAAATGGATGCGCTTGTGCAATTCTTTATTCTCATAAATGATGAGGAAGATAATTTCGTACGAATTCGTAACCGCCATGTTCGCGACACACCAAATATTTCTGATTTGACGGAAATTGAGTAAGTACTTTAAATTGTATCTCGAATTTGAGTGTATCATAGTTTTTCTTTAACAGATTCATGCAAAACGCTTGATTAAATAAATATTGTTTTTATGAAATTACGAAAGAAATTGCTCCGAGGATGAGAATCGGGTGTCTTACAACAATGGTACCCAAGGAATTAAGGTTTGCTACATTTTTGCGCTTCCTAGCAAGTGGTAGTTACCAGAAATGCGCCGGAAATTCCTGTCTGTTAATGATGTCACAGGCACAGGTCTCCAGAGCTATTTCAGAGTGCCTAGATATATTTGAGGAACACATTTGCGCCAAGTGGATTTCACTACGAACATCGGCTACAAAAGAACGCGAAACCAAACATAATTTCTTCTCGAAATATCGCATTCCTGGCGTCATTGGATGCGTAGACGGTACGCATTTTAAAATATGTTTCCCGGGTGAGCAGCTCAGACATCTGTACTACAACAGGAAAGGGTTTTATAGCATTAACGCAATGATGGTTTTATTTCCTTTTATTGAATTTTTTAATTTAAATTTTAATATAACAGATCTGCGATGAAAATATGGTTATCAAGTATGTGGATGCAACACATCCTGGTGCGAACCACGACGCCTACGTCTGGAGGATAAGCGAGGCCAATAATTTTTTGAAATCGGAATACGACATCGGCAGAAGTAACACTTGGATACTGGGTAATTTTTGAATTTGTAATTTTTATACAAAGCGTTAAATGTCTTGAAACTTTTATATTACAGGAAATACGGGTTACCAATTGTTGCCGTATCTGATGACCGCTTTCAGGAGCTCTTTGCAGCGCCATCGAATCGCTTTTAACGAGAAGCACAGCAAGGCCCGGAATATCGTGGAAAGATGTTTCGGTGTCCTAAAAAATTGATTTCGGTGCGTGCTTGTAGAAAGAGACCTTCATTATAGGCCTCAGAAACTGACGAAAGTCGTCAATGCGTGTTGTGCTCTGCACAACATTTGTATCTTCTATAAGAACGATTGGCCGGGTCCTGGAATAGACTTCTCCGACTCCGAAGTGGTGCAGATGGGGAATACCGAAGCAAATCCTCCACGTCAGATATAGCTGTGGCTATGCGGGAGCGGCTTGCGCTGAGTGAGTCTATTGTAGTCATGGCCTGTATTTTAAGCTTTCTTTTCTATTTTCAGGTTAATTTTAATGTAATAAAATTCATTTATTAATTCTAATAAATTCTGTTAAAATTAAATGCATTAAAATGCACGTTTTCAATTACAAATTGAATTCATTTTCAGGTACCTGTTTTCCTTAATCACAAACAAAAATTAAATACATTAAATATAGAAGCCACAATCCAGGAAAATCACAAATTCCTTAATTGGAGCAATGTATTTGCCGCTTCTTTCCTCTCCTCCTCTTGCTTCACGGCAAGCAGCAATCTCTGCTTCTGGACAGCGACCATTTAAACCATAGCATTCTCCATGGCCTTGATGTCAACCCCAATTTCCGACAATGAGGCCGAAATCTTTTCCTGATTGGAAACCTAACAGAATTCAAATTAAATTCATAATATTCAAAGAAATTAATTCTGAAAGACTTACTTGCGTCTGAAGCAGGTCGAGATATACATTTTGCTTCGGTGCGCGATTTCGTTGTATGGGTGTATCAATACTGCATGGCATTGCATTCCCGTCATCATCGGAATCCAAGAGTACGTTCATTTGTTCCTCTTCTGTATCTAATATTAAATAGGTATTATACAAATATTAATTATTGAAATACATATATATGTCTTACCGGTGACAAGTGAACCGTCCGCTCTCCTTCTGGCAAACTCCTGGTCACCTGCCAACCGTCGCTTCACTGCCAGTGAGGATGTGGGCTGCTGAGGTGTTCGTGTTAGTGACACCCCAAATTTTGAGTCCGACGGAGCAGCCGACTTCTGTAAATGAAGCAGTGGGCTACTGCTTCCTCCAACGACATCAACATATTTCCTTTATGGAGTCCACCCCGTGTCGTAGCAAGTTCTATTCGCATTTGCCCAAGCTTCTTTTTCGTCCGGCCCTTTAAATATGTCCATATCTACAATTAAATATGGAAAGAATATATCAATTTCTACAGTTAAATGTAAATGTATCATACCTTTTTTCATTCCATCGTGGACCTAATTGGGGGTCCTAAGGAATTATGGTCATCTATGACCCTATCCCAATCATTTCCCCACTGGCTTCGGGATCCTCCATAATTTGGGGCTCTGGTTGCAAGCTCTGGCATTGCCTCCATACTCTCCAATAGACGCTCGAACTGTGCTGCTGTTGTAAAACTACAAAGAAAAATGATGCAAAACAAATAAAAAAATTATAAAAATTTCATTTTCAATACTTACATCTTCGATTGGAATTCCATTGCTGCGAAACTATTGGCGAATTTGATTGAACTGTGTTTCCATCGCTTTATCACAGTTTTCAGGCTTAATTTCTCAATAGCAGATTTGGAAAAAGAGACCCGTTCACAAGAAAAAAAAAATTCATTTTCGTAAAATATAGAATAATAAGTATGTACAATATTATTATATTATATTATTTTTAAATTTTCCTAAAAATCTTCTAATTTTATATGAAGACGGCAACTCACGACTCGTCTCGTCTCTTAGATTACCAAAAAGACGAGGAAGAAAGACGTAACAAGCGAGTTGATTAACGAACTCATCCCTTAGGTTACCAAAAGACGAGTTTTTTTGATTAGCAGCTGTTTCTCAGTACGAAAATTTGCACGTCCCGTCTCGACTCGTCTCTTAGAATAAGGGTGTTAATTAGATTTAAATTTCAACAGCATAATTAGATGTTGTTACAAACACATGCATGTGTGTTTCTCATTTTCATTTTTACTTGAATAATACTTGCTCCTGAGAACTCGTATACTACCTACTCGCACAATTTTGCGGATGTGCGTCATAATTTTTGCATTCATTACCATTATAATTATCATGAAAACATTTATTATAATTTTTAAAGTAATTTTGAAGTAATTATACCAAATACAAAAGATTTCAGGGATGCTTTTTTTATAAATTAACGTTTTCCTTTTCTTAGAATTCGTCTCTTGTGAAAGTAACAATTTTAGACGTTTGTTAACTTTAAGATTCGAAATTACAAAAAAATATTTGTAGCCTCGTTTAAGTACATTAATTCTCCTTTGAGATTTTTTGTATTATTTGTTATTATTATTTGTTGAATTATTATAGAATTGATCGATTGACTTCTGATCGACAAGCTTTAAGTTTATACTATTCAATTTGAACCTCGTCCCTCTACTTTCTTGTGTTTAGATTAAATACCAAAATTAAGAAAATTTGCTTCCATTCATTTAATTCATTTGAATTAATTAAATTTCAAGTTTTATTGAAATCGCCAGAATTCTAAGAACAGTTTCGATTTTGTTCTTCTTACATTCTTCCACAAAGCCTTGTTTCACCCAACGGTACACGGAAACATCCACAAAAACAAAGTTTTCCTTTCAATTGGATTCGTACAATTTCGACTTTATCTTTTTCAGTCAATCTGTTTTTAAAGGCTGAAGCAAAATAAGTAGATGAGATGAAAAGGAAGAATCAGGAGATATTACTTGTTCAATTCATTGCACTTAATAAAAAGTTATTCCCATTCTTATTTCTCATTTCTGTTTCCTTTTAATTACAGTTACTTTTTGAACTTATCCTGGACTTAAGGTATTTTCGGTTTCGTTGGCAAGAGGTGACAAAAGACAAGTGGAAATATTTTTTCTAATTACTTATGTTTTTTTCTTAAACGTTCAGTAGATTTTCGATCAATTATTGGGATCTTTAAAGAAAATGGTCTGCTTTCTATAAAAGACTTTCAGAATAATCTAAATTACGACTTTTCTTTAACTTTCCAAACCCTTGAGATAAGAGAAATTCTTTTTCAAGCATCCTTTAGGCAAAAAGAATTGAATCTCAAGAATTTAATTTATCATTCCCTTTTTCTACCGCCCCCCCCCTCTGTCTTTCTCGCTCGTCATTTTTCTTCTTTGGATACTTACAAAGATACGTTGTGTCCATAAAACAAATTAAAACACAAATTTATTCGTTCTTAAAATAACGTAGACATATCATCTTCCTTTAACTTCTATATATTCCTCCTGCAAAGGCGTATATGATGGGCAAGGGAGTTCTTCCTACAATCCTGTGAATTAGCTTATTGAGGAGCACATTGGACAATTAGCCTAGGTATATTTGACGATGTCAGATGATCCAAAATAATCACTTATGACAACGTACCCTAATCTACGTTAATATAATTTTATGTGAGGTAATCCATCCCTACGCAGGTTTAGGGGATAAGGGTGATGAACAAGAAGAAAGCAAACGGACTTTGGTTGAGTCATTCATAGTGATCCTGATATTTGCTCTTTTGGACAGCCGTAAGCAACACAAAACAGTTCACAAACTAAATAATAATTCTTGTTATCCGAAGCTGAAACAATTTGAAATGAAAGAATCAGCAAATCGATGGGCGGACATTTCAAGGAAAGAGAAAATATATTTAAAGAGAAAAGCAAAGTAAAGAAAAGCACAATATACCCAACCATGGTCTTTCAGTTGAAAAACTGAGAGCAGGGAAAGAACTGAAATTGAAAATAAGAATATTGAAAATATGCGATTATATGGCTTCAGTCATACAAAATAATACTCATGGAAATAACTTTATTCTCTGAGGCTAATCAATTTTCTCTTATTGGCTTTATAAATTTGAATCAATATGTAATTAAAACATTCACGTGTTTGGGATTATATCATACTAAGAATCATTGCTTTATGAGTGGCAATTGTAAACGTTACAGGCCACCAATAGCACAGGGTGGAATACCAAAAATTCATAATCCCGGAACCAAGCTTCCAGAAACCATATTGAAGAAAGCGAAAACAAACGTCTAGAAAATAAGCAAAAACAAAATATGAATTATGAAACAATAAATAAGAAATACTAAAACAAACTGGTTTAAAGAGTTTAAATATATAAAAATATTTGACATTGAAGTATTGAAAATAGCAATCTTGCACAACACACAAACATATACCCATACGTGCACGTCTGAATTCATTTTATGATATATTTGTTTACAATGCGTTAAACTAAAGGTTTCGTTCTCTAACGAAGAACAATAACAAACAATACAGCAATAATAATAATATGTCTGCAAATAACAACGTTTATCATTTTTCTTAGGGGCGCAATATTTTGTTCCATCTGATTCCTTTTATTTGAATTGATGAATGTGAAGAAGATTTTGTTCCTGCTTTTGTATCTGCATATCTTTTATAACACATTCTATATATGTATAGTACACAAAAGTCAATCGTATGTGCATGCACAAGCCACGCGGGCATGTAAACTAACGCAGACACAGTAAACAATAAATAAATAAATCAAAATATTATTTATTTAATTTATGTTACTTTTCTATTGTTTATTTATCGTTTTCACTTCACAATACGATGCCATGTCGTCAGAGCTAGGTTGCTGTTTTTATCATCTGTCCTTTTACTTGTTATGGATTATTCCTTTTTTCTTCCCTTTTGAATAGTTAAAACATTGTTGAAATAATATCAAGAAGAAAAGTGACATAGGTAAAGGGGATGAAAGGTGAGGGCCACAAATAAACAAGTATGTGTGTGAAACTATTCCCGGAAGGCAGCATTTCTTTCTCAACGGCTTTCTCTAAAACAAATTTACTAAAAACATTTCTTCGAATTTCCTCCGTCCTTCAAGAAAACTCGGTTGCTTGGTTTCCTTTCATTAGTTTACTTCCTTTTCTCGCATTGCATCCTTTGATCTATCCTCTTCCTCTACGGAATATTGTTGCCAAGCTAACAACATGGTTGCATCGTTTGCAATTATGCACCTTGCTCAAATGAGGGAATACTAACAATAATGTCTCTTAATCAACCATATTAAATTTCTAAATTTATATTTTCTCCAAATCTCTAAGAACATTTATTTGAAAATAAAATAATTATCTAGCCAATCCCTTTCTATGGAAAAAATTAATTCCAAAATAATTAAATTAATTATAAAAAGCTAATTGAATAACTTCAAATCAATTCGGTGTAAAATTCACAAATAATACATTAAAAAGCTGGAGCCGGCCGGTGAAAAAATTTATTTGGTTTATTTTCAAACATCGGATACCAAATGCTAAATAATTTTGCCCATTTGTTCAATTTAAAATAATGTTAATTTTGTTGATTATGTTTTAATCATTAGATCAGAAAGGCTTAGTTTCAATGCCTTTTTATAACTAATTCAAATCAAATCAAATATACCTTTATATAATATGAAAGATATTTTAAAAATCAAAGAGGGTAAGGCGGATCTTAACAAAGCCTAGAGAAATTTTAATCTGACGGAAACCATTTGGTCCATTATCAAGTTTCATCTTAGGGTCATTTCACCATGGACATTTGAGGTTGTTTTCTTTTTGATCCTTACTTTACTTAATTTTGAAACCTCACAAGAACCCAAAAAGATGCTTAAATCGCACTGAATGAATTAGATTTTTATCAAAATGTTTTCGAACATTGTTTCAAATTGGTTTGGAGGCAAACAGGTTTCGCCGATATGCGAATGCCATGAGCGTTCTTTATATATCCTTGGTCTGGTATGATTATGTGTTGTCTGTTTATTGGTCCTCTTTGTTTTGTTAACAAGTAGTTGTTCTCCCCAATCGAAGTTTAGTTTCCAAGCTGCTCTTTAGTGGTCTTCATTGTTATGCTGAGCAAGTAATTGTGGTAGGTGTAGATGCTGATAACATTCTGATTGATTTTGTTTGTTTTTTTTTGAGTCCTTCGATCTCGTGGGATGTCTGTTATGATTTTATGCATATAAAAACAGTTTATATTCTTGCTCAGAATCACCTTCCAAATCGATTTAATGAAGTCTTTCTGTATGTCTGTGTATCTGTCTTGATGATATTGGATATTGGAGGATATTGGATATAAAACATAAATTTGAATTACTGGTGTATGATACAAAAACTTCGTCCAGGCCGACGTCATCGTTCTTACTTGTTTTTAGCTTTGTTTATTTGGCTTTTTGTGATTTTGTCAACCACATCCTTCTTACATTCATTGCTTCCAGCTGTATTTTGTATTAAGTACACTTATTCGTTGTTGGTCTCTTCTCTTAAGAGTGTTCGCTCTTGCTCAGTCACTAATTGTCTGATTGCAGCTTCTTTTCGTTTTAAGATGGTTTGATGCGCTGCGTATTATTCTGTCTGCATCGGTAGAGGAAGAAATTAATGTGAAAATATTCTGTACAAAAAAATCAAACATTTTCATATGAGCCTATTTTAATTTTTCGTTAAGGATTTCATCGCAAAGCATTTTTGTTGTGGTTTTTGTTGTTGGTATAATGTAATTAAAAGTCAGCTGAATATTTGCAAAAGTTGACAACGATATTTATAAACAATTGCATGCAACGATTCCATTGCTTTGATAAATTCATATGTTCTAATCTTTAATGCTATCATTTTACACAATACAGTTTACATAATAAGCGAACTAGTACACAATTTACCTTGTAGTAATGGCACAGTATACTGGATATACCCTGTGATATTCATCTATTACCAATATTACACATAATAAAGGCATGCAATGAATTTTGAAAAAAATAAATCAATGAAACCGTTTGACGGGTTGCATATCAGTTATCATAATTAAGTTCGACCTCTGCACATGAATCCAATTCGCATGCGCTCTGCACAAAATATATCGATTGAAACTGTGCAAACATGAGTGGTATTCGGGGCGCCGCTTAATGAACTCTAGTATTTCATTATTTGTGCTTATTGATGAAACGTATTTAAAAGAGAGACAAGAGATTTGAATTATTCTATAGAAATTATTTAAATATTTAAAACGCTTTGAAAATTCTAATTTATTCTTTACTCTCAATTCACCACGCGAAATATTGATTTGACGTCAATTTTTTCATGCATTGTTTACACTATACACTATACTTGAACTTCTCCCATATTGTTGTTATTATTTGCTTTCATCTTCTTTCATCTTGTTTATAACGGGGTCTCTTAAAGCAGTAATTCCCTCAATTTGTTACTAGATATTGTACTTTCAAAAGCGTAAGAGACAAACAACAAGATCCAATTTCTACACAATTATCTCCCTATTCATCGTTGAACGGTGAACGTTTTACAATCACGAAGTAAATTTTGTGAAGAAATTAGTCAAAATCCTCAGAAAGTTCATCCATATTCATCAAACCTTTGACGCTTAAAATCCAATGCGCTCTCTACTCGAAACTCATGTTTTCAATGACTATGGACGCGAATACGCGTTTCCTAAGAAGTTTCCTAAGTACCAAATTCCTTTTAAATTTGTACCATTTTGTGGTTGCATAGAGCAAATGAATCTGGATTAGTGCGAAGTATCCAATCTCTTTATCTCTGGTTATTGAAAACAGTTGATCAAGGGGATGAACAAGCTCGGCATGTCCAAGGTTATGCATGAGAGCATCTTAATGAAAACCTTTACTCACTCTACGTATGTGAAATTCTTCAAACTGTACTGAACATAAATTACGCATAACTGTGAAACATAAACAGGAGCTTATGGGAACAGCTAGCTGCCGGGCATCGTCAGCAAAATTAAAATCGATTTCGCCAGCAAAGCATTTTCTCCTTTTCTGTCAAGAAGAGTTCCAATTTTTGCCGAAAATCCTAGACAATTTCTAAAATTGCAATAGAATTATAATAGAATGTAAACAAAACCATATGATTTTAACCACTCAAAATTCTTCACCCGAACAGAATTCACAACTAAATGAAGAAAATATAAACAAGCAAATGACAGATGCCGCTGCCGATGCCACTGCCACATATAATCCCGGCAGCTCGTGAGAGAGCGTTACAGCCGCTGCCGCTGCCAGGTTGTGGTTTCGATGTAAATATACCAAAAAAGTTTTTCGGTAACTCTTTCAAATCCAAAAATTTAATTTGATAAACAGTAAACTTACAATGACAGCTCTAATTGGAGTTGCCAATTTCTCAAACAAAATATATTATTTTGGGACTTGTATTTTCGAAAAAATATTCAATTTAAGACGGAAATGTAAATATTAAAGTCATCGAGTTATTAAAAATGCACAAAGAAACACAGAAATATGGTGCGAAACTACTAACAACTTAACAAGACGTTATATCCCACCAAAATTAAGAAATACCATTTTAACAAATTACACAATCTGTTTCATCCCGGAGTAAAAACAACACATTGATTAATTACAACACGATATTTTTGGCCAAATATGACAAAGAAATTAAACGAATGGACAAGACAATGTATCCAGTGCCAAAAGTCAAAAGTATATGGACACACAAAACCACCTGTAACACAGATGAGAATTCCAGCAGGCAGATTTGAACACATGCATTTAGACATAGTAGGTCCTTTACCACCATCTAAGGGATACCGATACATACCTATCATAATAGATAGATTTACACGATGGCCCGAAACATTTCCTTTACGATACATTAATTCTACCAACATCGCGGACACATTTTTAAGACAATACATACCCGGTTTCTGGGTACGTCTAAAAATTATACCCGACCAAGGATCACAATTCACATCAAAAGCATTCGGTGAAGTCTCAAATTTTTTAGAAAATCATAATATTACCACCTCACCCTACCGACCGCAAGATAACGGTTTCGTCGGACCATTTCACAGACAAATAAAAGCAGCCATTACAGCTAGAAATCAGCCCACCAAATGGTATGATGAACTTCCGATGATTTTGATGGATTTACGATCTAGTCTTAAAGAAGATTTCTCTTCATTTCGTTATTATCGTATGGATGGGAACATCAATGATAACAGCCACAGCTTAAAAACCGAACCGATTTAATTGCTCGTCATCATTTGGAGGGGTAAAAATAAAACTAAGAGAAACACATAAACCATTCCACAAAGGAAATCAAGCCGCGAGAACCAAAGAAGACTAATGAGATGATGATAATGAAAAACAAGTGGAAGCGAGATTATCATACCCTTTACAATTAATCGAATCGATTTCACGCAATTTATTTGCAGAAGAGTTCCAGAAAAAAAACAACCACGTATTAATGCACATACGTGTCGATATTTAAACTTTAAGGTATTTATGAGTGGTCGTGTGAGTGTGTGTGTGCTTTCAGCGGTGTAGTTCAAGGAAAAAATAATTTTTCTTTTTAATACACTTCTATAAATCAAGCGCACAAATGCGAATGAGAAAATTCTAAAATAGGTAGCTCTCTATGAATCAAATAGCGATTACAAAAACAAAATCAGCAAGAAAGCTGCGAGGGAGGGTAAGCAAAAAAATTTCAACAGCAACACCATGCGCGCCTTCAGAATCGGTGGTTATTCCAACATCAAAAACACTCGCAAGCACTTTATCAGACTTACTCACATTTACTCAAAACTCAACAGCATTCCATAATGGACAACTTCCAAGTGAGAAAGAGAGATCACCCAGATCCCCGGACTCTCAGATCTTCAAATCGATTTATGCGAAAATAAAATAATAAAAACTCAAACCCATATCACGGTATTAAATCCATTCAATCCAACAATTTTTTTTATAAACATGCTTTTACTTGTATTTAAATGATATTCGTCGCTTCTTGTTTTCCGTTTTTCTCTTGCGCTGTTTTTGACAATTTATTAAATAAGTATATACAAAACTTAACACGAAATAAATAACCATATTTTAAACTTTAAGGTAAACGTAAAATGAGTTTATCAATAAAATATGAGCGAATTTTCGTATCGGAAAAAATAAAAATCCATTTTATGGGTATTTAGGTAAAATCGTCATCTAAAATCATTGATGAATGGATATGAATTTCTAGCATAAATTTAAAATTGGAAAAAAATTATCTTTTAAAGAAAAATAAAAATATATTTCTTATCCTTTTGAAATGAAAAATGTTACGAATCAATACATGGGAAAAATTTGAGTTAGGCATTCACCTCAAAGGAAAGGGCCAGGTACCTGGCTTTCTAATTAAAGCCAGTAAAAATTTAAAGGTTAAACTAGCTGTAGCAGGAATGCTACAAAATTTTTTGCTAGAAATTTTTCTCATAAACCAAGGTTTGATAGAGAATCGATGATTGGCTAAATTACGAATCAAAGCTTTAAACACAAACTGCTTTTGTTCTCCTTCGCTATCTTTCTTCACGTTTACTCTCTCTGTGTTTCTGTTTGTTTTGTTCTTCTTTTTACTTTCGCTTATATATTTGTTAATGTTTTCACATTTTTTGCATTGCTACAGCTGTCCGGCTGTATTAATTTCACTTCGACCTTACTTCCCTAAATTGATGCGCTTAAGATGTAAACGAAGACGAAACTTTTTTACTTTCTATTTTGTGCTGTGCCCACTTTCGAGTCGATATGCCAGCCTCTAGATAAGCAGCAGATAAAAATATTGCCGCTGGCGTCTCCGACGAAATAAACAATTTTAGTTAGTTAAAGAAAGCAATCGGTAAAACGCAGGCGAAATTTTTGACGAAATCTGACGAAACCAAAAAGGTTTCGTCTGTAGCATTTTTAAGCAGTTTATTGCGAGGTACAGCCGAAATTCTTTCACTCATTCACTCCTTTCGCTTCACTCATTCCTTCATTCCATGGTCCTTTTATTTTGCTGTAACCACAAAGCGTGAAATTCAACTTCTGTGTATACAATATAACCCTTTGCTCTTGGTTGATTAATTGGGTATCGGATTTCACTCGGGTTTTAATAAAGCTAGCGAATAAGCAGATTGGTTCAATTATTCGATAATTTGTGGTAATTACTAATTCTGAGAGGTGGATTTATTCGTTTAATGAATTCTGAATGACTAAATACTATCGGGAAGAAGCTATCGAATAAATGATTAAATTTAAACTACCGAATAACTAGATAGTATTTATCCGATAGTTCCCAACGCTAGCATCAAGCTAATGGATAATGGGACTACAGTCGGAGAAGCCAGGCGAAAGACGACGAAAGTTTTACATTTGACCGATACCGGCGCGTTTTTTTTCTACGAGGTCGGCGTCACGATTCCTTTCCCTCTTCGTCACACATTTTAAGGGCGTGAATCTGAATACTCCTTCCCAGTCGGCGTTTAGGGTTTAACCGCCAGATTTTTTCATTTTGTTTTTCACTAGACAACGAAAATCTAATCGCCAATTCTCGGTTAATTTTTCAAATTTCAAAAAGAAAATAAAAATGCGTAATTAAAGACAATAGTTTTGTTTCTTGGAGTTATATGAGTAAGCCCTGAAAGGTTTTTAGATCAATAAATACTATTAAATAATTCTTTTAGCTATCACTTCCGTTTTCTTTTTCTTTGCCCCTTTAAACACTTTTTTAAGGTTCAAAGACTTCAAATTCCTTCATTTTTTCTCTTTCCATACTAACCTTTTTCTACTTTGCGACAAATCCAGTTTCAGGAAAGGTTTTTTACAAAAGTGAAAGAAGGGGGTAAATGACAAATCCTCACCACGATCTTTGCCACTTTCGTAGAATATTTTTGGCCTTTTTTAGCTGTCTGTGATATTTTTCAAATTTTTCAAATTTGTCAAACTTTTTATAATTTTTTATGATCCTTAGTAGTTGTTGTGCTTGCTTTCATTGTCATTCATTTGCAAGTAATATTGTAGTTTTAGCCATTTGTTACAAATGTTTCAAAACAAATGGATCGAAAGTTGGGAATAAATTTGTCCCATTAGTCAGGTCCTGAAAACCCCAACAAACTGTAACACTTAGCAGATCATTAATCAAGATTCGCCAGAGCAAGCGCAAAGGGAAGCACAGTCGAGTAACGTTAGCTGATCTCATGAGCACAATTCTCGTCGCAGCAACAATACACTATCCAAAGTGTTCGCAGACACGTTGAATCGGCGGAACACCTCGTCGCATCTCTCGATCTTCGTCCTGTGCCCCCTTCGATAACTTTTATACATCGTAGTCTCATAAAATTGTCGAATAGTAAAAGTTTTATTGCCATTTCAAACTATAACAAAATAATTAATTTAAAATTGATCACAAATAAAATCTCTAAAATATGGAATTAATATATTAAATAATTATCAAAAATAATTATCAAAAATTATCCGCTCAAAGTTAAGAGGATCCTCCTAAATAAACCTCACACTCACACGCGCTGACACCAAAAAATCAAAAGTAAATGGAAATATTGGGGCCAAAGTTACCAACATTCTAAAACAACGTCGAAAATATAAAAAATGTTATTAAACACATACGCAAACGCATGTTATTAAACCTATCGGACCGTTTCATCCTGCAACCTAAGTCCTGTAATTAGAACGACTCTTTAACAGCGCTTAGAGAACATCAAAAGCAGCAGCATCAGCGCCAGCACCAGCGCTAATGGAATTGAGGAGTTTGGTATCAAGTAAAAGTTTGGCTAATAAAATGAAATTAATTTGGTCATTTTAGTCTACCACAAAACTTTTCAAATTACCAGCAATCAACAAATAGAAATTAAAATCAGATCTAAAATTTACAGTCAGTCACCAGCAACAATATCGTGTGAAACCATTCGGGCCTCTAACGTCCAGTGACCGTAAGTTTTGATGTGGTTTATAAGGTTAAAAAATGCATTTCGATGGCTTGTTTTAAATAAGTAGTTAAATTTAAAAAGTCCGGCATAAAATACTTTGCTTGACAGATAGAACTGATGTCCAAAAATAAGCCTTTGGTTTTTTCCTTTGGCCAAGTCACTCCTACTAAAAATAAAAGAATACCTTTCAGTTTTTGGGTCAGATGAACTGATACATGATTTGACAAAGTGAGATTTCGACAATGTTCAATGAAGAGCATGAATTAATAAATGCCATTTTTTTCTTATATTGCACTTTTTCCTGTCGCTGTGTGTGTGCGTGTATGTTTGCATGGTCGTGCCTGTCTGGCTGTGTGTGTGGGTGCTTCTTGCGTGCGTACATGTATTCTCGGTTGAATAAAAGCTGAGAGACGAAGAAAAATATCGATATTATTCAGCCAAGCCTTCTGCTGAACCCGGGTTTCTGTCCGTACATTCAGTTCAAACCGATATACGTAACCTGCTGTCAATAAACGATTCTATAATTATGTTTATACTTATACCCCACACTTGAAGGAATGGGGTATATTCACTTACTTCTTCCGTTTGTAATGTATTGAATGGGGCGTGGCAAGTATATATAAAGGTATATATATTCCTGTTCACAATAGTGTATCTCTGTCTCTGTCTATCTTTCTGTTTGTGTGTCAATATGCGGAAATCGCGAATATTCAATGTCATCAGAGGTTGTTTGTGATACTCGTTGTGATACTACTTTTTATACAAAATCCCGTTTTAAAGACAGATTTCCAAGTTTCTATGTAATTTAGTATTACGTATTATCACCCCATAAAAGTGGGCGGGGCGTGCCAATTTTATCATGTGTGGATTTGAATAAATCAAGAACAGATAAATGCAATATTAAAAGGGGCGTGCACCGCTCACTGATTATTAGGATCAGAATATAAATAATATAGAACGAGTGTAGGGTAGGCCTCGGTTATCGTTTTTACAAGTTCAAAGTTCATATACAAGGAAAATTTTTCTAAATAAAAATGTATTTTAATTTGAAGAATTTTTGCTTTGGAACAAGAACAGAAAAGTAGAACTGGTTGAAATGAATGTGGAGAATAGAGATAGTTCTCTCCACATTTATTCCTCTTAGTTCTAACAAATCCTTATACATTTGGTTGCGCAAGTTAATCCTTTTCGGAATGTTTAAATATTTTTCTCCAACAAAATGTATCGGTTGTCAAAGAAATTACAAGCAAGTTTATAAGTTTCGGAGGAATACAATGGATAACTTGTGAGAACAAATAGTAACATGTGATAATAAGAAATACTAAAATTCAATTATGCCCAAACATTTTGTAATACAATTTAAAATGAGTAAGTACCCTAATTTCTTTCTCACCCTGCACTAATCGTAGAAATTTCTAGAGTTTCTTTTAAAACTTCTTTGGATAGTTTCAATGGCATGTATTGCTTTAGGGAAGAGAGCGTCCTTTGATTTTCGTCATACTTTTATCGATGCCTTGGTAAACATTGTCCTCGCCGTATTTGGAAATGTGCGTTTTAGGCAAGATATTAGTTACCTAATATCCTCAAGAATCTTAATATAATAATATTTAAAAGTTTGCAATTTTTCTGTTGAGTCAAAATAACGTTTTGAAGCTAGAACTGTGTCTTGAAATTTTTTTCTAGTGACCTTATAATGCTTCAAATCAGGCAAATTTTTGCATGGTATCTATGAGTTTACTTTTTGTGTCTTGTCTGCATTCATTATTTCTAAGCGCCTTGTGCGCTCTATAACTTTTTAAGTAGAGTGAGATAGGAAAAATATTTGAAAAACTTGCATAGGGCTTGAATTGAAATGAAACGTGTCATCTCTTCTCGAATTCTGTTGGAAAATTTCTTGTTGGAACAAACCTATCGGTAGGTAGAACCAACTTCAAAAGACGCTTAATTTTTCGGTATCAATTTGACCTGGTTGAGGGAGCCAATTTGTGAATTTTCTGCAATATCGCTCATCAAATGGGTTCAACGCCCATTTTGAACCCACAATGTTTCAGAAAAGGCGATAGAATTTTATCCTGGTGGTACGCATATACAACTGCCTTTCGGGACGAAAGGGTTAAGCGCTAGTATACTAAAACTCGTATACACCACTTATGCCACACTTACGTACCATTTATGTCGACACATCTCACTAAAACCCATAAACTTTCTGCTTCACTTTACATAGCGTACACTTTACTGCGTTTCCTTCGGTTTTCAACGTCGTGGTTTAACGCGTCTGAAATTTAAAACCAAATAACAAGTATAAAACCCCAACAACAACATCATGAAACATTA
Source organism: Physocephala rufipes (assembly GCA_963966595.1). Classification (NCBI taxonomy): domain Eukaryota; kingdom Metazoa; phylum Arthropoda; class Insecta; order Diptera; family Conopidae; genus Physocephala; species Physocephala rufipes. The sequence goes on from OZ016501.1 coordinate 43,556,234, forward strand.
TGAAAAAGGCATAAGAAGCAGCCCGAGAAGGAGCAACTCGTTAAAATGCAAAAACTACAAGAAAAACAGCAACAGCCACAATTAGATACAAATAAAACCTCATCGAAGTTTTCTCCTTCTAAGCAGAAGTGAGAGATTGTGAAACAAACCAATCCATCTAAAGTTTATGTCTTATTAGTAACGCGAAGAAACTATATTGATAATTAGTTCGGCACACGAAAAAATTGTTGAAAAAACATTGTTAGAAATCAGTGTTTTCGAAACAATTAGGTCAATCACATTTACATTTCGTAACATATTTACATGGTGAATTTTCATCTAACGTTAAATTAACTAGAAATATAGTATGCACAGCATTAAGAGTGCAGTAGGTAAGAAATATTTTGGAAGTTAGTATTAAGATGATTCAAATAAATCAACCAGTGTTTTTACTTCCTCAAAAAAGCTTGTAAAGAAATTCCCGCTCTGCAAAAGTTAAAATGGAAAACAACAATATACAGCAAAAGTTGTTTGGACGTGGGTATAAAATCGAGCGTGAAAATTGGCCTGAGCTCTTGTTGTATTTCAAATTTAAAGTGCTCCCTTTGCTCCTCTTAATAATATCTTATAGTTTGGCCGAGGGCCTTTAAGCGGACGCCAATAGACTTTGTATTAACCCGTAGTGTCTGTGAGCTTTCGAGCAGACATCAGATCTTAATTGTTAAAATATATCGTGTACTGGCTTAGGGCTTATAAGCGGGCGCCAGTCCTGGATATATCGCCCTAAATTTATGTGGTTACAAAGAAAATGACATAAAAAGGTTATTTCGTGTAAATACGTCAACTGTGAAGTCGACAGTTAGTTATTTCGAAAACTGCGTAAAAAGATTCTCACTTAAATATAGCAACAACCTGTCGCATTAGAACTGCTTATAAGGTATACTCGAGAGAATATTGGTCGCACACTGCGCTACGGACAATAATCTTATAATCATTTGCATATATTTGCAACATACAACATAATCATAAGGGCTTATAATAAAACCTAATTTACACACACGCGCAAAATGACGCCAGACAGCCAAACCTCACTCTCAAAGACGCATTTATACTGGAAACAATTGACACTCTTTATTGTCCGCATAGTCCACAAAATTTAAATAATTCCAACTGCCGGACGAAATGTGTTCAATCAAAAAAAACGTAAAAGAAAGTGATGCGGGAGATAGAGAAGAGAGAAAAAATAAAAAAATATTATTTGTTTTCAAACTAAAATTAATCTATAGAATGGTGCTGCCATACACAAAGTATGGGGTCGGCCGGCTGACCATGACTAACAATAACTACAACAATGATACCACTGTTGCAACAACAACAATTGCAAAATGGGTCATGACAGTAAAAGTCCAAAAACGTGACAGGATTGTAAATTGCTTCATAGGAGGTAGGAGTAATATTTCAACACTTGTGATTCTTATTTTCATAATTTTTCATTATTTTGTAGATATTATCAGAATGTTTAATACAAGAATCTGTAACTGACAAAAACTAACCAAAGGAAGCGGAAACATTCGACGAAAATCACGTTTGAAGTGTTAAAAACTCCGCATTGTTTGACAAAAAGACGGTAAAAGGCGTATCGAAATAAAAGACAGGATGGGGAGATAAATAGGAAGAACAGAAAGAAGAGAGTTAAACATCTGTAAGAATGTTTCATTGTGTTTTGACCATGGTCAAACTTGTGTAGAAACAAACACCCTAAGATTATTTAATGAGAGTGCATAAATTAAAGAGAAATGAAATCAAATATAATGAAGGTATTTTTATAAATATAGAGAATTAAAGAGACATTTATCAGAAATTTTCAATTTCATTAATAAATTATCAATTTCTTTGCTAAACTGACCTAAGTACTCCCATTCGGTTGAACACATAAGCTGCGTTAGGACTCATTGTTAGCCGACGAAATGAAAAATTGTTTTTTCTGAGTTAATCTATTGCCTATCCACAATTGATAAGGACACATTGTCGTCAGAAATGTATGCTTATATTTAAAATATCCTAGAATAATATTATCTACTACGCAGATAGTTATCATTAAGAACCACTAGTTTCTTTTTTTTTCTTAAGAGCTGACAAAAAAAGCTTTAACTAAGTTTTTAAACATATATTAATCAGATTTGCTATCCACAATACGAAAACCAGCATTAATGTGTTATACAAATCCCATTTGCAATTTTTAAATTCAATGTGACAGAAATAAAATCTCGCCCGTATACACAAGCGTCGTTTGGGTATTTTTATAATCCGCGAACCCATAAGTTGCAATTTCTAAATCAATCAATATTTGTGCCTGGCGCTTCTTTGCCTCACTTTTAGGTTTACAGAAATGGAATAAATTGAAATCTTTAATGTAAATGCAAGAAGGCCTTCCGTATGTAAATTTATTAATGCTTTCTCGAGATCTGACTGACCTCTAATTATATTACCTCGAATAAAATTACTATACCAGATATAACTAAATCAATTTACCAAATTGACCGAACGCCTTCTTTTGCGACTCACTTCATAACCAAACAGTAAATTTAAATTTAAAATTGTCTTGGTGCTAATGAGAATAGAATAAGGTTTATCGATACCAAGGTACGTTCACAAGGTATCGCAAGTGTTGGAGATAATTACTGATGGTTAGCAGGAGTAGGGAGGTGTTAAATAAAGAATATATAAAACTATCAGTAAAAGGAAAACTTAAACAAACAGTTAATGAAAAAGTCAGTAATTTCACTTTGGTTAACACTCATTAGGCAACAATTTTTCGTGTTGTGTATCAACAGATTTACAAAATCACTTTTGATATCACAAAAATTATTACAAAGCAATACAAATCTAAATATGGCGGAAACTTTTTGATTATACGTTATATAATGTTTCTTGTGAACGATAAAAATACTTCAAAATTAAAGCATTCATTGAACTTTAAATAACGAAGTTAGATTACTTTAATATATTTTTAAGTAAGAGCAATAATAAAAATGAAATATTTAGCCGTAAACTTTCTCTTTTGGCAATTAAAATATATTACCAGTTTGTACTTAAAAAAGTTATACATTGCAATAAGTGTAATGAAAATTAGTGGAGAGAAAGTAGGGATAATGCTGTCTAATTTGAATGTTAAATTACTACTTCTAATTGACATTTTTTCCCCATTATTCTATCTCTTTTTTATAGCTTATAAATTTCTTACTGGGTGAAATTTAAAAGAAACATTTACCATATCGTTCAATCTGAACACGGGATAATTTCGTCACTTTGTGATATCTTCGGTATTCTAATTTTTTTCATATAAACTGCAACACAGGGTAAAAACAGTTAGTTGATGCATCCATAAGAGGAAGACGAAACGCATGCCTTTGACAGAAGTGGAGAACCAGTCGACAAATATTTTAGCGATTAACTTCCGCAACTTTAGTAACAGCTAATACAATCATAATATCACAAAAGCGCGATGGTAGGACGAAGAATAAGTTTATGAAGTTGAGTTTCCTGGCGAAAATAACAAGCGTAAGGAAGTTAACTTGTTATTAAAATTGTACACAGGAGTTACACGTCAAGATTTGTGCAAAAGTTAAAAATATTTGGGGAAGGGCAGAATTGTTAAAAATCGTCCCTATGCGGAGCTTTCTATCGAATTAAAAAATCAATGATAACAATCTCCCCAGGCAGAATTTAGTTCACATTCAACTATAAATCAAAGGTAATATTGTAAAATATGATCAATACTGCTTAGCCCTAATCAATTTAAAAAAACCAAAATACCTTAAAGCAAAATAAACCAAGTTAAGGAATTTAATTTTTCAGTTATCATAAATTGAAAATGAAATTTTGCGTATTGTAAGGATCACTGAATAAAATGCAAATATTTGAATTCTCGTCAAAACACTTCGTTTATTTCTACCGGAAGGATAACTAAATATTCGAATAATTTTAAACCTGAATAAATTTCTGTGTTTCTTCTTTCATTGTATTTTTTGATAAATTTAAATAAAATGTGTGAAATAATGACTAAACCAAGAAGCAATCGAAATATGTTACTAACATTTCATTATGTTATCAATTTCTATCGATCTTAATTAAAACTTCCTTCAGATATTTTAGCATCAATTCAACTATTACGTTACTTCTTTTGAAATGATCCTTCTTCTTTAGTTTCAGTTTTAACCGAAAGGTAAAATTTCAAAATTCAATTAGATTGTATTTATCATATCTATGTTTCCCTACATTCTATCTGTCTATTCGAAATGAATATCAATTAATTGTTCTGAAGTGATTCAAGTATGATTACTGAAATTATTCATTCAGTTTTATTCCAGTTTCATTCCAGTTTCCGCTTTCAATTCAGTTAATTGAAAAGATTTTCCCTACAGTCAGGGCACTCCATTTCATTGAGACCTATTCTTTGTTAAATTGTCCAACATGTCCTTCCGTTCAAGGTACATTACTTTAGGAAATAATTGACAGACTACATAATTGGATGTTGCCCAAAAAACACCTTGCGATCTAGGTGTAATTGAAAATTCAAAATATAAAAGTGAGATTGCTTTTGAAAAATGAAATTATGCCGTTCGTTTAATTACTGTTCAAGTTAAGAAAATGAATTAATGACGTAATAATTCCCCAGAAGAACTCTTTGATATTATTTTCGTGGTATAGGCGTGTGAAAAATAAGAACCTTATGTATTGCAAAAAATAATTCCTTTTATCTTCTCCTAAGCACATAAATGAACGCATTGAATAATTAATTCAGTAAAGAAAGAAACATAAAAGGAATAATAATAAAACATTAAAGAAGAAGGCACACTCCTAACAGGTCTCTGCGCGTACTTTGATTCTTCAGTTAAACACACTCAGCCGAAATGAAGTCTTTAGAATAACGTTCACGCTAAGATTTTTTGTATCTAATACTTGCCTAGACCTCTGACGTAAAGCACCCATAATACAAAAATGCAATAGCTTTCTGTAAATAATTTCCTTTTGTTTAAAATTTAAGTATTTCTGTAACCACCTTAGCGTTCTTCTAAATGCAGTATTTCCCTTATTGGATTCTGCTCTTGTTCCCACTTGATTCCTACATCCACTTCCTAAAACGATCTTTTACGCACTTTCGTGCGAGTCTGGTTTACTCGTTAGCTCTTAAGGAGCGCTCGAAACAATTTTAAGCTCTTCAACAATTCCCTTCATCCAAACCATTCAAACAATTCAATTTTTTATAGCTTTCATTACGGATTCAGCTCAGACTGAGCTTTAAGGATTGATTTACAACTTTATGAAGAGATTGCACGGTTTGCTTTTACTCAATCTCCGACTGATTTAATTGCTTCGAAATGTTCTGGGGTATACAAGTGGATTGCACCAAAGTGGTTATTATGGTACTTGGGAGTTGCACACTTTCACACACACTTTCACACTTCCTTACTCACAGATTCATAGAAAACATCAGCCTGCTGATTTCAACGTCCTATATGCTAAATGAATCTGAGTGTCGAGCAACAAATTGATTATGTAAGGAATATTTGTTTGATCCTTCAGAAAATATAAACTGCTTTCTCGTTTGAATTTATCCACAGGAAGTACGGTTTTTCCCAAGAAATCATTAGATAAATACAGAATATTTTGTATTTATAATTTAAAATTGGTTAACCCATCAAGAGAAACCGAAGTAAATCAGTTGTTCTCTCCAATTACATAGTATTCATTTTAGATTTGATATAGCACTCTGTGTGAGGGGAGGCAAATTATAATGGTTTACCATAATTTAATGGTTTTTTGGTCTACCATATTATTCAACACGTTCGTTATTTTGTTTGCTCTCAAAAAGCTAATTCAAATAATGCATTAGAGCAAAGATATGAAAAAATGTTTTTTTCTATAGACAAGAAAGAAAAAGTTTACTGAGATTAATCTTTCATAAAAGCGAGTTAGCAAAATAATCAAGAGAGCAGAAGACAAACCAAAAAATGGTCACAACCAACGCACTTATGACCTGCGACACCTCATTATTGACCACTCCATTATTAGAAAGAATTTTTCATAACAGTAACATATGGTTTTGTCACTGGCAATCACAGAAACTCATAATAATTTCATTTAAAAAGCATTAACCAAGATAACGAAGAGCGGTAAAAACCACTTTTTGGCTCGAAATAGCCAATCAAACGGTCAAACTGTTGTGCCGCCGTTATAGCGACCATTCTAGCAGCCTAAAGAGAAGTGGTAAGTTGTTTTCACAATTCGAATGAGTTTTCAACAATAAAGGGTTAATAGTGCTAATGAACGGTTGACATTTTATGACAGCGTAATCCTTTTATGTAAAATGGATGAAATAAATTATTGTAAATAAAGGAAAACAAAAAAAAAACAAAAAAAAAAAGAAGCAGCAGGAAGACAAAAGGATCCCTCAATACTTGTTAAATAATAATGACTGGAAGAAAAAACGATTATAACAGAAAACATTAAACTACAACAGCATGAACGATTTCCGCATCGAAAACAATTCTTGTAAATACTTATTGTTAGTGTATTTCGACGCATTCTAGGCGAAAACGTAAATAGTCGGTAAAATGAAGAGCAAAATTTTTGCCGAAAACTGAGGAAACCAAAAAATGTTCACTGGCCGAATCTTTTAACACTGCAGAGTAGCTAAAGCCTGGAAGTGGCGAAAGTAATTAATCAGCATGGGTCTGGAAGCTGTTCATACCTCTATGCTTTTATATAAATATGTGGTCTAGTTTTACGGCTTCCATAATAAACACACAATTATCTCACGATTTGAGTGCATAATTGACGCATAGCATAGAAATTTTCGAATATATTTCAGTGAATGCAATAAATCTCTGCAACTCTGAAGGATGACACCTTCTCCAACTATTTCACCGACACCACCAACTCGATTTTCACAAGAGCGAATCCACCACTGCGGTTTCTTTTGGTCCTCAAGCTTACAACACAAAAAACAGGTGACGCAGTGTCAGCAGCAATAATGAATGTAGGAAAAAAGTCAAGTGTGCAGAAGGTAATGAATTCAGATATTTCGCACGCAAAATGTTAGAAGAAAAGCCGACAACTATAACAACGACAATCACAATAACAACAATATCGACACATCCTTAACTTTTTATTTTAGAACACATAAGCGAATCCTACATGGCATTCGAGTATCAAACACGAATCATATTTGACGGGGCGTGCACAGAGCAAAAATTATACTGTAGCAAACCTTAGGTCTTGAGAAATGAATAGGAGTTATATCCCTGAAAAAGCTGAACCAGTCGGACGATGGCGATTGTAGATTTTCTGGAGAGGTTCATGTCTAATCTTGTGACTCATGTTAATTAGGGAATATAATAACTCATTGTACGAGGTTATTGATGGATTTCATCATTTGGTGAATGTTAAAAATGCGGGTTCAGATTTTTGGATTTTGACAACAACAACAAAAGTTTACCGCCGTCTTCAACGAGATTCACGTTCGCATGGATATTATTGTATTTCGGTACATGTTTTTAAAACCAAATACGTGTAAATAAGTTAGGGTGCGTGTATGCATGTGTAAACAACAGCTAACGTATCGACACCAACACAAATCGCAACCGTGCACCCACAATATTTACTGAATTAAGAAGAATAACAAGAAGTACATTTTTCACTTACGTTTTCACAACAATTTTTCATAAATTTTATGGCGTAACTTTGAACTGCAGGTGCGAATAGTGCGTATCTGATAGCGATGGCGGCGACTGCAGTGGTAATATATTTCGTTTTGCGGGTTTGACGCCGGGGTTAAGGCTGATTCTGTTGATGCTGTTGACAGATTTGACTTTCGTTCAACCAACAAACATAAAAGATGAAGAGGGAACGCAGCTGGTAGGAGCTCCCTCTCTTCCTCCCTGACCCCTTTATAATTAAGCCTATACTTTGGCGAAATTTTGGATTGCAAACGCGCTTTACTCGTTCTTCCGACCGTACTGTATTGTAGTGAAACACATAGTTTGTCAAAAAGGAAGTTTAAAAAAATATTAACTCGTCTTCAGCAAAATGATGTACTGTAGTTGAATTCAGAAACAGAACCAAAGTTAAAGTTAATCAACTCAACTCTGATTATTTATTTATTTATTTTCATGTTTAAAAAAATCAATGAGAAATCTTTTGGTACGAATTTGATAAAGATATTTCCTTTGCCAAACATTTTTGAATACCTGAAGATCTTATATAAAATTTAAATTTAATCTGTGAAATTAATTTATACATCTTGACCAAAAGGTTAAAAAAGAAACGAATTCGATTAACGAAAGTTAGCGTATGTTCTATAACTTTTCTGAGATTAAAGTGTACAAAAGTTTCATTTTACAAATGGATTAATATTACCGTTCTCAATGAACACTCAATGAAGCCGACATTTGAAGAGTATCGTGCTCTATTTGTGAGAATCCGATTACTTCCATCACCTGTTCTGAAACAGTATATCATTACCGGCTTGTTCATTATTGTCACTTATTGCAAAATGTTGGGAAAGCAAAATTACGCAACGACTGCTAATTGTTGGTTAGATTTCGGTGCTCATAGATTTCGGTGCTGAATTCTGCAAGCCAATTAGTTTAGTTCTGACGACTGTTCGACCAGACTGTTTGGTAGACTGACGACGGCTGAGAAATCACGACAACTCTCACACTGTCCTGCGTTGAGCAGATCACTGTACATGCAATTCTTTCAACTTTCAACGAATTATGGAAATCAGAGTTACAGAGAATTATTGTTTGCCGTAGAAGTACGGATGTTAGGGAGAAAAAATGGATAAAAAGTAGAGCATGAATACGTAGTTTCTGGAAAATTGGGTTCCGTTAAAACTTTGACGCCATGTGCAAGCACGCAACAAACATTGACTGGAGAACTATTTGAATAACGGTTGAATAAGTGAATGGTGCGATGTATTGATGTGTGGATTCTTGATATGTAAACGTTGTCATATACGGGTAAGGACAAGCGCGAATCACATGCAAAATACTGCGCGAAAAAGGAACTACCATTAGCTCAGAACGTTTCGAGTTGAATATAAAAAGGGATGCAAAAGTCTACAATGTTACAAACAAAAAAAAAAAAAAAAAGCCCGACAAAAGAAGCCTGAAACTACGTTTTGATGATTATCCAAGTAGTATAAAACAATCGGGTGATCTTGACGAGCAGAAGGCGTTGTTTCGAAATTGTTAAAGTTGCTGTTGGGAGCATTGTAATTAGTAATTCCTCAAAGAATATAACATTGATTTGAACGTTAATTATTGGTATCTGCAAGCCTTAGCAGTTGAGGACACCAACAGGAACAGCAGCAGTAAAAAAGCACCAACCGCAGCTGTAACAAGATTTCTCACGAGCTAGCACATGATTAGAAATAAGTGTTAGCATGAAACTGAAATAAAAATTACCAACGATCAAATAAATGTTGGACTACCGTCACATCGTGGAATGACGGGACCTTGATAGATTCGGATTTTTCTTTGATTTTGATTGCAAAAAACCGTTCTTTTTCTTCCTGTGTTGCTTCATAATTTTGTTCTTCTAATTTCAATTTATCTTATTTTTTCTACTTGTCTTTTGCCTTCTTCCTTTTTTGTTTGCTTTTTCTTTTTTGTTTTCACAATTTATTATTTCTTCAGCAATCAGCTCCATTCGTTTTCGAATAAAAATCTCTCAAGAATTTTTTCAATTCTTTCACCTTAAATTTCTTGACCAAAATTTAACATGAAACCCCTGAGAACTACCAGGCATATCCTTCATTTTAAAATCCATCAATGTGTATTCACTAGAATTCTTCCACCTCACACACAGGCTATCCTCAAAACGATTTCAATCATTATTACTTTAAATAGTGGTTACCGTTACGCAATCCATTTATTTCAAGTTTGACGAACATCAGTGTGATGAACATTAATGGTCTTTTTATCTTTCATCAAAAAGGAAATTCATAATTTAGCTTATAACAAAGTTTCATATACGACTTACGTGATTTCTGTAATAAAAAAGAAGATGTACATCAGAAATCGTCCAATATAATGAGTCAGTGATGTATGAAAAGTTACAAAGGGAATAAATTCCAACGAAAGATTTTTAAGGATAATTATAAATGTAATAAAGAAATAAATATAATACACTAATGTTTAGGATAAGCAAACTTATATGTTTTTATGTACTTTTACGTAAAAGGGTTGATAATAAATGACGATTTTGAAGGAAAATCGAAAAATGTTATGTTTATGAAATAATAGGCTTTAAAGGTAAAAGCTATATTGTGAAAAAAGGAAAAAGAAACAAAGGTTACAATCGAAAGGTTTCATTCGATATAGAGGCCATTTTGTCTTCAAATCATACTGAACAAGGAATGGATGGAATGTAACTTCAGGTCCAGGAGAAGGACCTCGAAACAAGATTGCAATTAAGGAAGGATAATTTAAGTATGTTTCTTTTTAAGAGCAGAAAAAGCACATGCGTGCTTGCTGTTAAAACACGACAATTCTACAAAAAGCTAAAATAATATCTCCATCGAAAACCTGAAAAAAATAATATCTCATCGGTACTGAAACTGATAAACACAAGAGCCAAATATCTGAATCCGGGTTAGTCATGAATCAATCAACACTATTTAAATAAAATTACTTTCAATTACCGTCACGACAGCTTCCTGCAGCGCACAATTAGTTTGCTTTCTGCATTTTAGTACGAGATGTAAACGATGTATGAGGTAAACTCAAGCTGATTAATGTTGTTGGTGAGAATGACAAACGTAGAATTTTTCCAAGAACGTTTTTCACCATATGCTTTAACAAGAGCATCAGAAATAACAAAAACAGCAACGACAGCAACGGCAACTGTAGAGAATTGAGCATGAAGCATGAATTGAGCGAATGAAATGTTCATCCGATGACGTTATAAAAACCCACGCGCTCGATAGCGATTGTTTGGTTCATTCGCTTTTACGGTAGTTTCTATTTTTCATTGTTTTCCAATCAAATTTTGGTGCGATGCTGGAGAATTTTCTCATGCAGTGTACAGAGAACGTTTGTCAATCGTCACGTCATCTGTGGTCGTGGGCAATATTTTGTCTAAGATATAGCACTAATAATGAACATTGCAATCTTTCGTAAATAATGTTATTTTTGTTGTTGCCGTGACTGTGAATTTTTTTGCTGGAGAACGACGACGCCTTCCTTTGACGAAGATATTACTCTATAAATTTATCTCTATAAACATTGATAGAATATTAAGATACTTTCCATAAATTACCTCAAGTTGGCGCGTCTTAACCACACGTTAAAGGCACTGATATGAGGTTATGTAAGGGTGAATTTTATCAACGTCCAATTTCGGTGGCAAATTAATATTGAGAATAGAAAATTGATAAAATATAAAAAAGCTGAGTTCGTGTGTGTGAGAGTGTGTGTGTGTGTTTGTGTGTGTGTGGGTGTTTTTTTTTTTTGATGAGGGGGAAGCATCGAAAGCCAAAGTGCGGGACTTTAACCCGCTAAACCCCCTCCCCCAAGTCTAACAGTCCCCCCGGAACTACCGTTAAGTATACCGTAGGAGGGTAGAAAGAGCAGATGCTCAAGCGTACGTAACTGTCTTGTAACAGAAAGTCAATAATTTAAGGTGTCTCAGTATGACCCGTCAGTTTGTCTCTGTCCTTGTCGAACACGTTCCAACTGGCGTTGTCGAACCATAACAGTGGCACTCATTGACTTGGCAGCTATCCAAACTTCTTGCGATTCCAGCATACTTTCGATGATAGTATCAGAAGTGAGTCGCCTACCCGTGACATTTTCGAAACGTAATCGCTCATGGTTGAAAGCATGGCACTCGAAAAATATATGATGTGCGTCTTCTAATAATCTTGCGCACCAACCGCAATTGTTGACTGTATCGTGGCCAAATTTGCATAAATAGGCACGGAAGCATCCATGCCCACTTATAAGCTGCGTCAGATGAAAATCGAGCTCGCCATGTCTTCTCTCTACCCATGCCTTGATGTCGGGTATAAGATGATATGTCCAGCGACCTTTGGTGGAATTGTTCCAACGGTCTTGCCACTTGGAGAGAGTTATACCAGCAATTTGACGCAATTCCGCACCCGTAAGACTCCTATTGACTTCCCTTCTGACACGATACCTCTCCGCAATCTCTGCAGTTAGTAAATCCGCAGGTGGAAATCCAGCTATTACCCCGGCTGCTTCGAAAGATATTGTGCGAAAACCGCTGCAGACCCGGAGTGCACACAAATGTAAAACTTGATCTAATCTTCGTGAATTATATTTCTTGCTGATGGCCTTTCTCCAAACCGGAGCAGCGTAGAAAATTATAGAGAGCACCACTTTTGAAAGCAGCAGCCTGCGTTTCTGACTTGGGCCGTATGAATTGGTCATTATACGAGCTAGAGCTGAATACGTTTTCATCGCTTTACCACAAACCATTTCTACATGTGCCGCGAAAGACAGTCTATTGTCCAGTATAACGCCAAGATATCTGATCGCCGGTGCAGATTTGATGATAACTCCATCGACGTTGATGTCCACGAATTCAGCCTTTTTCCTGCTGGTTATGAGCACAGCCTCTGTTTTTTGAAGGGCCAGGAATAGAAGGTTCTTCTCTAACCAATTTTTAACTTTTCGAACCACGTCAGCAGCGATGCATTGCAACCGGGAAAGGTGTTTAGCTACAATAATAACAGCAATATCATCAGCATATCCAATTATTTTCACGCCAAAAGGGAGAGGTAAACGAAAGATCCCATCGTACATGACATTCCACAGTAATGGACCTAAAACTGAGCCTTGTGGGACGCCTGCTGTAACGGTAAACTTTTTAATACCGTCATCGGTGGTATATATTAACGTCCTGTCGGCTAGAAAACTCCTTATGATTTTAATTAAATATTTCGGAGTGTGCATTCGCTCCAGTGCAACTATTATGCTCTCGTGGCTCGCAGAGTTGAAAGCATTTTTGATGTCCAATGTTAGAGGCAGACAAAACTTTTTATTACCATATAGCCAGCGTGATCCTTCAGTAGCTTGCTCAGCAGCAGCAATAACTGTTTGTAGGGCGTCCAGGGTGGAATGACCTTTTCGAAATCCGTGCTGCTGCGGCGATAGTCCATTGATTTCATCAATATAACGCTGCAATCTATTCTTTAAAATGTGTTCAAATACTTTTCCTATGCAATTCACCATGCACAAGGGTCTATACGAACTGGGCTCCGACGCTGGTTTATTTGGTTTATGAAGCAAAACCAGCCGCTGAGTTTTCCAAATATTCGGGAAAATTTGTTCCCGCATGCATGCTTGGAAAAGTTTGAGAAATAAAACCGGTCTGATGTTGTACGCAAGTCTCACAATTTCGCCCGGTATGCCATCTGGTCCTGGAGCCTTTTTAGTTCCACAGGAAATTACCGCAGTAGCTACTTCGCTGTCAGTGACTGCCAAAACTGCTGTTTCGTTGTCTCCATAACTCGCAGGGCCTGTCAGCCCTACAGTTCTTACGTGCCTCGGAAACAGAGATTGAACTACCATTTCCATAAAAGCCTTGTCAGTAGGCACTTGTGCATTAGCAGGCTTCACCTTAGACATTACCACCCTGTACGCGCCTCCTCACGGGTTTGAGTTCACTCCATCGCAAAGCTCTTTGAAACAGGCATCCTTGCTCTCCCTGATCGCTATCTGAAGCGCTTTGCGTGACAACTTATATGAATCTCGTAACGTCTGATGTGCATCTGAGCCGATGCTTCGTTGCTCCAAACGCCTGGCGCCCACGCATTCTTTACGTAGTTGGGCTATGGTATTATTCCACCAGTAAACTGGTCGTCGACGGCCATGCTTTGGGACCAGAGCCCCTCTGACCATGGAAGCATCGCATGCTGCCTTAAGGCACAATGATAGCTGACTTGCAATCTCGTCGGCTCTTTCGCTATACATATGAAAATCCTCAACAATATGTGTAAACAGCTCTTTGTCCAAGGTATCAAGCTTCCACCGTTTGACAACCCTGTTGCAGTTGATTTGCGTCTCATTGGGCCTTGATCTAATACTCGTGAATACGGCTCGATGATCACTGTTGGTATACACGTCGCTGGCATACCAGATTGCGCATCTAGCCAGCGAAGCACTAGCGAAGGTTATGTCTATTGTAGACTTTCTTCCGTTTCGCTCAAATGTGTGTTCGCGGCCGTCATTTAACAATACGACATTTAGGCAGGCGCAAGCTTCAAGCAGAATTTTCCCTCTTTCGTTGGTGTGCAGGCTACCCCATTCACACTTAGATTTTCTGTCCGACAGCCATTCTCGATGATTTCGAAAAGGTTCTGCGATGATCACTGCACTAATTTGATGTTCTGCAACTGTCTGCTTCAGGAGTTCCTGCGCCGCCTCGCAATGGTTTAGATTTACTTGTAGTAATTTCATATACGATTTTTGCCGGCATCTCTTATAGCTGAACATTTCCCTCGTCCAGGAGCATGATTGCTCTCTATTGATTTACCCGAGCAAATTAGACAGAAAGCTTCATTTTTACATTCCTTTACAAAATGACCAATTTGTCCACAGTTGAAGCAGCATTTGCTTCTGTCTTCTTTGCTTTTACATACTTTAGCAATATGACCGAAATCCAGGCACTTAAAGCAACGAGGAATTGTCTCTCTTTGTCTTATACGACAAACTGTCCACCCAACTTTAATTTTCCCCATCTCCAACAATGATTTGGCTGCACTAACTGGAACACGAACTGTCGCTATTTGAGTGTCTCCATAGGCTTTACGGATCGAGACAACTGCTGGTTCCTCTTTACAAATACCCGCAATCGCCTGCGCAACTTCTTCCTTCGTGCTGACTTCGTCCAAATCCCTTATTTCGAGATGGAGTTCATTACCTAGAGCTTTCACCTTAGCTTGTTCACCCAGCGCTTTCTGCACTTCATCCTTAAGCGTCTGCACATTGAAATCAGGTTTACGCCTGAGCTGCAACATCATTTCGCCTTTTTGCGACTTACGTATCTTCACGACATTTTCGCCGAGTTTAATAAGCGACTGATCACTTTTGACTTTCTTTAAAATATCGCTATATGACAACACACTAGCCTTTTCAATGACGATAACTTGTGGCTTTACAGACTTCAATGCCGAGATCCGTTCTTTAGAGTTTTTTTTGCTCTCGACTTTATTCCAGACCCCAATTTCAGGTTGCTCAGAATTTTTCCGCTGTTGTGGACACTTGTTTTCTTGATCTATATTATCTATATTACCCGCTTGACATTCGCGTATTTTTTTAACTCGCGGCTGCGACGAACCGAACTCAGTACCTGGGCGTTTATCACTTTTTTTTGCTTTAACCCAAGGGGAGCACTGGGTTGAAGACTCACGAGTAGACTTGCGATCAACGGAGCCCACCTCGTTTCCTTCTATAGACTGTTTTTGCACCAATTCGATTTTTACCGCGTCATACAACTTTACTATATGCTCTACCACGTTTCGCATTGGCTGAGTTATAGAGCGACGCAGAGCGCCTGTCGTTGCCCCAGTTTCGAACATTACCGCGTACAGTTCATTTATTTTTTCGCCTAGCCTCTCGATCGCGCTGGACGGCTTTTGAATATGCACATTTGTATTCAAGCTTGGCGGCGAAGAAGTCGACCGAGCACTTCGAATGTCAACGGCGAGCTTCGGCGGCGACCGCCCGACGCGATTACTTCTCCTAAACGGATCCACCTCTTCACTCATTTTTAAACTTAGGCGCCCTTAGGGGCTTGTGTGAAAAGGTGAAGCCGCTCTTGTCACTCGAGTTAAAAGAAGCCTAAGGGTATGCAGTGGGCAGTAAAACTACACAGGCTAAAGAAAGGTCTAAAAGAATGCAAAGAACAATACGTAGCAATTCGACGTAATTCACAATTAAATTAGTTTCAATTCCGAGAAAAAACTGTCAAACCGGGCAACCAAAAATTACTGTCAGAATAGCATAAAAACGAAAGTACAAGAAAAGCAAAAAAAATTAATAAGATCTTGCACTTATCTGCCAATTGCTCCGTCCACAAATCAGTAGATGTCCAAGGTAGCAACTCCAACGAAACCGTCAGACTTTCGCACTAAAAACCAATGTCCTAAGGCACTCAAAACACTTAATTAACTATTGAAAACACCTTAACACCGGAGCAGGCACGAAAACGCATCCGTACTCCACGAAAAAGTAAATCAATCCATCGTGAGAGTGTGTGTGTGTTTGTGTGTGTGTGTGTTTGTGTGCGCGTGTGTGGGTGTGTGTGCACGTGTATGTGCTCTTGCGCGTTGACAAAGAATGAAAACAAGTTTATATTTGACATTTTTGCGTTGATTATAAGTAAAGCATAAACTAAAATTGGTTTCTGTAAACGAGCTTGAATAATAAAATAATTAAATTAATTTAAATACCGTGTCACAAAAAATCTTTAAAAGTTATTTAATTAATTTTGTAGAGAAAAAGACAAAAAGGATTGGAATTGCTTTGTCAAAAATATGCCTAGGCATAATTTCTTAACATTTCTTAATAAACTAAACTTAATAAACTAAGTATTAATTTTGCTTTGATATTAAAAATCATCAACAATTTACTGCATCAATATTAAGAATTCTTTGGAATTTTATGCAATCTCTTATAAGATTAAATCGGAAAATTTGCGTAAGGCGTTGTTTAAAGTATTCGCTTTTGTTTTTATTTCTATTATTATATTAAATTTGTGAATTCTGAATTGCTAAATTAACAAACACAGTGGCAGTAGAATACAATCACACAAACCCACACAATTAAAGATAAAAACAAATAACTGATAACGTGAGGTCGAAGCCGTTTAACATAGTTGAGGTCGAGGTTGTCGACTAACATCAATAGTGGATAATTGCGAATGACTGCCAGCGGTTTTAGGTATTTACCAAGCTTGACAGCGCCCAGCTTACCATGGTCTCAGCCAACCAAACACTCAATTAAAAGTTTATTCATTTTACCACAAGGTGTTGTGGTTTGTTTCCAACCATTGGCATCACTATCACCATCAGTCAGTATTCGAATAAGGGTGATTCCTTGAAAGTTATTTAAGTCTATTGGAAATATGGCCACGTTTTTTATTTCGACAAATTGAACCCAATAAAACGCAATGTAAAGAAGTAAAATAGCCGTTTAATTACAAGTTTGATCTAATTAATTTCAAAAAAAATTCTTTTGAAAAATGTTTCTCCTTTTTTAAATACCATTTTTGCTGTATTTTTTCGTAATAAATCTAAAGCTTGTTGAAGTATTTTTCTAAATCTTTTGGGAGTATTTTCAAACGGAATCAGATCACAGTAATTAGTAAGTGTTTCCGAAATGAAAGGTTTTCGGTTTGCCGCTTAATTTCAGATTTTTCGATTTATGGAATGACGAAATATCATCCCCATATTTTTCCTTTGATACTATTTTTTTATAAAATCTGAACTCTTAATAAAATCGAAAAGCAGGAAAAAATAATAAATTTACTAAAATTGGTTAATGAATTAAATATTTGGAGAAAAAAGGAGTGCTAAATAACAACAAATATTGATATTTTATTGATTTGAATATTAGTATAATTAAAATACATTTTTTTGATAAAATATTCATTAAATTCAGTGTAGTTGTGTAATATACAATACACGGTCACCAACACGTTTGCATATATACACACACCTTCCCACACAATTTGCATACCCTCCGGATTGTTGGTTTCATTGAATTTTTTCTGGACTTCCGGTCGGACACGTTTCTCTTAAAAAATTTTCCATGCAAGCTAATTTAATTCTTTTTATTTTTTTTAAATGTTTGGTTTTTCTTTTTATTTTACACTCTGTTTTATTTTTGCACTTTAATTTTTTTATATATATTTTTTTCGTAATAAATCTAAAGCTTGTTGAAGTATTTTTCTAAATCTTTTGGGAGTATTTTCAAACGGAATCAGATCACAGTAATTAGTAAGTGTTTCCGAAATGAAAGGTTTTCGGTTTGCCGCTTAATTTCAGATTTTTCGATTTATGGGATGACGAAATATCATCCCCATATTTTTCCTTTGATACTATTTTTTTATAAAATCTGAACTCTTAATAAAATCGAAAAGCAGGAAAAAATAATAAATTTACTAAAATTGGTTAATGAATTAAATATTTGGAGAAAAAAGGAGTGCTAAATAACAACAAATATTGATATTTTATTGATTTGAATATTAGTATAATTAAAATACATTTTTTTGATAAAATATTCATTAAATTCAGTGTAGTTGTGTAATATACAATACACGGTCACCAACACGTTTGCATATATACACACACCTTCCCACACAATTTACATACCCTCCGGATTGTTGGTTTCATTGAATTTTTTCTGGACTTCCGGTCGGACACGTTTCTCTTAAAAAATTTTCCATGCAAGCTAATTTAATTCTTTTTATTTTTTTTAAATGTTTGGTTTTTCTTTTTATTTTACACTCTGTTTTATTTTTGCACTTTAATTTTTTTATATATATTTTTTTGCGCGCCGTATTGAAAGTAACTGAATCATGCATTTTGTTACAAATATTATTTTTGTAAAATGTCCTTACTTTTTAGTGCAATTCTCAAATGAACTGACGTAGCGTTATTTTATTTGGTCTTTGAATATGAATTACGTACCCTTATATAAGTAATGCTCAATATGGGAATAAATATCGGTTGGATAAACCGGATTTTGACATAATAATTTTCAAACTATACAAAAAAATACATAACTTTTATTGCAAAAAATCGATAAATCTCTTCAATAGTATCGAAAAAAGTCGGTCGGTGTAAAGCGAAAAAATTTGGTATATAAACCAATTTGCGAAGTGGTTGAATCATGGATACCTGTTCACACAGAAATGTTAGCAAACTACACATTTACATCTAAATAAAATTTATATTGATCGGTACTTAATCCCATAATATATTTAACCCGCTCCTTAACGGCTTTGCCAAAAAGACAAACTAAAGTTGCTTAAACTGTGAAAGTAATTCCATTTTAAAAACCATTACTCAACTGCTTTGAGGTCAGTTGCATGGAAGAGAAACCAAGCCAATTCTCAGCAGATTCATATTCATAATAATTACAGAATCTTTGGTAGTAGTGTGTCGTTTGTCATTATACACAATATAAATCCGCTAACCTACAAACCCATTCACAAACATCCCATCCCGACTCTAGCTCATTCTCATTTAGCGAAAGCAAAAGCCATCCGAAACTCATTTACACTCATTATCTACCGCAATAATTTACCGATTTCCATGTTAAAACCGGCATCGAAAACGATGTATACTACCCAACTGTGAACAAGGACAAAGAAGAAATTGAAAAATGACAAGGCGGAGAAACAAAATAAAATAAAGGATACCGACGGAGATGTCGTGGATGGTCGTACTATTAGAAAAAAGTTTTGTTAACGTCTGATTACGAATTCTGAAGTTCTCGGCTTGCCCCTTAAGCAAGTGGGAGAGTAAAGTTAGGATGAAGAGGCATGTAAAGAAGAACCGGTCACTGGCTTGGTGAGAAGATGGCTGAGAATATCCAGTCGATTTTGGGCATATCATGTGGAACTCGTATTGGTGGTGCTCGGCAAAGTTCGACTTATTAAAGTCTGTTACCACGGCAGAATGGATGCTTGACTGTCCAGATAGATAGAATATGATAGAACCAGACGAAAAACACGTCAATATGATGATATCGTTTCCGAATGCAGTTTTAACAGCCAAGGAGGGACATATTCATTCACAGAGAGTCACCCATATATCGATCCATCTTAACGCACGCTTAATCTTAATCCATCTTAACATGCTTGCATACGTAAATTAATATGACCTTATTTTTGGCAGGACCACGAGTTATCGTACCTGTAAAAGGGATTCCTGGAAGCGAACGGAAATGATTTATGGTCGCTTTAAATACAGTGATGTAATCGATGACATTGATATCTGCGACGCTTATGGTTTTTATTTTTTGTTGTCGCTGTTGCCGTTTTTGAGAGCTTTTCTGCGAATTTAGGGGTTGAGCTATTGCAGCCGGTGTAGGGTTTTCGGCAGATGAAATCAGCCAATTTTGCTTTTCTTGTTTTAAATCTCAGTAGTCGTTTTCCTTCATTTTTACCCATTATTTAATTGGCTCCAAGCACATTTTGAAACGGTAGGCAAAGTTTTGAATGGATTTATTTTACATTTGTTTATGACACTCTTTTATAGATTGCGATAAGACGTGAGTAGAATTCTTGGAGCAGCGTATCAGCTTAAATTTGATTAAAGTAGTTACATTTTGGTCAGAGGTCACTCGAAATGAAGGCGATTAACGCAAGCTGTCTTTTGTGTAATTCGAATTATATCAACCTACAGTGAAACGTGCACAATACCTTTAGTGGCGGTAAGGTTTTCATTATGGTAGAATTTGGAACAAAACATTGCCTTGCCTCATTCCTCTTGACGGAAGATGACGTAATATCGATATTTTATACTCGGGAGAAGGAGTAGCTTTAATACTGTTTGCAGTAAAATTTATGTGTGCGTGTTATGTGCAATAAAATTCAACTAAATCTCAACGGGTACGCGTCAAAGGGGAAAACAGAGTGAAAGGGATATAAGGTGGGAGAAAGTTATTCGAGATTTCCTAGTTGAAAGCGGTTGGTAAAATCTGACGCGAGCTCATAACTTAAAGGAGAAAGAAAAGAAAGTTTCGAAAAATTAATTGAAGAAAAATTAAATGAATTAGTTCTCAGACGCTATTCAATGGGATTAGAAAAATACATTCTCGTATCTTTACTATATTTACTTTTCTTATCATTTCAAGTTAAATGGTTGACATAGCCTTGACCTTGACATTGTTAAATAGTTAACCCTGCTTATTATTGAAACCCTGGAACGAAATATTTAAGAAGGAAAGACGCCTTCCGGACTAATTTAATTTTTTTATCAGTTTCTCTTCTTCCTCCAAGCTTTTCCTTGCTCTGCACAAACGTTCTTTTTGGCTTCAAGCATAACTCGGATGACCTTTGAATGTTGCCGATTTCCTCATTGGTGATAATTCAATTTTAGTTAACTGACGTTTCCTTTTCTAAAAATCTATTTTTTGTAAAACTCTATTAAAACAAAACTATCCTGCTGCGACGATGAACTCAAAAACAGACCTATAAGGCACAAACTCATTGATTCAATAACAATAAGAGGAATAATAATATTAAAGACAATTACAGAAGCCATTAAACCAACGTATGTGGCTTTATTATTCTTTCCAAAATGTGTCAATTACTCACGTTTTTCAAAGATTTTGCGTTTTAATTGTGAGCACTTTGTGAACTTTCTAATGGACCCTTCCTTGGACAGGAATAAGAGAGTCTTATTCCTGTGGCAGGAATTCCTTCGCAAGCAGGTCAAATGATGTAATTCCATTATCCTAATTAATACGCATGTAGAGTGTGACGACATATAATCTGATAGACATATTGATTTAATTTTCTAAAATTCATTTATTCATTTATTTTGCAGAATCCTTTTAGAATTGTCTTAGAAATTAATGCTTATATCTAACAAATATAATAAAGTTGGCTCAAAGGGGCCTAACTAGCTACAAATGAAGGGAGAAACCTAATTATGTTAAGAGACCATAGATGAAGAAATAATTAAGAATTATGAAATTTTTTAATTATATAAAGTAGCCCCTAAAGTGGTTAAGATTCCTCTTGGGATAGAACCCTTCTTCAATCTCACCCTCGAAGTGTAAATTAATTAATATGGTTGTGTGCAATTAGCTGTGAGACATGCATACTTCTTGAAGGAAAAGTCTTCTTAGAGTGCCGCCTTCGTGGTTTTCCATACAGCGCAGGATTTTTTGGCTAATCCTATCATAAAATTTGATGAGGATCACATTGGCATGTTGATACAATAATCTGTTAGGCTTGCGAAATCTTTCAGAAAAGTATATTCCCAAGTTTTTGATAGAATTAGCAGTGCCGAGGACGTAGCCTTCAGGCAGTTTTAGTTTCAGTAGTCTGCAATGTTTGGCGAAACCAGTTTGGTGGATATTGGTGGCTGGGTTTCTGAAGCATATTAAATCAGATGTTGCAGAATTTGGTCCCCATTGTAGGTAGTATTATCAGAGACTATGAATGTGTTTTTCAACTCTCCCCGTTGCTATTTCTGGTGATACAAAAGTAGCGTATGTGACGGAGTCGTCAGCTTATCGGCTTATTTGGCGAAGGGTGTCTGGATCCGGTTTTATTCGATTAAGGCGTCTATTTAGGTCTTTGTGTTGAAATTGTTTCACAGATTCCTTAAACAAAATGTCGGTGCAGCGCAGTTCAGATTGGATGATCCAGTATTCTTTATATTCCCTACTGAGAGTCCGATGTAGGATCCTTTTTAATTTTTTACGGAGCCGCTGTCTGTGGGCTTGAACTGCCAGCATATTTAAAGGGAGATGACTAAATCTGTTTTTGCCGGCAATAGGGCTCTTTTCAAGTTCAAGGCTTTCGTTGACTTTGTGTTCAAAATTTCTGATCACATCCGAATAGATTTCGGTTTGATGGTGAAAAAACAATCATATCAGCTACAGTCCTCTTAAATTACAACCAGTAAATTCTTGAATAGTTTGTTTTATGATTGGTAAACTTTCGCTGTCAGAAAGCTCTGATTAAAACGGATTGTGAGTTCCATTGTTAGATGATCGGAATCGCTGGTGTGTGCGGCACAGTAGTAATTTCTGGAAATATATTAGATTTTAGATGAAGAACTAAGAAGATATTAGACTAGATATTATATGATAAAATATATTAAATGATCCTATGAAAAAATCTTGCAATGAAGGCATTCTGAGGAATATCTTCTCAGATTGGCATATAACTACAAACGAACACTCATAGCTATGGTCTCGCGGCCAATCCATTATCGCCTCCCCTTGATTTGAGATCGGGTCATCCTGCCAAAGCGTATGTCTAGCATTAAAATCTCCACCAAACAGACAATATGTGTGTTGATTGCAAAGATGGCCAATGGTTGATAAATCCTTTTTAATGCTGGCCTTCCACTAAAGAAATAAAGTGAAGTAAATGGAAATGGTTCATTGGCATTGATGTTAAGTGAGATTGTCGTAGCTTCAAAAGTGACGAGTTCCGTCTTTGTTTCTTTAAGGCCTGCTAGCGGATTTTTTAGGAGAATCGCTGTGCCTCTTCCACCATCAGATCTTGTGGTTTGGAATATTTCATATCCGTCCTGAGATAAAATATTTGTAATTGAGAGGTTGGTTTCGTGTAAAAATAGAATATCGGGTTTCATATCTTTAACGAAGAGATTTAAGGCAACCCGTTTAAAAATTGAATATATAGAATTCACATTATAGCTGATAATCTTTAATCGATTTATTGCGAAGATAGTTAACAAATAAGTCCAACTAAAATCAATGATCCAGACTAGTCGTCGAGGGTGCCATAATTTTTGGGAACAATTTTCCTGGCCTTATGTAGAAGAGTAAGAATGTTGGTTAAAAACAATCTTCTGGTATCTGCGAAAAATTGGGATGAACTTCCTGAGTGTGTGATCCCGGGTTCTTTTGATGTAGAAGAATGACTAATTTTTAGCATGTCCTGCGTTACAGTATTTTTCTCTGCTAAGTTGCCGTTTGTAACCTTTTTGGCAATATTCGCGAAACTAATTTCTTGCTTTATTCCTCGCTTTGCAGATTCCATTGCGATTTTACGCTGATGGCTTCTTTTAAGTGTCAGTTTTTGTTCTAGCTTCCAGCTAGCTGTCCAGCTTCTTGTTTTTCCTTATATTTAGAACAACTTAAGTAAGTTATTATAAGGTAATTATAAGGCCAACAACGACAACAACAGTCTTGTCAACACCAAATCGATTTTCTGGTCATTCGAAGGGCCAGGGTCGGCGACGTCTTAGTTTGACGGAAAACTAAAGTAGCTCCAGGTTGAGCCAGCAACAGTTTTTTTATGCTCAGGCTGCCGCCCGTTTTACTGCTGTCAAAGAAATTAACTCTTTTCCTTCTCTTTTTACTTTGCTGCTCATCGTTAGGTGCGGCTTGTGCTTCAATTAGTCTAGGCGTAACGTGACGGAATGATGCCGTAGCAGGTCAACGAGGTGTCGGATCGATTATTGAAGCTGCCAATACTTATAAGTATAAATATTAAGTTAAGTTTCATGTTTGTTAAGGACGGTCGGGAATACCATGTGACTGCTTCATTCTATTCTCTGCGTTTTACATATGAAGTTCAGGGGAGAGAGAGGGACCAAATCTCAATAGACTCAAATGATCAGCCACTTCTTGAACAACCATTTGCCTGGGTCATGGGTAGGTGGGTTCCCTTTGCACTATGCCTTTGCTAACTAAAGGCCTGATTAGTCGTACGTTCGCTCTTTTTCGAACAATAAACCCGACTATCAAAGCCCATAAGTTATATGCAGTTCGTATGGTTGTAAGAATTTCCCCCCGCAATATCAAAATCATTTTGATATTTTGTTGTTTCGAAAAATTCTCTCGATTTCGAACAAAGTGACAACTGAAATAGAGTGGCCACTTGAAGCTTTCACTTCAAAGTATATTTACCAAAAAAATGGACGACGAAAGACTGATCGAGCTTGTTCGGCAAAATTAAATTTTATAGAATAAATTCAAAGCCAGCTATAAGCTTCCAGATGTGAAGAAGAAAGTGGCTTTGTAGTGGATTTTCTAAATGGAAGCCGACCAAATTGAATAACAAATCATAAAAAATTTGCCTTCACCCTCATTTTTGATACTCATGAAAACTTTTCTAAAGTAATCATGTATCACTCGGTCATTGTTTATAGGACGAACAAGCTAACGCCTAATTTGCCTCGAATTCTTTCATTCAAAGTGGAGTCTAATAATATTCAAGATCTCTAAAACACTTTGATAATTTATTATTTGCAAACTGTTTAACGCACTTTACAATTTTTTTTTTGGAATTTGCAAATAATTATAAGAGTTATTAATAAAACTAATAAGCAGAGCTGTTAAAAAGTGTGTAATTTCCCATTAAAATCCGACGAAACAGTACATAATTATTAATAATAATTCTTACATGTTTTTCTTTATTTCCTATAATTATTTATATTATTTAATATTTGAGTTAAAGAAATCCAAATTTTTAAAATATAAAATTCATCAAAAAATGCCCACAAAATACCCACTTTTGAACATGGTTCGACGACATTGGCATCATCATAAGCAATTGAACCCCCTGCAACCCGAAAAGTTTCGAAAAAGTAAAGAAATGCGAAAACGTACGACTAATCAGGCCTTAAACCTTAACCTTTCGCATGGCGTTAATTGACACACTCGTAAATTGAGAAAGCTCAGATTGAGCGGCTTTTGAAGAAGTGCTGTACAGTGTTGAAGCTTTTGATTATTTTATCTATTTCAATGATATTTAAAAGGGTTACGAAACGCTTATCAGTGATTGCTTATTGGGTGTAACTTCAGCATCCTCTTCTGGTAATTTTTCTCCTCTGCAATGACGGAACTTATAGTAGTGCTGTTACTATCACAATCATCAGCTACCGATTTCCCTTGATGCTGAAGCGAGCCTCTTCATTCTTCATGTATGTTGTTGGCACCAGAGTTCGGAAATGTGCTCTCTTAAAAACACCAGTCTCTTTTCGTCAGCACCGTGTGAAAACACGTCATATGTGTCCACAGTTTTCGGTG
The DNA here is from genome assembly GCA_963966595.1 of Physocephala rufipes. Classification (NCBI taxonomy): domain Eukaryota; kingdom Metazoa; phylum Arthropoda; class Insecta; order Diptera; family Conopidae; genus Physocephala; species Physocephala rufipes. The sequence goes on from OZ016501.1 coordinate 43,581,997, forward strand.
AGCACATGCGACCACTTCCTCTGAGAAATGTGTTGCTCTGCCGACGCCTCTCTGTGTTTTCTGAGTATAATCGATCACCAAACACAGAAACAGTGTGAAGCTCTTCAACTCCCGCGATATGTGCTCTCACTTTTTTCACCAGCCAAATTAATTCCACACAAATTTCTCCGAAATGGTGATAAATATTGTGAGCGTCGTGTGCTTTTGGTCGGTGCTGCTGGATTTCACACTTTGGGATTTTGTTAACGATAAACAGAAAGAATAAGGATGAATTAGTGTATCTGTTCCAAAGCTCTCAGAAAAGTTCTAAAGACAGTTTTTAGCCTCATATTATTTTAAAAAAAATATAAAAATATTACTTTGCTGTATATTACTTTTATAATTGTTTTTTATTTTTACATATACGTTTACATATGGACATTTTTGAATATGTGTTTATTAAGCTTAATGATTAATAAATTTTGTAAATCATAGCTTAATTACAAGAAAAGAATAATAGTAAAGTCGTCTACCCATTAGGGCAGTACTGCAATTATAAATTGCAAACCATAATTTGTCATCCTTCTTTTTTCTGTCTATTGAAAACGTAGTCCCAGATATTCTGCTTACTCTTGCTTCTGCTACCTACCAGTACCACAATCCCAAAGTGTGAAATCCAGCAGCACCAGCTGCACCGACCAAAAGCACACGACGTTCACAATTTTTATCACCATTTCGGAGAAATTTGTGTGGAATTAATTTGGCTGGTGAAAAAAGTGAGAGCACACTTCGCGGGAGTTGAAGTGCTTCACACTGTTTCTGTGTTTGGTGATCGGTTATCGTCACATAACACAAAGAAATTCCGCCCGATCAAACACAGGCACCGCTAATGTGGAGAGAAATTTTGGAGAAACACATTTGCGGAGATGGTGCCAGTGAGAGGACACAATGAAATATGCGAAGTTGATGCCGGAGTGTGCTGCACTCGCTGCTCGATTTCCGAACTCTGGTTGGCACCTTGGTCTGTATGATTTGTCCCCATTGTTGTTGCTGGTATTGCTGTTCTTTATCATATTGTCCATTACTCTCCATATAATTTTCCCTGTGTTTCCATCAATTTTTGACTGATATAATTGGAAATATATTGGCCGGTGGGTTCATCATAACAATAACTATTCTTTCTTTCAGTAACATCGTATGGATAATCGTCTCATATGCGTCGTAATTTTGATAATCGTAATTTGTGTCATATTTTTGAAATTGAAGTTGCAGTTCAATATTTTGAAGTTCCCGCTTTAGCATCCAGGTATTATTAATGCAGTGAAATATCATACTCTACTTGCTGATCGTTATATTTAAACTCACTTTTCTCGGATTCTATGATCATAGAGATTTTGAATTGTTCTACCAGTTGACTTGATTTGTTTCTATAAGTTGCTATCGTCGGTTTTATCTAATGTTAGCTGCTGACCCTTATGTGAACTGCTTGTGGACTTCTACTTCCTATAAATGGAAATGATTAAGAAGTAAAAGGCATTACAGTCGCCACTATCGTCGTTGTTGTTGCCCTTGCTAATGTTGGTTTGTTCGACTTTATAGGATTTTATTCAGACCCATCGATCTGCGGTGACAGTTAATCACGTAATTGCAACATGATTTAATCGTCATCATAATAATAATTGCCGTCACCATTATCAGAATAATTGTCTGCATCATGAATTTCATCATCTGAAGAAATTGAAGAACCGGTATTATCCATGTCAGCCTCACTGGCAGCAGGTTTACCAATTACAGTATTGTTGTAATTGTTGTTGTCCGCGCTATCGCTTTCAACACAATTAGGTTTTTTTTCTTTAATGCATGTTGTTGTTGTTGGCAAAGTCTACTCTTTGCGTTGGTCCCAATATTGCTTCAGAGGAGTACACATTAGTTAATCTTGTTGATCTTGTTGTTATTGTTATGTCCGTATAACTTTGGTGTTCATTGTCAATATCCTGCTGCAACACCATGGTATTCAGTTCGCTTTCAACATTTGTGGGTGGAATTATATTTCAAAGTTTTATCTCCAATTTTTATCTCCTTACGAATATCAATTTTTTTTTACAAAAATAGATATGGCCCGACGAGCAGGATCACAATTATTAAGAATGCCGAATTACAGGAAAGCAGATTGGGGGTATTGTCATGAGATGTGGCACGAATGTCCTCTATTATTGTAAATTGTTTGGCGCTACAAAACGGCGAAATCGGATGCGGAGCACGTCCACTCCTATTACCTAATATGTATATGTCTACATGTGCACTTTCAGCTTTTGTAAAAGGAATTGAACTGCAAGGTTTTGTTCTACAACTCTCGCGATATATATATATATATATATATATATATATATATATATATATATATATATATATATATATATATATATATATATATATATATATATATATATATATATATATATATATATATATATATATATATATATATATATATATATATATATATATATATATATATATATATATATATATATATATATATATATATATATATATATATATATATATATATATATATATATATATATATATATATATATATATATATATATATATATATATATATATATATATATATATATATATATATATATATATATATATATATATATATATATATATATATATATATATATATATATATATATATATATATATATATATATATATATATATATATATATATATATATATATATATATATATATATATATATATATATATATATATATATATATATATATATATATATATATATATATATATATATATATATATATATATATATATATATATATATATATATATATATATATATATATATATATATATATATATATATATATATATATATATATATATATATATATATATATATATATATATATATATATATATATATATATATATATATATATATATATATATATATATATATATATATATATATATATATATATATATATATATATATATATATATATATATATATATATATATATATATATATATATATATATATATATATATATATATATATATATATATATATATATATATATATATATATATATATATATATATATATATATATATATATATATATATATATATATATATATATATATATATATATATATATATATATATATATATATATATATATATATATATATATATATATATATATATATATATATATATATATATATATATATATATATATATATATATATATATATATATATATATATATATATATATATATATATATATATATATATATATATATATATATATATATATATATATATATATATATATATATATATATATATATATATATATATATATATATATATATATATATATATATATCTGTTTTGGTGTAATTCTATGGTTGAATTATTCTACGGTTCTACGGTGAATTATTGGTGTCTTTGGATGAACAAACCTTCTGTGGCTTTTTGTTGTTTCTATTGAATCTGGTGGTGTTTTTGATTCCTATGTACTCACTTCTGTTTGCGTTTGACAAGGGGTAGTACTTGCCATTATCAATTGACCTAACCAGTAAAAATGTCCACTGATGTGATGCAAGATATGCTAATGTCATTTCGCCCTCGACGACAGTGCTGCCGCCATTTTTCTCAGTGATTCAAAAGGTTACCAAAGTATTTTCTTGTGGGAGTGTGAATATTTTCGAAATTTTGACATGTTGATAATGTATTTTGATGGCTGTATTAGCCATTGGTGGAAATACAAGTGATAGTGACACCTTCGATGGTTGTGGCGTTGTTAAAATCGGGATATGTCTGTTAGTCTGATTATGGGTATCGATGGTATTGCCATTCATGCGTTTTTTAGATGATGGTTGTTTATCAATACGTGTCGGTATGTACATTTAACTACCTAGTGTGCACATTATTTGCGCTATTATTTTTATAGTCCTGTTCTTGTGCAAAGTGTTGGTACTCATTTCGTATTTCCGTTCACCATTTCATTTACCCATTCAAAGTACCAATCAAATTATCTGAGATCAAATATCATTGCATTTTACTCGAGAAATTGAATGGTAACTTTCCGATCCGAATGTTTGGACAGCTACAGTGAGTTCCTGCATCCTTTAAAAAATGCGGAATGGATGGTTAAATAATAAAATAATAAAATAATTATTTGTCTTTTACGAACAAATAAAAATAAAAATCGTAATTTGTCTAGGACAACTCAACATCTTTTTAATTTCTTCTAAACTAATTCCACTTGAAGTATATAATTATACGCTTTCGACTGTGTATACGTTGATCCATTCGTTTAATTAAGATAAGGAAGAAAAGATTTTTAATTGAGATTTTTTTCGCATTATTTAAGTTGCATTTTTCTTTAACATTATTATTTCTAATGATAATTATTGTCAAGTTATTGAATTTCATATTAATTTACATTTAAATACAAACTAAATTTTGTCATTATCTTTGACTCTTCAATGTTAATACCTGAGTAGGACTGAAATATATTGCTTAAATATCGAACTTCCATTCGAATTTGATTAAAAGTCTGACACTAACACAATCCTATAATTAATGCTTTGTACGCACATATACAAATTTACAATGTAATGGGTTAACACTTACAATGATATAGGCAACACTTCCGCGTTGGTTCCAATAATTAAACAATTTTTGTTGTATTATTAGCATTGTTAATTTTGAGCCACTATTTTATTTATTCGTTCAACATTCAATTTGTACAACAAAAGCAACACGTGCTTTCGTGTATTGTTTTATTGCACCGCCCAATGGAACCGAGCTTTAGAATGTTAAACACGTTATACAATGTATAACAGCTTTTTTAAGGTAACACAGCCTTTATTACATTTTCTGTCGCACAAGCAAGCACCATATTTCCGCATTTGGAGGTATTTTATTATTGTCTTTAGCAACTGTAATATAAATCCCGTTCATCCTCTCGTGCCTTTGAAGGAGATAAATTTTAAAGCCTTTTTAAAGAGTAATTATTCGTACATTATAGAGATTCTGTATTTACAGAAAATTTCGCAAAGTTCAAATTTTAAAGGCAATACGTTAAAAAATGTTACCGACGTTGCAGAATTTTGTTATTGTTACTATTATCCACTCCAGCTTGGCTCCGAATCAATTCAGCTGCGCTGGTCGGGTTCATATTTTCCCGCATATTAACAACAAAATTAAAATGAAAATAGGAATTATGGCATAGCCCGATGCCATCCAGCCAATATCGACAGAATAGAGTAAAAAAGGATGGATGGAAAGCTAGGGGAAGGAAATAATTTGGGAATAATAAAATTTGGATTTTGTGGTATACCCAATATTATCGCTACGTCCCTCAGACATTTCAACTTCACTCTCCAGCAAAAATGTTTTGTAATGACCATGGTTGGCTGAAATTATTAAAGCCATTAACAGCTGTGGCTTGTACAAAAACATATAAAAATATATACACACAAACACATAGATATAAGGAATCATAGCCATTTACTCATTTCTATATACATTTATGAGCTTAAGCACTGATTTCTCTGCGCATTAAATTCGGAATAATTTTCAAAATGCAAACAAAAAATTTTTATAGTTTACAATTACGAATATCAAATTATGATGTTAATAATGAGAGTTGTGATGAAATTGTACCGACGAATAAGTAGGAATCGATTGCTTTTAATAAGGACTAATAATGGACTAATTAAAAAAATGAGAATTAATATAAATCCATTCATTTAGCATTGACAAAATTTAGTGAGTAAGTACTCTGTAGGAAAATATCAAAACTGATATAACATGCGTCATATCGGGCTCAGGACTTTTTTCACATTGCTTAATTCAAAAAATTCAAAAGCGGAATCTTCTGATTAATAAAATGTTATTATGTTTGAAATATAAACTTGAAGCGTGAACTTACGTGTATAAGTTTCTACTGAAATAGGAAAAAATATAGAAAACAAGATCAGTTCATTATTTTTATAAATACAAAAATATTTTAATTTAGTTTAATAAAATAAATACAACAAATGCGGTGTTTGAAAAATTGTAACTATACTGCTACCAGAGTCTAAATACGCTCCACCATTTTCCATAATAATGGCCGTAAAGATAAATTAGTTTACGATTATTTATTTAGTGCATTTCTTGAACGAAATAAAAAAGCAGCTATCGTTTTTTTTATGAATGACAATATTTTGTTTACAGTTACAACTGCAACAATTGTCATTTTCTGTGATTTCTTTGCAATACGTGCTGTTTTTATACCCTTCATTTAAAATATCCTATAGTTGGTTAATCACTTCGTGCTTCTGTTTGCAGCTTCCATGGAGGTATGTTATCCAGATATGGAAAACTATACATATAAAACCCCGATCGTCCATATGTATATATGTCTCAAAATCTGTCTAGGTTGCTTATATTACACTAATTACCCTACGCTAAAATTACGATTACAAGGGGACGAATTTTGTCTGTCTTCTTAGATTTCTTTGCAAACTGACTCAAACGTCAAAATGCGCGTAGTGGTTGGAGATGTTATAAATATACGTTGCCTATAACTGCAAAAACAACTTCAAAAAAGTCATACCCGTTCAAAAAACAAATAATTTTTGGCCGATGGATTTGGTCTTGAACTCACGTTTTACAGTACGGCCCTGCAGTTATTTTAAAGTTATAACCCTCTTCCTTGTTTTGTCATGATTTTTCGATATCTTTTAGGATACACCTAACATGGTGTTTTCTGGAAGCGGTTTTCAGCAGTTAAGCCAAAGCTCTTGGAATTTTTGTACTGATATTAAACCAAAACAAGAAATCTTTTCGATTTTGGCAGTTCACAAATGTTGTTCGCATTTCGAAATTCGATATTGTATACCTATGCCTATTTCTACAGTTAGTTTGACACAAATAGAGAAATAATGAACACAAAAATGTTATATGGTGATAAATGGTAAAGTGCCTTTGTTCAGCCGGCAAGTGATAAAATCATTCTTCTGAAATTATGGTCATATCATATTCAGAGGTAATTATTTGCAGGGCTATTTATTTCATTTCACTTAATTAAATTTTTATTCAATTAAAATTTGCAAACACTCCACGGCTGTTTTTCAAAATGAAACCGCTTTATGTTAGGGACACCTGCAAATTTATCGTGTTCAAAAATGTAAACAAAAATCAAAACAGCTTTTAGGAAACACCACATAAATGGAGATATTTAAAGTCTTATATGTTTTTGAGAGGAACTATAAATATTGAAAAATATGTAAAATTTTTTATACTAAAATCAGAGATGTTTTGGGTGCGGGGTCAAAATATACACATATTTTTTAAAAATTAAGAAAAATGAATACTATGATCACATATATACTGAAATTTTTTAATTCTAATATTAACTGAAATTTCAATAAAGTTGAAAACTAAAAATATTCAATCTATAAATATTAAGGTCTTTAGGTTTCAAAGAAGTTGAAGCTGTAAAATCTCAATTCTGAGACTGAAACAATCGTGTTTTGTCAAAATTTTCTTAATCTCAGCAACCTAAAAATATATATTTGGTTTACAAAAATCGAAAATGCATTTATTTTCCTAGTTCTAGGATACGTTAAAGATCCTAAAGATTCCTCTTTAACTTAATTTCTAACTTCTCGAGTGCTTTGAAAAATGAAACTAGGGCAACTAAACCGAAAAACGAGTAAGAACGCTAATCTCGGCTTGGTCTTAACTTATATGCCATACATCCATAATACAAATTTATAGTACGATCCTCATAATTAGTGAGCAGCATACTACCGTGTTAGCGCTTACGTTTTCTTGGTTATTTTGATCTACTGCCACCTCGGCTGTAAAATTTAAGTTTCAAAATCTTAATAGACTGAAAAATGGCTCCGAAATTTTGTTTCGTAATAAGTAGTCGTGTCACTAGAATAGATATTTCGTGACAGTGCATCACCTGTAACACAGCCTTATCTGTAATTGTGTTTCTGGCGTGCACACCGCGTCCATTATTTACAGAACAAATAAATATTCGTGGGTGAGCCCGAGGTCAAAATTCGTGGCAGTGTCATTTGATTTCGTCAGCTAACATTAAAGTGAATTACATGAATAGATATATTCATATTAGACACCCGAAGTGGTTGTGGTTCTCAACAGAATTCGTTTCATTTCCGTACTATTTCATCCGAATTCATTGTCAATGCTCAGTAGCTTGTCATAATAGAGTATATCTCTGTCAAATTTGGTGACAATATCTCTTCTCGTTTTGTGGTACTCGTAATTTTAAGAGACAGTCAGACTTACGGACAAACAAACAGACAGATAGAGAAATACAGACAGACAGAGAACAGAACAGGCAGGCTCAACATGTGTTTATGACACGGGACATATACAGTTTTCCTTATCTGCTCGTTCTCCTTTAATGCTTTACAACCAGAGGAACAGACTTATATACTTCTCAACTTTTGGGTACAGGACATAACTATGAATTGGAAAAGTGTTACATAGGTTTAGACGCTCTATAGGTTTAGACAAATCCTCTTTAAGTCTGCGAGAGTTTAATGGCTCTTGGGATAAGAATAAAGGTATTCGTATAGGAAAGGAATAAAGGTATATCTTATCGCTGAGCGCTAATTGGTGTGAAGAGAAGCGGAAATGTGGTGGTGGGCGACAATTTGATTTTGGACGGTAATGTGAAGAGAAGTGGCAAAACTACGTTGCGTGGCACTGGGAATGTGAGCGAAGCTTATCTTAGGCCACTGAGGGGTAGACCATTTTCAAATGTGTATAGAATTAATCACTACAAGTGTCACTACATTTTTATAGACGAACATAGAAGTATGAGAAATATTGAAAACTATTGACGTACTGATGTATTAAAGACCTTAAAGTTTAACTGACGCGAAAGATACTCGGGATCAGAGGTCTGACGGTAATAAAATAATTCAAATATTCTTCGGAAAAATTAAAGACTGCAAGTAGGATGTATATTGTAATACCGAGAAAGATAAAAATGCAGTCAAGAGATATATTTACGCAATTTTCATTATCAATGAATGAATATATGTTTTATTTTATGTTTTACATAATCGGATTTCCTTACTGGCCTTTGAGAAATGCAGGCACTGCATTTATCAAGTTAATGTTATTTGTGCAAATAGGCAAAGAGTATCAAATGAATTTGATTGATGATAAAAATTTAGTTATTACATAAACGATTATTTGCAGAAAAACAATTAGTAAATTTAAATTAAAAATTAATTAATAAATTAATGTTTTTTCGCAAACCTAAATCTCATTATTGCTTTATTGGACGCTGACTATGGTTTTACTTAGCTCTATGACCGATGACTAATGCAGACTTTTGGCTTTATATCCTAGCACATTTTTCCGTACACTTCCGTCACCCACCTCTGCGCATTTTCGCTCCTAACACATTAACGTCTAACTTAAATTTTATCCAACGACACTAAGAGGCCAAGCCCATAATCGGTTTTTATGACAGATTGAAGCGCTACAAATATATAATAAACAGAGAACACTATAAAAATGAAAAATTAAAGTTAGACTCACACCCCGCTGTTTTCCGCGACGTTCAAATGTGGCGTCCGTTAATTTTTGTATGAGTTCTGGTAAATGAAAAATAAGAAAATAAAACAGAGGAAGAGGAAGAAAACAAAAGGCAAATACATCCAACATAAATGAAAATTACAAAAATTATTCTAGCAATGTGTTTAGTTACAATTTGCTGAATGTTTGGTTCCGAATTTGGGACAGTGGTTGGCAATGAATCCATAGGATATTGATTAGGATTGGAATTTTATCATACCTGAATTGTGTGTTATGCTTTCGGTTCATTTGGTCGACGTGTCATTGGTAGAATTGACCAATATCGAAACGAATTATTGTTTAAAACAGCAGAACAACCAAGGAGCAGGAGCAGGAGAGCAACATAAAAAAACAACAGAACAAAACGGAACAGCAACATCAAAAGGAAGCACTAGAAAAAAGAGAACCGCAGGACCCAACAAAGTTGTTTTGCGTCATTCGAGAAAACGTTGAAATTTAGTGCAGCGCAAATTTTAAGGCAACAGGGAAAAGGGATTAGCAAAAGTGAGACTAGAACATTAAGAAGAATAGGAAAAATAGGACCAGTCACAGACATAGGCATAGTGAAGAAGAAAAATTTAAGGAAACCAATATACTTCTGTGCAGAGATAAAGAGATAGGACACTCCCAATTCACCACGCGAAAAAGTGATTTGACATCTATTTTTTATGCATTGTTTACATCACGAACACTGCGTGGATTTTTGGCATATTGTTGTTATTGTTTGCTTTCAATCAGTTTCCGGAAAAAAGCAACAACATGTTTCACCGCGCATAAACAAAAGTGGTGTGATTTCTGCAACGATTGTAACAGGGTCTCATGGAGCAGGAAGTCCCTTAACTCAGTACCAAATATTGTATGTTGGAAGCTTGAGAGATCAAAAACAATATCCAATTTCCACACAATTATCATCTGTTCATCGTTGAGCTATTTTTTAACAATCACGAAGCAAATTTTGTGAAAAAAATTATCAAAATCCTCAGAAGACTCAAACATATTCACCAAACTTTTACACCTAAAATACAAACACCCTCTACTCAAAGCCCATGTTTTTGATTGCTGTTGACGCCATTACTCGTTTCCAAAGAAATAAGCACCTAATTCCAGCTAAATTTGAACCATTCAGTGATTGTATAGAGCAAATGCATGTGGGTTAGTGCGAAGTGTCCTGTCTCTTTATCTATGCTTCAGTGACAAGAAGGAGGACGTGTACGCAGGTAGGATTTTAAATACAATATAAACGAGAAAGATTATAAGGATATATATATATATATATATATATATATATATATATATATATATATATATATATATATATATATATATATATATATATATATATATATATATATATATATATATATATATATATATATATATATATATATATATATATATATATATATATATATATATATATATATATATATATATATATATATATATATATATATATATATATATATATATATATATATATATATATATATATATATATATATATATATATATATATATATATATATATATATATATATATATATATATATATATATATATATATATATATATATATATATATATATATATATATATATATATATATATATATATATATATATATATATATATATATATATATATATATATATATATATATATATATATATATATATATATATATATATATATATATATATATATATATATATATATATATATATATATATATATATATATATATATATATATATATATATATATATATATATATATATATATATATATATATATATATATATATATATATATATATATATATATATATATATATATATATATATATATATATATATATATATATATATATATATATATATATATATATATATATATATATATATATATATATATATATATATATATATATATATATATATATATATATATATATATATATATATATATATATATATATATATATATATATATATATATATATATATATATATATATATATATATATATATATATATATATATATATATATATATATATATATATATATATATATATATATATATATATATATATATATATATATATATATATATATATATATATATATATATATATATATATATATATATATATATATATATATATATATATATATATATATATATATATATATATATATATATATATATATATATATATATATATATATATATATATATATATATATATATATATATATATATATATATATATATATATATATATATATATATATATATATATATATATATATATATATATATATATATATATATATATATATATATATATATATATATATATATATATATATATATATATATATATATATATATATATATATATATATATATATATATATATATATATATATATATATATATAATTCAGGTTTATTTTAGACTAATATTGTTTAATTTCAACTGTTACGTCATTTTTTGCGTACTACTTTTGTGGTCTATTATTATTATTAAATATTATGGCATTACTTTATTTAACGTTCTATATTCAAATTTTTTCAACTTTATAAAAATAGTTTGGTTTTTGTTATTGCTCATGAATCAATTTACATTGGTAAACCACACTTAACAACATTTGCAATCTCACGAAAAGCGATTAAGAAGGCTCTAAACAGTTTCTTAGTTACGAATGTGTCTGGTCAGGTGGGGATGGGCTAGTGTGGATATACGCAACATCTAAAGCTCGAGTGCGTTAATGCAAATGTGTGCAATAAAAGCTTACTGCTATCGTGTTTGTTTGTCATCTACTTTAACTCCACTTTCTATTTATCTAAGACTTTTCCTCTCTGTCTCTCTCTCACCTTCCCCGTGTGTGATTTTGTAAATGTGGCTAAGTGAGCTGTGCGGCTATTTGAGGAGAAGCAATATAATGTGATTTTCAGACTTTTGCACTTTAGTCACAGTCGGTCCGGTAACTGCAGTGTATTGGTTGCTTTATGAGCATTTGTGTACGGTATTCCTACATGTATACAGGTGACAAAGTCGTCCGTAAACTTAATGACTCCTGCGTTTAACAACACGCATTTCTACATAATTATGGCTGTGACATCTTTTGTAATCTCTCCTTGAATTGGAAGACCAGATAGTCTGTACAATATGATTTGCAGCAATACGAAAACGCTGCATTCTACTGCATACTAGATATTGGTGAGGATGGAACCATTTTTGAAATATCACGGGTGGAATATTACAAAGTCCCTCACGTGACTTATTACAACGCAATATTGCGTTCAAAGGGAGTATAAGGACACAAAAATGTTTGCTTCAAGCCACCTTGTAAATCGATGTTTCTGTCACAAATATATATCCATTAATATTCGTTAAATTCTTTATTTGGATTACTTCATTTAGCCCCATTGTTTATGGTAGAAAATTCTATAATGTTGCCTCAGCTTCAGTGGTACAACCTTTAGTTGAAAAGTCCACAGAGCTGAATGCCTTAAAGGATATTAAGTGCTCTTATAATCCAGGCCCTGACAATATTCCATCGTGTATTTTGAAATATTGTGCCGATGAACTGATTCTACCCATTACTGCCTTGTTTGATTCGTCTCTACGTTCTGGTTATTTCCCTCTTGCATGGAAGTCTTCGTTTATTATCCCAATACATAAATCTGGAAATAGACAACTTATTAAGAATTATCGTGGCATCGCAAAACTTAGTGCGCTACCTAAACTTTTTGAGAAGATAATTTTGGATCAAATTTCATGTTCAGTTAATGCTTCTATCTCACCAGTTCAGCATGGATTTCGAGCGGGAAAATCAACTGCAACAAACCTGTTGGAATTTGTTTCTAGAACAATAAGTAACTTCAACCTAGGTTTACAAACTGATGTTATTTATATGGACTTTAGTAAGGCATTTGATGTGGTCAACCATAGTCTACTTATTTTATAATTGAAATTATTCGGATTTCCTCCAATTTTTACTAAATGGATTGCTTCCTATCTTCAAAATCGGTCTCTAACCGTACTTTACAAAAATGAAAAGTCATATGATTTTCCTGTTACCTCTGGTGTTCCTCAAGGAAGTCATTTGGGACCATTATTATTTCTGGTATTTTTAAACGATTTGCCAACAATTTTAAAAAGTGCGAATGTATTAATGTTCGCTGATGATGTAAAGTTATTTCTTTCGCATAAGAATGAGATGGATGCCGTGCTTCTCCAATCTGATTTGGATCAATTAAGTAGATGGTGCAATGTAAATTGCATGAACCTGGATCTAAAGAAATGCTACCAGATGACTTTTTCTAGATCCTGTCCTGTAATTTTCAATTATGCTATTACTAATAAGAAATTGGATATATTGGAAACTGTTAATGATCTTGGAGTGGTTCTTGATCATAAATTACGCTTTCATGTGCATATAAACCGCATGTGTAGTAAAGCCAACAGTGTACTAGGATGTATAAAACGTTGGGCGAAAGAATTTAACGATCCTTATATTACAAAACTTTTATTTACCTCACTGGTAAGGCCTACTCTGGAGTATGCTTCGCCCGTCTGGAGCCCATACTATAATTTCTACATCTCAAAAATCGAATCAGTGCAAAAGCAGTTTCTGCTTTACTGCCTGCGAAATCTTCGATGGGATCCTGTTCGGAAATTACCACCTTATGAGTCCAGATTGAAGCTTATTAACTTACCTTCATTAGTTAATCGAAGAAAAATGCTTAACAGTACTTTTATACTGGATTTACTTCAAGGCGCCATGGATAGTCCATATTTGTTAAGCAAAATTCAAGTTTACATACCTCGTAGCAATAGTAGAAGGAATGATATCCTGTATCTTAGTTTTTGTAGGTCATCATATCTAATGTATGAGCCATTTCGGAATGCCTGTATTGACATTAATTTTGTATATCCAGTTATAAATTTTTCTGATTCTGTAAATACGACTAAACATAAAATATTACAATATTTATCTAATTATTCTTAAATATAATTAAATATTTATCTAATTTAAAAACAAAAAAAAAAACCTAGAAAAGCATAACGTTTAATATCGATGGCAAATTCATTAAACGGTAAAATTTTTAGTCACAATGAAAGTTAAAAACAATACATACGAACAAGGCGAAAATGTGAATTATGAAATATTACAAATGTAATTATACAACTGTATGTTGGAATACCGTATTCGCAATAAAACCCAACTTCCTTTAGGGCTTTAGTTTCTTCCAGTAGTATTACCTTCCTCTTTCTCTATCCATCTGTCGTTAGGTCTTGCCACTTCCAACTCCATAGAAATCTCTTAAAAAGCGAATTATATTTTCTCTTTAGCAACTTCAGGTTGATTAACAGTCTCTACTGCAGTGAGAGTACGTTAAAAAGAATAAGAAAGAATGTTGAAAAGTTTTATGTGTTTTTATTGAATTTCGAATGTGGTGAAGGATAATGATATGTATTAAAATGAATAATGGGTATATTATTTCGAAGACATGCGGCTAAAAAGATGGGGCCTAGCGGAGAGACGTATATAGAAGACGCATACCAACTAAACATGTTTCAACAACATAGGAGTACAATGACGGAAGGATGACGGAACAAAATGGGTGGTATTAATAAAAACGAGCAAATGCTCGAAAGTAAAAAAACATGAGTAAAGAAAATAGTCTTAGCAATTACTCAACTAGGTGTGTAATATCTTTCACTTTGCTCAAGTAACATCGAAATTTCGAATTGAGCATTTGCTTAGCTCAATGACAAAATGTGACGTATAAAAATAATTCAGTTACAAAAACGAGTGTTTTTGTATACAGTTTTAAAATTTTGAATTTTGATTTTGAAATTTTGAAGTTTTTAATTTTAAAATTATAAATGGTGATAACCATAGAGGGAACGAACTGTGGTAAGTTTACATTTCATTTCATAAGTACATAACTGTGGGTTTGTATGATATTTGCAGAAGGCTCGGACGATACTCCTACACAACCGAAGCGCTGCAAATCCGACTTGGATGCAAAATCGTTTGGCTCTTAGGTTCGACACGGATAGTACTACTGGATAAATCCCAGGTAACCTCAATAAAATTTTAAAAAAAGAAAGAGGCCGATACTATGTGCGACGTGTGGCTAAGGAAGACGGGGGGGGGGGTAATTACATCTGTATTATTACCTGTATATATATAATTATATAATATATAAAAAAATAAATAAATAAATATAAAGCATATAAATATATGCAATCAATAGCACCAATAACACATGGAAAATTTGAGGTCCTCTGCCAAATCGATTTGTGTGATTCATTTTCATCCCAAGCAGAAGGAAATCGGAAAAACTGCAGCTTTCTCCACAATTTTTTGGGCAACGAACTGATGCTGTTTGATACACTACTTTGATGTAATCCAGTATCCTCACCAAAACCAATCTAAAACATTTACTTTTATTACTATCGGTAATCAGCCCACCTTTTAATTATAATAGGTCCAACTGATATAGGGTATAGGAGTTTCGACCCGGACGCAGTTAAAGTTCTTATTTGTTGCATCCATACTAGCCTAGAAACCAGGATATCCTACATATCGAAAAAAATATTTAATCTCTTGGATATTTGTAAGGACTGCACATCGAGTTCCCGCGTATTCGGGCACGAATTCGTTAACTCTTTTGTTTACATTTGATCTAGAAAAACGATAGATAAAGAATTCCTTCTTTCTTCAAAATAGCATACGGATATGAGCAAATGCTTCAAAGTAAACATTATTCAAGCAATTGCTTGAGTTTTTAAGAAAGTCAATTTATATTAATACCACCCACTATATTTGTAGTTTGTCGAATGGATGAGGAATAATCGAAAGTAGCAATAGCAAATCGAGTATTAGACAGAAATGAGTTGGCATGAAGCGGTGGAGAATATAGTCAACCAAATCAAAGCATTAAATTGCTCAAATTTGCCAACACCCCAAGGTATAATTATGTAAATAAAGGTAATACCTAAAAACATAAACAATGGCAATAATAGACGTAATAGACAAAAAATAAAACTGTATTAAAATGAGGGAGGAGATATAAATGAGAGCGAACGATAAGGCGCCAACAATATTCGTAGTTATTCTATTACAAAATTAGAGTTATTTATATTTATAGGTAATCGACTGTGGTGTAAGCGCCAGTGTATATAATTTTCTACGTTAACAACGGAAGCACCAAGCAAATACAAATAAGCAAAGAAAGGAGGAATACGTAATGTATATTCTGCCTCTTAAAATGTATTAAAAAAATAAGAGAATTTCGGTAAATGAATGTGTACTTACGTGTGTATATATTATCCCGAGAAGTGGACTATACTGTAGTATCCATAAATTTGTTAACATCGAGAGAAGTGACAACATTTCTGTTGAGGAGAATCGAGATGAATCAAACAGGAGTGAACATTTCAAATGTACATAAATGGAAAAGTATTCGATCTCCTGCTAGTTCTGAAGACGAGGATGAAAACGAAATAGGAATCGCGAATCAGAAATTTTTGCAGACGGCACTATTTTAAGGAAAACAGAAAAAGTTGGTGGAAATGGTTTTGCTGGAAGATTACCAGTTTAGTTTATAATAATTGGCCTCAAATTTCGAAAGAAAACGAATTTGTAGATTTCAATATGATTTTGTGTTTTCACATACTTTTGCTGTCAAATCGGCAGTGCGTAGCGACTATGGAAATGTTATGTAACGGAAATGTAAGGACCTTTCGTTTCTCATAAAACTCTATACGTTTCACCGCCAGATATATTCTAACCAACCATATTAAATAATTTCTGAGAAAAGAAAGAGGAGAAAGGAACTGCAGAATATACGAACGAAAGCAATTTCAGATCACAATAATCAAGCGTGTGTCTTCAGTAAGTTCCAAGAGCGGAAAGTTCGTTCGAAATTCGATGATAACCCCGATTATGTCAGAGAGATAAGCAGCGCATTTTTGTTGCTAACTGACCATTCTATATTAAAACATAAGATCTTGTGTATAACTAGAAGCCCGTCGAGTTCTGGCAAAAGGACGGCACTTTTCCGAGTAAAATTGAAGGCATTATTGTGATATTGTATGCACGTGAGGCACATAAAATAAACAATTTGAGACTGGAATATTTATGAAGTAAAGAATGGAGATCAAACTTCTTGCAATACTATAAGCAGATACGATTTTACGAAGACACCACGTTATATTCGTTTCAACAAACGAATTGAGAAAAGTCAACGTTTACAAACGGTGAAGTTTGTTTTGGCTTCAACGGCATAGAATAAATTTATTCAAGATAGTCAAAATTGCTTAAGACTAGGTGTATTCATTATGGTGGATGAACAACTTTTTCCAACTACGGTGCAGGTTCGCCCAGTATTCCAAACAAACCCGACAAATTTGGCATAAAATTTTGGTTGACGTTGATGTTGAAACAAAATACGAGCAAATTCCTTTTTTAGGAAAAGGTGAGACGAGATTCTGCAGCACCTCCAAGTGAAATTGTCGTGAAAATCAAATCTAGAAAGTTAAAGCTTTAGGATAAATTGAATTTATTCAAGATTTTTACAATATAAAGCTTTAACTATCTTCTGTTTTGTACAGGTGTCGCTTTTAGCTCGCAGAAATCTATTTCTTTCCTGTTTTGCCTATTGCGTTTTCGGTTTCGATAATTATCTCGCGTGAACTTCGATGGATCTTTGAATAATTAGCTCATTTTAGGTTTCTTAATATTTATGCTTAAAATAAATATTGTGTCTTGAGTTTTTAGCACAATCCGAGTGTTCCAGTGCTCCCTTTTCTTAATTTTGACATTCGGTACATCCAGGGCATTTCATTTTTAAAAACTTTTTATTCGCTCTTGTATCCCATAAAAATGTGTGATTGCAGAATTATCTTCACAACTGAGAGGATTGTTAATTTTTCTACCCCACATCCGAAGGAATCGGGTATATTCGTTTACTCCTTCCGTTTGCAACGCATTGAAAAAGGTATAAAAAACTATACATATTTTTGCTCAGAAGAACTTAGAGTCGATTTAGCCGTGTCTGCCTGTCAATCCGTGGAAATGGCGATTGCAGTCGAAGACATCGAGGAAGACATTGACATAAAATTTAGCACGAATATTCACGATCATCATAAACTGTTTTGGATTGAAAACGGGGTAAATCAGACCAGTTCCACACCTACCTTTTATACGAAATCCCCTTTTAGAGGCCAATTTCCCAGTTTCTATAAACGTTTTCCAACAGGAATTTTATAGCCGAGATGTAGATGTATAAGATGTTATCACTCCACAAAAATGGACAGAGCATGCACATTGTCGTGTGTGGATTGTTTTGAAAAAGATTGCGTTGATGATAAATGGGTTATTAAAAGAAATATGATCATCACGATCGCAGTGATAACATTTGTGGAGGTGGTCCCGACCGTCGCCACATTTGTTAATGAACGCAAAGAGTTTGTTTCTTTTCAAAATGTCGGTACAAGCAAAAATAGATGGCAATGCAAGACTTGGTGCAACTTAACAATTTGCGCCTTGCTTTCGAAAGAGCATGAAATTATTCTTCGTGTTCCGTACGAATGTTGAAGAAACAGATGCTCGAAATTTTACCACGGGTCAGATCTGGATGGCAATTCAATTACGGGTATTTGGAGTTCTGGAAGTTTTAATTACGATCAGAACAAGGTGACAAGGCAACAAAAACCAATCAATCATCCACTCCATTTTTAAGGTGAGAAAACTGGCCCGTTTAAAATATTTTCTACAAATTTTAAAATTTATTTATTTTAAACCAACTAATTTTTGGTCCTTTTTAAAATGTTCGGTAATCAGTTTAGAGTTCGTTTTATACAAATTTCCCAATGAGCCGAGGCTCGAAATTCGAATCGTATTTCAGAATTGGATTACAATGCGAGATGAAGCATAAATTAAACACTCACGTTCAATATAAGGTAGGAAATATAGAAAAATTATATTTCTAATAAAGCACGTATTTGTTTTCCAAAATAATGCACATTTTTTGATATTTTTAGCAAAAAAAGTGTTTAGTAATCATATACATATTTTTATACATTCATATAATTTATCTTCTTCGAATTCCTTTTGTAACCGAAAAGAGATATTTTTAGTTTTTTAAGTAATTTTCGAATTTTATGTATATTATCCCCAAAGTTTAATTCTTCTAAACTACGAAGCAATAATTGTTTATTGTAATGTATAAAATGAATGAATAAATAAAATAAAAAATAAAATTCCCTTGTTTAACGACTACTAACGTAAATCATAAAGCGAAGGGCATAAAATAACATTTAAATATTTGTATGTACAATATTTTATGTCTGACTTAAACGAGCAGCATTGCGTAGTAAGCACGTATTAAATTATAAAATTGTTCATTTTCGAGATTAGGTTTCGGCTGGACCAACATTTTTTAGAAAAGGCGAAACCCAGAAGATATTGTAGTTCACAGAATTTTGTTTATCATGCTTAAAACTTTTTCAGAAACTTTTTGCAAATCTCGAAAGTTTTTCATTTAGTTTTCCGCTGCGATTTAATGCAATGAACTAGAATTTAATTTTGTTTTGCTTGGTAAAACCGAGTGGGAGTCTGTCTAGTGCAGACATGTAGGGAGATAAGGAAACGAATTGGAATTTTGGAGACAGATAAAGGGAGATTGAGAGGGAACGAGGGAAGGCTGAACGCAGAGAAACCACATAACTAATTTTTTGCTGCTTCAATCTGATTTATTTAAAGACATCAACTGTTTCGAGATCTACCAATATATTAATTTAAATTAAATACAATGCGAAAATGAATGAACGTTTTGAAATCCTAGGGAAAAGTTCCTTTAATTATCCTTCCTTAACGATCCTCTTGTAATATAACGAATTAGTTTGAACTCATTGTAAGTTCTTGATTTAGTCTTGTTCTTCCTCGATTTTTTGAAAATGTGTTCTTCCAGTAGAGAAGAACCCTGGTCACCGTGTTTGAATTCATAATGCTGGTTGGTTTTTAAAAATTTGCTACTCGGGCAATTCCTGCTCCTCGGTCTTTTTTCGTATATATTCGATTTCTTAATTACGGCGCTCTGCCTCCTCCACGCGTCTCTCAAATGTAGTCAGAAATTTCTACTTAAGCTTCTTTTCCTCAATTAGTGCATCCTGTCTTATTGATTTACGAGCGTACTTCTCCACCCATTTATTTATTTCAAGTTTCGCTTCTTCGATTTGCTGATGATAGAATGCTTGTATCTCGTAAATGAAAAGTTGTTCGTTATCAATTTTTCTTAGTTCGTGAATTTGCTGTTTAATGGTTTCATTCAGTTTATCAGAAGCAGTTTCTAGCTTGTTCTTGGCGACTTTCCTACCATTTTGTCCAAATTATATTGGAGAACATAGCTCTATTGTACTTTGGCTTTTGATTCAATTCGACAATATTTTCATCTGTACATTTCAAAAGTTCATGGCTCTCCTCGTACTGTGTCCTCACGTAGTGCTTTAAGAAATTCAGTTTAAGTTTACGCTTTTGTTTTCCACATGTAGCTCATGCCCTTTACTTGTTTGATGAAAGTGGACTTAATTAAGTGCTTCAGTTGCTCGGAATTGGATGGCGGAAAGTTTCTATATGTACTTTCACAGTTACGGGTTATTTTATCTAGCTCATTTCCCACTTTTTTCGATCTAGCTTCTCCTCGGGAATATCCCGTTCCTTTTATTGTTGCTGATTTTTTTTGTGCATTTTTTTGTCTCCTCCTCTCCCAATACTCAGAAATTAATTTTTCTTTAGCGGAACTTAATTCGATTTAGAGAAATCATGACCGATAGTATCATAACGAGGAATTATTTGAGGTCAGATCGAAGATCGAAGACCGTAGGCTTTTATTTTTCTTAGTCTAAGGAAATCCTTTGTTTGGAGAGAATAAGAATTTAAAAATGTTATTAAAAAAGTTATAAAATTATAAATTAAAAACTCGACTAACATATATCTTGTTAACGTATATTGACTTCATGCAAGGATTTATGAATAAGGATAACCACATGAATAAGGAAATGCAACTCGTTTAAGAAAGTTTTAAACTAAATTTGGTCGTTTTGGAAACGGCAAGAAAAGAAAAATGAATAAATCCATTCAGAATCACAAATCAAATAACAAGAAATGGGACAACTCCAAGCATGTCCTGTCCTTAATTCATTATTACCTCTAGCACAATACCCATACCACTGCCATATGCACCCACCCACCATTTCAAAATGCTCAATAGCAATTCATAAGCGTTTTATAAGCATTCAGTAAATAAACACATTGCGGATTTAGCAAGCAATAACTTCTGACGGCAAAAAGGAGCGATAAAAATTTATACTAATAAAACAATAAACCTTAATTCGTCTACATACGCGTTATTCTGATCTAATAATCATTATCCCTCTCTCCATCTCCCTCTCACTCTCTCACTCTCTCCAATGCGTCTTCGTTATTTGTGATAATCTCGACATGAAAATCAGCCATTAATTCTTTTCCTATTATGACTTTTCCTATTGAAATGCAAGGACTAAAATAATACGTTCTGCATCTGTGGAAGGTGTTATTTCACTGCCTGAATTTCAATGGGAAAAGTCATAAACCTTATTTCGAGCTCCAACACACGCTTAGAGATAATTCATGGCTGATTTTCGTATCGCGATTGGTACAAATATCGGAGAAAAAGAGAAGGAGATGCAATTAGGGCAGATATTGGTCCGAGTAACTAGTCCAAGGACTGATTGTCCATTCTGTACACAATGGCCACATAGCCTACTCCCCTCAACTTGCGCATCTGAGTCGATAATAGTCGATAGAGGTTGATAGCTGTTATATCGATACAGATGGCACTGACGATGGAACAATTCGACCCCGGCCGTACTGGTTTGGCGTCATTGTTATTTGATTTCGAAACTGAATGACCGTGGGCTCGATACAAAGTCTTAATTTACAATATCTCGACAAGTGCTCTCGCTTTAAAAAATTTTTTGTGTTCACGAATATTGAGCACTGTTATGTGGCACCGTTTAGTTCTAGTATATTTTTTTATTCCCTTCCAATGTGGTAGAATCAAACAAACAGAGGATTTTCAATATAACTTTGTTAAAATGAACGGAATTTATAATCGGCTCGTTGAAAATAGAATTGAAAATTTTCGAAACGTTTTTGCTTTTTTTTTTGCTGATTCATTGATATTCACTTAGGGTAATTGATTGATAGTAATTTATTTCTATTCAACTCCTGCTTAATATTATCGCTTTCCACTTTCTTCAAAATCATTTCCCATATTTCATCTCTCGTCGAAAAATTTAACTTGATTCTTGGTGTTTCGAACATTTCAGACAAAAAATATTCTGAGGTCTTTCAGGCATAAAAGAGGTCTAAAAATTCGAAAATATATTTTTTTCAAATAATCTTAAAGTTTATAAGAGATTCACAAGAAAACATCCCATGACAAATTATTGACGAGTCATCCCAAGGGCTAGAGCATTGCCGTCAGCAAACAACATCTGCAACATGTACTTATCTTTAATGTTGAAGGGTGTCAACTGCGTCTAGATAACAATAGAGGAAATCCTTTCTGAGCAATTAAAGGAAGGTGAGTGGTTGAGTGTATAGTTGATTAGTTGGGTTTAATTTATAGTCTTGTTTTTCCATGTCAGTTTGACGGAGGCATTTATGTACTTAGGGCGCTAACTGCAAAACTATTTCAGCTGTCAAGCTAGCTAAAGATTCAATAGCTCTTGAAGCTTCAATATTTACATTTATAATTTCTTCTAACAGTTTAAGGCTTTATCTTTAGAAATTAAAACAAGCTGTCAGAAGTTTAACGAAAGTTTTTAATCTGTTTTGGAACTAACTAAAATATGCTCGAATATAGAGGCATTTCTTGGAAATTGTTTATTTTTGTTAAACGGAAAAATTTTCCTGAAAAGGGAGAAGAGACAAAAGAATGAAGAGCCAGCATTTTATAGGGAAGAAGAAGATAACTAAAGAGGATCCGAAATCACCGCCCCCTCCATCAATAACAATGACAAAACAAATAACAACGAAGTACACAATAACTACAAGAACAACATAAGGAAGAATACTTTTTTAAAAACAAACCAAACCAAACAAAACATTGTGATAATATAATAAAAACTTTATTACAAATATATTACATGAATATTTAAATATTATTACATGAACTCAATTCCAACAAAAGCAAAAGAAAATATATTTAAAAGTAAAAAAGGAGTGAAAGGAGGGGCACCCGAGGCAATTATTTAAATGAAATTTTAGAGGTTTTCATCTAAACAAGTAAACAGATTTGGAAAACGATGATGAAAAGCCAATTTCGTTTATGTTTTCACTAAAGTCGTAAACGAAGCGATTTGATTATTCATTGATGGCTGTGGGTGTGAACAACTACATATAAGAGATTACTTTTCATATTGTGTACGTCGAAGGGGTAAAGTAAACGAAATAACAGGAAGAGAATCTAACTAATTTCGTTTTCATTGTTTCCATTGTTACCAAATAATTTATAATAACAGAAAATATTCGTGTCACATGCCATGGTAATACCTCCACTCACTCGCCTATAATTTCTTCTCTAAGTTCTTCTTTAAAATTGTGGTACTGATGGGAGGTCCACCTCCATTTTTCGCAAAGGAAACTAGTATTCGTGGATGAATTCGAGGTAAAATTTTGTAATGGAATTCAACAAACCTCGAAAGTATATTATGTGGTCCTGATACTATTTCGCTCATTTCCAATATTAACTTATTATAATAAAGAATATGTTTACCAAATTTCATGAGAATGTTGCATCCTCATAATATTACGATTTCAACTTACAGACAGACAGACAAACCTACAGACGTACCTGCATGTCTAAATCGACCCAGGATGTGATTCTGACCCAAAATACATTAAAAAACAGAGGAACAACTTAATATAGCCTTCACCCTTTGAATGTAAGGTGTAATAAATAAAAAAAAGGAAATTTAACAAATATGTAACTCTAATCCAACAAGCTGTGGGCGTATCATGCCCATTTGTGGGAGTATAGGTTTGCCTTATATTTTGAGATCGAATTTAAAATATATTTTCCTTTGCCTGCTGACGTATTGCGTTGTTACCACAGATAAATACTTATTGTCTTGAAAGTAAGACGCGACATGGGTGGGGTTTAAGGGATTTATAGCTTAAGAAGGTTGAGGACATTCGTACTAATTGTCATGACAATACTTCTTTTCACTGCCCTGCAATCGTAAGTTTTCATAGCGGGAGGCCACACCCGCTTTTGAACATATGATTCTAACGGAAACTCTTTATTCGGAAACGTAATTTCAGAAGCGCCTTAAAATATGAGAAATCTAAGTTATGAGATCTCTAAACACGAATTGATTGATATTTAGGATGAAAAGAGGGTTTGCCACTTACCCGATCTTGGTTTTCAATCCCAAACATCCTACAATGACACAGAATTTTCATGTGAAATTCTTGTTTTCGACTTCCGTAGACATAGAGACAGGCGAAGGGACAGACGGGCGGATGTTGCTACAAAATATATATGCTTTTCTATGCCCACCACGCCTAATGTGTTACAAACAGAAGTTAATACACCTTATCCCTTCGAGTGTGCTGTGCGAAATATTATTACTGCTTCACATTACCGTCAAATATCGGCACTACAAAATGGCTTCACTGGAATCGCGACCGCTAACCCAACGATATAAAACAATAAAGTTCAGTTGGAGAAACAATAAGGACCAATATTACTGTTAATGATTTATTTAAGCTTTTCCTTTGCTGACTGAAGAGACGAGAAAGCCTAAGGCTTTTATGTCTCTCTCCTCCTTTTATTCACTTACTTTTAATAAAAATTAAATGCAATAAAAATCCGTCACTTCTTTAGTCACGCAAATTTACGCTTATACGAATATGGATATATAAAGTTTCTATATATTACTAAGAATTATGGATGACCATATCAGCTGCCCTTTTCTATCAGCACCTCGAAAAGAAAAACCACAGAAACAAGACCGTATTTTCATATGAACTCGAAAACAATGACAAATCCAATGACAATAACGATATTTTCAATATACTTAGTCATAACGTATAAAAGAAGGATCCGCATCCAAGCGTGCACACATATTTTATTTATTTTAGCCGGCTTAACACTTTTTTGTAGGCGGTAATAACAATAACGGAAATATCGAAAACAATAACAACAATTATTATTTCTACTACTTCAGCAATGGTAGGAAATACTTAGTTGCTAAGAATAACTCACACAATTGAAAATTATATAAAAATGAGTAAGGAAGAAAAAGCAAAGCAATGGAAAATTATTGGCTCTGAAATTGGTTCATACACGGTGAAATAAAAATCTGAGATTAGTGATAATAAAAAAGATTAATAATAAAAAGTTAAAATTAATAATAGTAAAAGGTAGGAGTTGAAATTATAGAATAAGGACAGATTGTAGGAAGATTTTGCATTTATACAAAGCGCTTTATAATTTTAGTAACACGTGACATCTGCATGAAATTCGATGTTGTTTATCTCGGGCATGAAATTCACACAATGTACCTGATCTTGTGATTGTAGTAAACTCTCCAAAGGCATATATGGATTTGTGGCTCTACAAAGTTAAGCTTATTAATAAAGTTGTGCACCCAAAAGTTTATTTCATTCCAGAATACAATTATTTGCTTCTGAAGTGACGATTTGCCAAGAATTGAAGTAGATGTTTTATAATCTACAAACACTCTTTATCCATTCACTTTACCATTGTAAAAATTTCACCATTAACCAAGAGTTTATAAGTAATTTTTTCGATGAGAAAACAATCTTTGTGAAAATGAACAAATATAAACTTGACATAGAATTCTTACTAATGTTTTACTACCTCACCCCCGATTATTGAATTTCTTAGTTATTTCAATAAATAGGCGCTGGTTTATTCATACACACGATAACCGGCTCACGCGCCTAATTTTTTTCGAGCTGAGGATTTCGTAGAAGAATGAAACATTATAAACAAAAGGATGACGCTAGAGTCACGAAATTATCGTTAATGGAATTGAAGTTCAGAAGTGGATTTGGTTCCAGATAAGGAAATAATGAGTTTTTTCCAGATAAACAAATAAAATTCTAAAAGGAGGGAAGAATGAAACTTTTTTTAAAAGAAATTAAAACTTTTCATGTTTCTCATTGTTTGGAATAAAGCTGTGCAAAACAACTGCTAATCCGCTCCTTCACTAACTGAATATAAATTCTCCCCTCAGAGCTCCTATTTTTCTATCTCGATTTCATTGTAGTCACTACTATAATTGTAGATTCAGTGGCAAGGGCTTTGGGCTAAAACAGAAGTTTCGGCGATATTATCAACTTTGTTGCAAAGTGCTGCATGGTACCAAAGAATATAGAGTAGACTATATCTACTCTATATTCTTTGGTGGTACACTCATTCACGCGCATAGCTTGGCATGTATATGTGTACTATACGCCTTGTATTCGAGCTGCCTCGTATGGGTTACAACCAACGAGTGTTCCTTGAATGCAAATTATCTAACTAAAAGTTTCAGAAAAAAGACGATAAGGAGAAATAGATGGGTAATGAGAGGGAAAAAGAGGATAGAGGAAAGAAGAAGGAAAAGTTCATGCATAAATGAACGCCACTAGAGGAAAAGAGGTGAGCAAGTCGCAGGTTTAGTAAAAGAGCAGTCTGCATCCTTTCTTCGACATTCACCTCGTCACCCTTTGATAGATTTTTCCAATTCATAAAATTGTAAGCCCCTTCATCTAAAAGTGTTTGGTGCATAAACTGAAAAACACAATAACGTTGCCAATCGAAGAAGTTTTTTGCGGACATCTTCAAAATGTATTTGAGATAACGTAAGTGTGAGCAATAAAAGGGTTTCTTGAGAATCAACAAAGTATCAAACCACCTTCTGGGGCCTTTATAGTATTGAAACGCAAATGTCTTAAAAAAATTATATGAGAGTTTTTGTTTGGAACTGAAATAATCATAGAATCATCAAAACCGGTGTGTGTACAAACAAAACTCGACAAGGAAGGCGAAAATTCCTTAAAAATATCTAATTTAACGTTGCTGTCGGAAAACAATGGGTATGTCAGCAGCACTCGATAAGGGCTGCCAAATATTTCTGCTTGCTGAAATTTTCTGACTGTTGCATCACTGCGACAACGACCTAATCTTTTAAAGATCATGTTTTTATTATGCCTTACAAGAAACAGCGGAGTGTTGCTGCACTACATAGTGTACTATTTGTGTTTTCGCAAAAAACAGACAAATGTCACATGCATTTAATAATATTATACTATATTTTATAAACTTACTATTACATATCTCTTTGAAAATAAACATATGTAAGTGGCACAAACCGTTGCCACATAAAATGGGCAAAAAGTTAAGAAGAGAAAAAAGCAAAATCGTGCATGTTGTGTAAAATTGGTTGAGGGGAGTTTTCGAGTTTAGCAGATAGTGCTGCTTTTAGTTTGACGTATTTGCTTTTGCCAAAGAACTGTCGTGTGATAAAATTAATTGTTCTTACAAAAAAATATAAAACAAATAATTTACGTTGTTTGAGTGATAAAGCAATAAAGGAACCATAAGTAATGGTAAACAATAATTTCAACAATATTAATCGCAATAAAAAAATAAAATATCAACATCATTTGCATTTGGAGCGATAATTTGATTACCTAACTATATCCAAATTCACGACAACAACAACAACAATAATCATGAAAACATAAAAACATCATAAAAATCTTATCAGCGTTTGCAGTATTCAAGAATTAAATCCTTTTATCCAAATTTGAGGTGATTTTTTGAAATTTATAAATCTTCATTTTATTATTTAATTATTTTTGTATTCTAGACATAAATGGAGCGGTATATATGTACTACCACCTAATTAGAATAATCTGTTAATTCGATTTATCGGTCTACCTGCTTGACGAACTCAGAGTTAATGGACGCACACAGTTACAGTTGCCACAGTATTAGAATGTTTATTCCCCATAATCAACAGAAGCAACAACACTAACAAAGATTAGGAAATGAGCGACCCATGATGAGTGAATTTAAAAATAAAAGTTTTGTTCCTGCTGTCTTATTAAAAGTCAGTGCTGGTTCTAGAAACGCCTCTTAAATGTAAAAGACGTGATTGACGTGAGTGAGATATTCACAAGGCACAAGCAAATAATCTTACGTCTTTTTCACGGCGCATTAAACTACTAACCCATCATTAGATTTAAAAAATATCCAAACCAAGAAAACTAAGACACAAAATATATCCCAGTTTTACACAGGAGACGACAAGTACCCAAATATGAATCCTTCTAGACCAACAAAATCGTAAGCTTCTTTAATTCGCAGCATTGAGTATGAAGGAAACAGGACAAATAATATAATCAGGCTTAGAACAAATCCAAAAAAAAAAATTAAACTAATTTAAATATAAGCAGTTACGGTTCCATGAGTTTTGGTGTCACACTTGCAAATTGTTTTTATGGGAGATGATGGATGTAATTCCTGCTAGAGTGCGTTTATTCGGTATTTCGTAGGGTTGCTTCCGATTTGATTAAAAAAATCTGAACGTCTGAAGATTTACTTTACGTACAAATCGAAACTTAGAATTGTGTACAGGGGCGTTAAGAAGTCCTCTGGCTAAAAAGTCTACGACCCTTTCCGCCCAGTTATGCCCGACACATAGGCTCTGGAAACAAAGTGGAAGTAAAAGACTGTTCCTGCACAATTAACAGAACCTAGATTTTAGTTTTTCCCATATTCTTTATATAAATCACCGATTCAAGAAGCGTGAAAATACCCGAAACTGATAAATGCATTTTACATACATGGTAAATGCGTTTCTCTGTTAAGACATCCCACAACTTTGACGTGGCACAACGGCGACGTTAGTCGATAGGAAGATTAAAAAAAATTTTTGCCGATACAAATTAAAAACTGCATAAAGCAAAGTCGCTAAATATAAGATAATGTAATATATCAATACTTGTCAATATTGATAATGCTTAGCAAATAATACTTATCAATAATTTGACGAAGCTAAGGAAATGAAAACACACATTTCTTAAAATTTGTATTAGTTTATTACTGTTCTTTAATAGTTGTACGGTTTAATATTTGATCATTTTTTAACTAAGTTATCAATAAGATCAATTAAGAAATTAGATTGGAAACCAATTCCATCCAAAATCCCAACAAAGTCAAAATAAAATATACGTTTTGTGCGTCAGTTTGAATATGTGGACCACCCACCACCCACCCATCAATCCAGAACCTTGTGAAGGGAGTCTATTTTTTAAAATGATATCAATTATGTTCACAATTGAAGTAAACAAACATTGTAGTTAATTGCTACCGGTAGACGCAACATGTGATAAACAAGACTGTGCCCTCGATTCAGACTGAGACTAAATCCAAATACTCTGTCGTTTAATTTCACCACGGTCAAGAACGAAAACAACAGAGATTCAGATAATGGAAAACAAGACAGCATGAAAGAATGTGAAGCGCAAAACAATTTTGACCCTCTCTCTGGTATGTCTCCTAAATTGATTCGGTCATAGTTCTTTACTAGTCGATTTTTCAGTAATAGGAAGTTACAAAACCACAAGGTGATTGAATCAGAATGGCAACACACTGGCAGCACACTAAAATGGGGAAAGACGGAATTTGAGAACAAATGGAAACAGAAATTAAATCATATGCGATTGTATAAGATTTACCTCGAGGCATTTTATAGCAATAAAAAAATTGATGCTTCGATTTGTGGATCCTATTATAACCTTAATTCTCTGGCACTAAGCGCTCATTTGCCAGCTTTTTTTACATGGCGAATTATACGATCCCAGATTGACTGCTATACGATATATGTTCAATTACAGAAAGATGGGCGCATATCTATCTTGGAGATATTATGAAAAATTAAGGAAAATTGTAGTATTTTAACACACTGACCTACACAGGCGATCACGAGACAGACAGGTAAGATGGCAATTACAATCACTCACAGAAACCTCTTCATTTTATTTTTGACTCTTTGTTACCAGATGCCAAAACAGGTCCCATACTACTTTGAGTAGTATACGAAGTTGATGATTTATGAGTGAATTATATCGGTAATTAACAAATTATACCTCAGTCGGACCTGAAAAATGGCTAACAAGCCATTATCGGATAAAAAAGAAAAAGTCTTTTATTTGAAAGTGGAAGCGAAAGCAAAGATTATAATTTTTCGCGAATGTTATGAAAGTAGCTAATATACCTAATAGTTCTAATAGAAAATACTGAATTAAAGACTACCATAAGCGGGAATTTCCCTCCTGAGATGCTGGCGGGAGTTCATGAGTTGGACTGATGGTCCAAGACTCACTGTTCCAAGAATGACTATTGAAATACACAAATTAAAATTGCCGAAAAGTTTCGTGATAAAAATACTGATTCTACTTAAAAGAAGGTGAAACAAGGTCTAAAATTTAGTATAGTTCTTATATTAAGTGCAACTCACAAAAGGAATCCAAATTTGTAAAATTTTTTAGGTCTCTTAATGAGTATTATTTCGGATTTTCGATTTATACTGATTCATGTCAGATAATAAATCTGTTCAGGCAAAGGCGCAGAATTTTACCTAGCGGACCGAGCAACTTAGGGAGCCATATTTTAAAAATGAACCAGTTATTGAACCAGTTGAACTGGTACACTTCGCCATAACACCTTCTATATTTGGCACAAAAAATAAGCGAATACATTAGGTAGAGTATGAGTCAATCACAAAAACATGGCACAACAGTCCAAGTCAAAAATTGGGAAGGGTGAAGCAAAAGCCTTGTGCTCTTATAAAATCGGAGCACTGCAATGGATGGACAAAAAACCTTCCATTCATCTAACCACACGTCCCAGAGAAGTGGCATTGGCAAGTACACACAAAACAAACAGGAAAATAACAAATCAGCCATCATACCAAGGATTGTATCAGGTTATATCATTCTATGGGTGCTGTTGTTAAACATGATCAACAGGTTTACTATTATATTTTACGGCGCGTTTGAGTTCGGTGTGCTATATCCCACCACTGACATTTTAAAATGTCAATAAAAGATCAACCCACGCACGCATCACAGCTGGTGGAAGTGATCTAATACCTGATATGAATATGTCTATTTGAGTAGTTCACTTGCCCCGTTTGTAGATGGAATTGGATCATACAAATTTACTCACGAACCCACAAACGAATCCACGAAATCTGCCCACCGGAACTGCAATTATAATGTAGATCGTGAGATGATGCGCGAATATTCTCTCTTATTAGAAATTGCTTTGGCGTAGTAATTAATGTGGTGTAGTAGTTAACGATTTTTAACACGAACAGTAAAAACTTTCAATTCTTTAGCTCAATTGAATGGGTTTTTCGGTGCTAAAATCGTTCGTTTCAGCAAGGAACAAATTATTTTATCAACTAGTTTTTTATTCAACTTTAAAATGTAATAAAATAATTATAATTATTAATTCAATAATTTTTGTTCGCATTTCCCTTTGTTATAAAAAGATCTGTTATACTTGTTTGAAGCTAGTTTTAAGTCTTCAAAAAGTTAGAATACTATCAAAAACTATCCCATCATTAAGGTTCTCGCGTTAAAAGTTTTTAAAGATAAGAATATATGAAAAGATAAATGATGAGAGAGTAAAAGTACCTTATTTAATTTCAACTGAATTCGTAATTTTAAAAAAGTTTATGTTCATTTTCTTTATTCCTTTTGAATACTTCGTTTATTTATATTTACTATTTGGCAAATTCTCTTTTGTGCTTCATATGGAATAACTTGCATTTTTCTCCCTTTAGTTTTATTGTTTTGACAAAACTGAATTTGAATATTTGTATAAAAACCGACTCGGGTTACCAACATGTTAATTGAACTGAATTTCCTCCCAGAATAAATGTGTAACGTCACGTTACGTAAGGTTTTGTATATTCTTAGGTATATTAATGCAATTGTTGTGAACTTCTTCCCGATAAACACCCGATAAATCTAAATACAATTCCCGATAAATCTAAATACAATCGAAAGAGTCAAATAAGGATTAGAGCAGAATTAAAAGGAAGGAAGAACAAGATAAAAGCTCAGAAAATAGGAAACATAATTTTTTAGCAATACAAAATTTATAGCAATTTCAGTTCTTTTCACTTTTTACATCCTTTTTATGTTATTAGTGAGACAGCAATATTATAAATTAGTCAAACAATTAGGGGAGCTACGTAAAGAGAATTCCATCCAACTATGTGATGATACAGATTGACTTTATAAACACCTATCATAATATTTTGAATATCTGAAGTATGGTCTCCAAAATCATTTAGCTAATTAATTCCAATTTACGTTATTGGTTGCATATTAACCAATTATGGGCCCTGCAAGTATAAGATATAATACTTAAATGAATATACCGTACCATTATTTGTTCGTAAAATTTCATTAAGGTCAGACAGTCGATTAGTCTGAGTTTATAATTGATTGGAGTTATTTATATACGGATAGCTTTAGCTAGGAAAAAATTTTCAGCAGGCATATTTAGTTCAATGGGCTTATAAACCGGAATTCACATAAGTTTAATGAATGTATCGGCCAAGAGGGTCATCAAAGACAGCAACCGCAGCCGAGGAACTTAACGTTCTTCGGCCACAGGCTCTCGGGCTCTGAACAAACTATTATAATCCTTTACAACTATTTATAATTGGAGACTACAATTCTCTCATGTGTGATCAGGTCCCGTTTTGAGACGCGAAGTCGGTTGTTAAGAATGGTTTGCTCACGACGGTGAGGCGGTCCATAATTCTTAGAAACAACAACAACACTACAATGTGTTATATAACTTATGTTTTATTATGAGAAGGAGTAGCGGAAAATGAACAAACGAAATTGTTTGCATTTACCATTTGTCCGTATTGAGTCTTCAACCTGTTGCTTATATTCGGGAGCAGGATGCTCTAACCGCTACGTCAAGTAAAGCCTTGGTTATTAGCTGAGTAACGGAAACAAATGAATAATTCCGGATTAATATTATCAGGCAAATAATTGAATGTGGCTGCTTTTTCACTTTGCAAGTTGAAAAAAATTATATCAACGTGCATTCTGGTAGCGTGCGCTCTGGATATTTGAAAATCTGTCCAGTGAACTAAATGTGAGTACTCTATCTATTGAACCATCCGATTATCTGATTGAGCAAATAAAATCAATGTATCCTTGTATCATTGTATCATTGTATCCTTGATATTAACCCATGACAATGTGACTTGTGGAGGTTCGATCGAATGCATTGCCGGTGGGTGCACAAGCTACTCAGAAATTATTCTATTGTCATGTGATATATCGAAGAAAAAAGTTGTAATAATTTTTTAATCATTACAAAGTTTTAGGAAAAACAAACCTTTGTGATGTTGTGAAACGTGTTTGCAACAAATCGTTTAGAATGTTTGGAAAAATTTTTCAAGACATTATGTCAAACAATTTAATAAGACAAAATTCTCAGCTCTCAGACTTCTACATTCAATCTGACCTCATCTCTTTTGAGCACTGACAAAAAAAAACATTGACCGTTAAATAGGAAAGTGATCCACTGTCTTCTTTTCTATTTTCAATCCTTCTAAAGCTTCCTCCTGTGTCACCTTTCTCTGTTCTGTCTCCTCATTTGTTTTAAACTCTTGGCACGGGTTTAATCTACGAATTTATGAAAGTTTCTATAAATATTTTGTTTTGATTAAGCAAAGCAAACATCCTCTAAGCAGACTATGCCCGTATACAGTCGAAAAAACCAGCGTTGGGGAGAATTTAATTAAATTTCAGATACTGGCATCGCGATGACACCGATGCATCTATGGATCATGGTGATTAATTCGCAAAACTATTCGTCTGAAATTTAATTATTCTATTCTCCTCTCTTTTCGATTTGGAAATATTTTCAGTTATTAAATTGACAAAATGTGTTGCCATTTCATACAATTTTTATTTACCACATCCACTCTCATCTTCTCCCATCTCTTTTTATTACGTGGGTACAAACAAGGGGCGTATGGAAATAGGTTGTATCGTTTCTTCTTTATTTCTTTTGGAGCACTGTCTTCCTCTATGAGAGCATTGGCAGAGTGAGCACATCAGGTTTTGCATAATTTAAGTTGAATATTTCAGATGTTTTCATTTTTAGCAAAAAATTGAAACGCTTTATTAATTATTCATGAAATCTGGACAACAAAAGCAAAAGATAACAAAATCGGAGTATGTGATGAATATGATGAATACTCTTTCTAAAACACGAGAGGCTCGGTATTATTAAAAGTTTCATTTATTTGTCTATTTTGTTTATTTGTTTATCTTTTGACTTTATTTTGTATTTAGATTAATTTCGAATTAATTTTTCTACATTTCTACATCCTTTTTAATTTTGCTTGATTTAATTCATATATTTCGTTTTGCTTTAGAGTTCGTTCGTACACAATCCCAAAAATTTTCAAGATTTCTGTGTTATCAATATCGCAC
This sequence comes from Physocephala rufipes, assembly GCA_963966595.1. Lineage (NCBI taxonomy): Eukaryota > Metazoa > Arthropoda > Insecta > Diptera > Conopidae > Physocephala > Physocephala rufipes. The sequence continues at coordinate 43,617,285 of OZ016501.1, forward strand.
ATACTTGCTCTATGTAATATCACCATCACCAAATGCGATCTCGTATATATTCCACGACTAAAGTGTGTTTAATACTTAAATATTGTTACAATCACAGATTTTTGTAATCGTAACTTGATTTTAATTTTAGTAACTTGATATATCTTTTCGGTTTTTTCATTAGCTTTAGTATATTATTTATTTTTTAAAGTTAGGTCAGAGCTTCGGGGCTCTCTCTCTCACCCTCTCTCAGCGCGATTCGTTAAATGCATCTCCTGCTTTTACAGGCAAACACATTCCCTTCAATAATATTGAAAAACCGAAGGAAACATTTTATTTAAAGCTATAGAAGGTTTCAAATTAGGAAAATTCATTTAAAAAATTTATCAAAGGGTGAGACAGGCAAAAGAGCAAACAACAAGGAAAGGTATAAAGGAAACACGAACAAAAGCAATATGTACGAATTAATCATTGACTAAATTTTACAGCGCTTCCGTCCTCCACATTTGTTTTGCACAAACTGTCCGTTTATACCCAGATTTTCCATTTTGTTCGAAAAATAAAAAATTCAAAGAGTGTTTAATTTAAGAATACGGAAAATGAACTCGCGTTGACAAAGTTGCCGGGAAGTTATTTTTTAATTATTCAATTATTGCTTCATTTGTACGTTACACAAGGACATTATTCACAATAACACACAAAATTTTGAAATTGACTTAAATGCTTTCAAAAGTAAGTAATAGAGAGATTGAGATTATACAATTGCGACATATTATTATTGGTCCCGTTTTTTCACGAACACAAAATGTCTACGAACTGATGAACCTTTGATTGATTACTTTGATTGCTACTCTCAGAAGGGTCAGTAAATAACATTTCGCATGTACCACGTTTCTTGTGTGTGGATCGGTATTTGCTCTCTGCGAGGAATTCTCACTCTCTGTTAAATGCACAAAGTATTTATCCCGCATAAGGAAAAGCATTGTCTTTTTCATCCTTACTACTTTATTTTTTTCGTATATGTGTGTGAGTACTTCTGTACCCATAGGCATCAATTTTTATTTATTAGTAATATTTAAAGCCAATTATATCTACCAATTATTCCCATTTTTCATCAAAGTAGTGTCAAATTCTTTGCCTTTTTCTAACCTCGTCCTGATTTACGAAATATTTATATTTATTTCTTATTATTTTGGTTTCTTTGTTGTTTTTGTATATTTCTGCCTTGTCAGTTTTTATTCGTTCTATGGAATGACATATATTTGTTACACCAAACTTTTTTTTCGCAAAGGAATTTTGCAAAGGAATATCAGCTGCTAATACATAAAATATAAGCGGCGAAAGATTGCTGTAATATGTATGTTTCTTACTGTGTTTTGGTATTAAAAATATATATAAATCAGGCGGAGTTTACTTTGAATATATTTATATATTAGTTGTATGTTAGTAATTTACTCTATTTGTTCCTTTTGCCATTCTTTAAAATATTCCTAAATTAAATATAAAATTAAGTTTCTTATAAAACTTTATTAAACATAATCCAAAACAATTATGATCGTTGGTTTCTGCCATGCCAACGTATTTTTGATATTGAAAATTGGCGAAATCAGTCTAGTGCACGCCTACTTTTCTGTGAGATAAAATTTCCAAGCCTGACATTTCAATTTGTATAAAATTTTTGAAGTTGAAGTCTTAGGGCCTATGTAGAAGTATTAAAAGCTATAATTCCATAAAAATTGGCGCGACACGCCTGCTTTTTTCTATAACAAGTGTGAATTTCTTGTAACCTTCTAATATGTATATATGTGTACACGTATTGCACTTTCGCCGTTTATTCCCGGAATTGAACGACAAAACTTTTTCCTTAAAATCACCCGCAAATATTAAATTATTATAAAAAAAGATACACGTAACGATAGGCCCTGCCCACCAGAACTACAATTATGAAGAAGGTCATATTATTACACCAAAGCGCGTGGAGGTATTGTTGTGAAGTGTGGTACGAATATTTTTGTCATTAGACGATGTTTTGTAATAAAAATCGACAGTCTTTCATAAAAAAATAATTATAAAGAAGAACATAGGAATTATTTTCATAAAATATAGCCGAAAACTATCTGTTATTACAGTTTATTTGATATTGAAAATGGGCGAAATCGACCCAGTGCCTGTCTCTTTACAAAAAAAATTGCGAAACCTCGTTTTGCGACCTTTATTGTTACTTTAAAAGTTTAGTGTTCTTGATTTCTTACAATTCTTCGAATATTACTTCTTTTCCATATTTTCTGGTTAAACTTCCATGACATTGGGCATTCCTTAAATTCCTTGAGTGACATCGACGCATTTGTTGGGTTACGTTTATGTGGCTAGGTTTATTCCGTCTATTAAGAGTCCAAAATTCCTTCCTTCGTCGTCTTTCAGCTCTTTCAATAGTGAATTTATGATGTGCTAGTTGTTGAATGGTGCGAGCTGAGTCCCAGAGCTCGCACCATTCAACAACTAGCACATCATAAATTCACTATTGAAAGAGCTGAAAGACGAAGGAAGGAAAAGAAGTTAAAAAGAGAGGAGAAAGAAGGGCAAGGTACCGGAACTAAATAAATGTAAAATTGTTTGAAAACAAAGAGCCTTAAACTGTGAATATTTCTGTGCTCGTAAACTCATCTCGGTATTCTTGGTTAAACTTCTGAAAGGATACGAAGTCCTTTGGAATTCTTCGTGAGTAGAAGAACTTCGTCTTTTTTCATTTTTGCGGAATATTCTTTTGTCCGTTGCTTATAATTGATTAAGCTAGCCCCTTTTTGATTTTTTTTCGTGCCACGTTTTTGACCACATATAGAAAATATTTTTGATAAATGCTGTGGTTTCTGGATTGGAAAAATTTCGAATAACATTGCAAAGATTTTAATAATTTGGCTAAATTTTTCTAAATTTTTTGGTCAAAGTGAGGGGGGACTAGCTTAAGTTTACTTAATAATTCTGACTTATCAGGAGTCGTAAACTCTATAGCGAAAGCTTAAAAATTATTGCTTTTGGTTGACAACGGTTTTGGATATTGGTATATATTATAAAAAACTTACTGAGAAGTATTCGTTATTAATGATAATTATTAATATCATAATTATGATTCCATATATTTAACTGTTTTCATAAGTTTGTCTAAACCGCAGCGACGTGCGCTACTTCTTGTGGAATGACTACTATTTCTATTGGTTTTAAAGCCGAAGATATGATTCTTGATGGTGAAAAAGTGTTTTTACAGAGCGGCACAAAAGTACGTATCCCTTCCTCTTATCATTATTATTCCTTTTTCTACTTTAAATAGTTTTTTTTTCATCCTGTCGGTTTTATTTAGACTGTTAAACTTTTCAAGTGTTACTGAAATAGAATATACCTTATATATTTATACTTATATACTTATATACTTATATACTTTTTTCATTTATTTATCAAGCATCTTCGTGTTGTGCCCTTACATCCACTTTTTATTTTCTTATTCCGTCGTGACGTCATTACAATTACGTCCTGTAACGTGTCATTAAAATTTTCGTAAAACTTTTATGAACAAATTCAAACCAAATTTAGGCCATTTTATATTTAAGATAATCTAAAACCAGAGAGAATAATGGTGCCATAATTCATTCACTTTTCCGTAATTGGGGTTTAAGGGTAAAATTATGTCGTCTACAAGGGAAATGCATATGTGAATATATTCATATTACGTACTAAAAGCGGGCACGATTCTCATTCGTTTTATTTTCAATACATATTTTCAATACCATATATCTTATTTTTCCCGTTTGTATTCTGATAGTATTTTTCAACTGCACCAGGAATAGAATCCACGACCAGAATTTTCTAAGCTTAACATCTCGACCGAAGCACCTCAGTTCTTTTAGGCCTATTACAACAGAGAACACATCATTAGAATTTCACGTCAAATTTCATGAGGAAACCTCTTTCCGTTCTCCTTCAATCGTGATTTCAACAGACAGACAAATAGACGGACAGACGGGCAGGTATGGCCAGGCATGGATCATGAGGCCATCCGGACACAGAATGTATATAAATTTCCATACCTACTCCTTGAAGACCTTAAAAACGGAGGAAGAAACTCAATATACCCTCAAACCTTTGAGTTTAGGGTATAAAAAATTGACAATCATCTTCTCCGGCGAATGCTGCAACTGACTCTACAGACTATACAGTCTGCATTACTGTGTGTACAGGCTGTGCAGCACTAAAAAAGGAGAATCGAATAAATGAAGGGAAAGATATTTGTAATCAAAAAAGAAAATATCGAAAATATTTGCATATAATTTGGAGTTTTTATCTTTTAACTTGTTCCTACCTTCCAACAAAGTTATCTCACGTTAATCACAACCTTGTTAAAGTCGATTACCGCCGCATCATTTCGTTACCACAATTTCGAATAAGTTTCTGAACTCTCTTCCCGTTTTAATTAAAAAGCGTATAAACAAACTTCTCAAAAATATTTTCGCTTTACCCCATTTTTTATAAATACTCGTATTAATACACAGGTGTAAAGACGAGCGTGTACGCGTCGGTGAGTATACGCGTATGTATGTGGGATTGTGTAAAGCTTTATGGGTAAATCATTATACCTGTTACCGCTTGTTGTGGCGATTTGATTTAAGTGAAGGTAAGATTAATTTAATTTAACGATTAAACCTGATGAATTCCTCAGCGCCTCGCGATGTAATGTTGAAACGCATCTCGTAGATAATTATATAACATATTTTTATTATTTTGATATCGTGGGGATTTTAGTTTTTCGTAGCGTGAGTCTTAAAAGCATAAGGAACCTTAGAATGAGTCCTAAGTGAGTCTTAGAAGCATAAAATTCTCCGACAAGGAATCTTGTCAAAAAGATTAAATATCGTAATAAAAAATTTCAAATGAACGCGTGGGATGAATATGAACGAACGCAAACCAACGCGTGCGTGGGATGTTCCTAAGTGTAGATAACATCAAAATTGCAGAAAAATTTTGAAAAGTTGACTAGGGGGAATAGCTCAAGAAGAAATTAGGATTGAATATTTTCAGTTCTTAATTCATGAATTCTTACTGTTCTAGAGATCAATTCGAAGTAAGTAAGTAAGATAATTTTGAAGTAAGGTTAAAAGACCTAATAAATTTTATCAAATAAATAAACCTTGAACTAACGAGTTCCAACGACTAAAACTTTATAAATAAAATATCCTAACTGATAAAAAAATCATAAAATTTCATGCACATCCAAAAGCTTTCCCCAAATTCAAACTGCGAAAACCACTAAAAACACAAACTATCCGAATACTTCTAGTGACTGCCAAAATATTTTCAAAGCCGTTGGTCGATGCCGATTTCAGGGGCCCTTTCCCAAGCCAAAAATGGCAGAAGAAATAGCAACGCGTGGAATCTGAGATATATGCTGGCAAAGGTTGGACGGATGAAGCGAACCAACGGAATCCAACCTGGTTTGGGTTCGAATCCTGTCTCTAGTATAATTATAATTCTTAAAGCAGGTGTGGCAAGCATAGAAAAGTATGTACAGCGGCGCTCAGAATAACCTCCTTAGTCTATTTAGCCATGTCTGTCCATCTGTTTGCTTCTGTGTCTGTCTTTCTGTAGAAATCACGAATGCAGTCGAACGGAAGGGGATTTTGACGTGAAATTGGTAAGAATATTCACAGCAATTACAATCTGTTTACCCATTGACAACGGGAGTAATCGGGCTAGCGTCACGTCTGCTTTTCACGGGAAAATAACTTCATAGACATTTAGATAATAACTTCTTAGACACTGGGGGAGATATAAAGCTGAATTTATATATCCGTGGTAAACACCGAATGTGAAATATGTTTTCAATAATGAGAGTGGCTCACCCACAGGGAATAGAAATCATGGTTGCAAGGGAGCCGATAGTGTAATCATAATGTAGTTTTGCGATGGTATTCTCTCTCACCTTAACAATATTTCCAAGTATATAGTGAGTTTTCAAGATAAAATTTCATGTCCGTTATATGTATTTAGAACTGTACAAATCATGCCCTCTCAATAAAAACTCTATACAGTTGTGGGAAATAATACACAGCTTATCTGGTACTTTTCGTAATACGTGGCTACATTTTCCGAGAGAAAAAGGACGTAAGAGTTGCTGCCATATAAGGTTCTAATTCGCTGCAGTCGGTTTGTTTGTTCCATAAGCTTTTCATTGGATTGCTCGTTACTGTCGGTTGCCGCTGCGAAGTTCTGCTTAGGGCGTTACGCATATTTTTAATGTTTGTGAGGTGTATCCAAATAATATAGTTCGGTTGCAATTGGTAATGCATGAGCAATGATATTACAAGGAAACAGCAAAGAACAGCAAAAAATTAGGAATACAATTAGGTAGCAAATGCTCTAAGTGCAAGTACAAAACGAGGAAGTTTATGCTTTTAAAAATCTTTGTAATCGAGATGCGACGGGATTGCTTCAGCTATCTATCATTTTATATGAAGTATTTAACTATTAGCATCGGAACTGAAGGAGTTTTAGTTATTCTTCAAGTTTATAAAACTGCACCAGTTAAATAACTTGAAAAAGCTTTTAAAATACGTTTCTTCTTTTGTGATATGTTCTGAGCGTTCAAATTACGTTATGTCAACCATTAAAGCGCTCAAATGCTTGCATTTGAAAGCATTCGAACGGGATTCTATTTTCCAGTATACGCAATTTGCCCATGCGTGGCTCTGCTTTCGTCTGTTGTCAATTGTCAGACAAATTTTGTTGTATATTTGTGACTTCGGGTACAGTTCGAGACTACTTCCCTATTGGTATTATCTTTTCTTACTAATCAGCAATAAAGCCGATGAAAATAATAGTCTCAATAGCGTCAGCCATTGACTATAATCAGAACATAAACAATCAAACAAACAACGACTGCTAAGATAAGAAAAAAATGTTCTTGCTATTTCCTAGAAAATTTAAAGAGGCGGGTAACCAAACTTTCATTTTAAGTCACTAAAGAAAACCTAATCGGTTTCCATCTTCAAAGAGAAAGTAAGAGGGATAAATATTGAAGGAAATCGGTGAGTCGATTGTTATAACCTACTTTATTTCAGAATGTGCCTTGTATTAACCGCTCCTTATGTATGTATGGGGGCCTTGTATGTATGTATGTATGGGGCCATACACATCGATTAAGAACAAAAATTCTATAAAATTGTTGCTGATTTCAGAGAACAGTGGACTTAAATATTTATAAAAATTCTGTGATAATATTATGATCTGTCTGCGAAAATCACGTTTGAAGAAATTATCTCTCCTTATGAAATTTTGCCCGGATATTCTTTAGTTTTGTAAGTTATTTCCGATTGAAAGATACCAAACGGTGCATGTTTATGGATACAATGGACTCTATAGAGCCTCCTGTGGAATCGCCTCACTCGATATGACGCAACTTTGTTTAGTAACAAACTCGTTAAGCCAAAAATTAGCCTCATCGCTAAACATAATTTTGCGATAAAACAACGGGTCTGTTTCCGACTGCTCATTCGGCGAAGCATTCCGCCAAGATCTTTGCACACATTTTTTCACATGTTGGTAGACATTTTTAAATTTGGATCTTCTTCCACACTTTCATTTACTGTGGCGGTATTCTCTCCAATACGTACATTTCTGCGTAGTACGTGCACGATGAATGGCTTATGCAAATGGACGATTATGTATGCCATAAAATTCACGAAGTCGCCTATAAGTTCGATCAGTCCGAATCGACGACTGATTTTCAAAGTAAATTCGAATAATTGCGTCGTTCAAACGAGAGTCACTTTAAGACGATTTGCCAGCTTATACTGAACATACATATCAAGAGCATTCAGAAGGACATATATATTGAAGGAGCTTGTATTGACAGTTGTCTCTATCGAATATTCTATCTGAGCTAAAAACGCCTTTTATTAAGAATTTTTGAATAAAAAGACACAGGGCTTGTATTGGAGGTACGCTAAAGCGGTTTTACCCGATAATATCGAATGATATTTATCATTATTATTATTATTATTATTATTATTATTATTATTATTATTATTGTATTGGTGCATTATTGCTATTAACGCTGCCGAATTTCTTATAAATTGCTTCATAAGTTTTTTATAATGCACACATGAAAAAAACTTTCAAACTTTCAAAAAACACATGAAAAAAAATTTCTGTGAAGAAATATTTAAAATCGGAAAATTTTCACAAAAAAGGCATTTTGCTTGTTGACTTACAGAAGAGTTTCTTGGTGGATGGATGGATTGCCTTTATGTAAATTAATTTCAGTTTGAAATATTAAATAAGGCGCCCATAATTTATGTCCAGCAAAGTCCTCAATTTTCAAGTTCCTCAATTTACAAGCAAAAGCACGAAGTAGCGAAATCTTTAAAAATTTACCTGAAACCGATATACCTACTTTTAAAACTGTAACTCATCGGTAAGCCTTTCCAATGATAGAACTGCGTTATTATTATTTTAATAATAATAACGCAGAGTGGGGACATGGAGAAACCGTACATGCTCTGAAACGGATATTCGATTTTATAAAATACTAACAAACTCTATACTTGTTAAGCATGACAGTAGGCATGTTTTTTAGCATGTTAAGTAGGTACAACCAATGTTGCATAGCATAATAAATTTACTTAATGAAAGTATCCGAATGAATGTTTCTCAGTCAATAATGAGAAAGAACAGGAGAGCAAAATTAAGAAGATAGTTAAACTAAATGGAATAGCGGAAAATGTGGAAACGGATGAATAACTTTCAAAAGCGAAGAACAAGCACTGTAGACGCAACATTCTAGATCCTCATACATACCTGTAGTACTCAAGTTAAAATGTCTGTCAGTTTATAAAACAAGCAAACAAAAGGAGCCATTATGGTTTTATGGGTTTGGCGGGGGTGGTTAATGGACAAACGGCTACCAGAAGTGGAAAACCGATGTAATGGGAAATTTCGGAATCACGGTTTGAAAAATATCCAATATCAACGTCATTCACTATGTGGATACTAGTTTTGAGAAAGAAGAAAAGAAGAGACCTCAAACAACATTTTTCGTTTATGAATAAGGAGATCCCATTCAAGTCAGAATAAGATAATAGAAGTCATTATCCTCTCACCGATAATCGAATTGATGTAATCATAGTTGATATAAAGGAAATAATTACAGCAAATTGGAGTAATGCTTCGTAGCAGCAGCATGACCACTGGCGCTACTTAGTGACAAGCTTCTCCTCTCTGGTGAGACATAACAATAAAACTTGCTGTTTGTATTATAGCTATTGTAAGTACGGTTTCAGGACCAGTAATCGAGACATTTTTATATTTAAAAAGGACGGTTAACAAAACCTAGATTTAAAACCTACGGTTGACGAAACGTCGTTTTCAGACAATCCTTAAATTTCCCATTTCTATTACGTTTTTTTATTACTTTTTTTATCAAATCCTAAGAAGCGACAGCACACTGTGCCATTAAAAAAATCACCCACCCCATTAAACCTGACAATACATATAAAGATCGTACCATTCACGAAATGTTTCGACCGCCAGAAGTCTTTCATCTTTGCTCGTACATCGAATATTTGCGGTGCGTTCTGAAGAACTGTACGTTCCGAAGACATGGAAAAAAGAAAATACTGGAAATGAAAAATAACAAGAAGGGAAATATGGAGGGGGAAATGATAAAATCAGATAACACTAATGTTTGAAAAGGCAATTTTTATTGAACTGAGAAGAGCACGAAAGAGAAAACAATAGTGAACATCTGAAAGGGAGATATGGAAAGTGTCTGTGAATGAGTGTGTGTGACCACTCAGCGGGACAAATATCGTCTATGCTTACTGATACCGTTTACTGAGACCGCTAATGTAGAAGTCCGTCATATGGAATGGGAAGAGTTTGCGAAATTTTTGTAGGCTTCTGTGTGCTTTTCCTGTATGGTATAATTTTTCATGTTATTTCATTTTAAAATTTAATAATGTGAAAGGGAAAAATCATTGTAAAAGCAAAGAAATTTTGTCAAACAACGAAAAATGTTTTGCGGTAAAAAAGTGTGATATGGTAAGACAATGAGAAATACTTTATCGACCGTGACGGTGGCTGTCTCCCACTTTAACGACGTTTAAAAAATGTAAGAACGCTAACTTCAGTCTGGTCAAAGGTGAGCATTATTAATCTGAAAAAAGTTTTGTACGTTCCTAATTTTTTACTTTTAATTTCAATTAGATTAAATTTTCGTTTGTTTTTTTTATTCGATCTCGACTAGAGAAAACATTTACAGGTATTTTTCAATTGATCAAATTGCACTCTTAACAAATTACTTACAATTACGAGCGATAACACGATTTAGTAAAATCTTTTCGTGCTTGCAAATTGTCTGATTAGAGATCAGGGAAGGATTTTTTCTGGTGGAGTAGCAAATAAAAACGGGCTGATGAAAATAGGATTTTCCTGAGATATGCAATAGCTGACCTAAAAAATGCAAAATGCTGACCCTATTACAGCAACACCACGGGTAAACCATCGAGAGAGGGTTTAAAAGAAGTATTTGAAAGCAAGAAGCCTAGAAATCAAGAAGAACTCACAATGATGGAGAAGGGGTAATTATAAGGACAACTGATATTTATTATAAAAAGAATTGTCCAATTATTTAAATCGGACCACTATAAATTTTTCAAAGGAACATATAGTATAATTTCTCGTAGCTTTTATAAAAGGAACCGTTATTTTTCTAAAAACAGCCTAAATTTATTTATGATAAAATCTAGTTACCTTTTAGCAGGCATCTCCATGTGGTTTCTTTTTTTCATTTGGTTTTGTTAATCGACGACTCTTAAAACAAACCAGAACAAAAGCCTGCGAAAGAAATATTACCAATTTCTCGAATGAATTCGAATTCGCCGGGACGGTTTGAACTAGAAAATCGGAGGACAAAGGGGACCTCAATACAATGTCACAATAATTATTAAGGAACATCAGTGGTCTTCAATCAACCCTTTGTAATATATTTCATGCCTTACGAGATAGCAAAAATAATTGTTTTCTTTTCGTTTTAGTAGACTTAGTAATTTCTCTAATTCGTTAGCATTAATAATAATTATTTTTTTCCTCTTTCGTTCGTCCTTCTTTCAATGTTATTAATCCAATTCGCTTTACCAAATATTTGTTTTTTAAAGAAATATATTCCTTTTATCCATAAGTCGTCCATGTCCCGCAATGACAAATAATATCAGGTCTCAACGGGTCACACACAGAAACGATATAACTTCAATCACATACAATCATGGAAACACAAACTCACCCATGCTGACATACATTTTCAAACATATTTCAAATAAATTTTGCATTATCTGCACGCGACATACACTAAAGTCACGCATGTGAACGAGCGTATCTTTTTTGCATAAATTTTTGATGATGGTATTTTCCTCTCTCTCTCTCTCTCTAGCTCTCTCTTTCTCGCTGCCTTTAAAATCAAACATGCAAGAGCGATACGTTCATACAAATAAATTCACATAATCACACATAACTTTTATTTAGTCGCATAAACATTAAACACATACACATCCTTTCCCTGCGTGTGCTGTCTTTGTGCCATGGTTAAAATAAGTTAGGAAGGGAGAGGGGAAAATAAGGGTTCACAGAGGAAGAATAATAGGAAATCACTGGTTATTATTCACAAGTTTAAAGACTAGGCGATTCTTCTATACAGAAAATATTCCCATGGACTTATCTAAGCTGCAACAATATTCTCACACACACATGCACACATGTGACGGATATGCAAATGTGTTTGGAATGTATTGTTATTACGGTGCTGAAGGTTTTTACTAATAACTGTCGCTTTATTTTGCATAAGATTAATTAAGACAAACAACTGGATTACGTCAAAAATGCACTTTTTCCAAAAGCGTACTTCTGTAAGATCAGACAACTGACACTGCTACTATTTCTTCCTCTTCTTTTGTTACTTCTATGGCCATTGCAGCCAGGACTTAATTGAAACTGCGATAGATATCGGCGGCAGAAACTATACCACAAAATTTATTAATGTAACTAAACAGTAAATTAAAATGCATGTAAGCATGTTAGCGAAATGTCATTATAGAATATGTAGGTCATGCAGAATATGTACTTTTATGGAAAAAACTAAAACCATCACGAGAAGAAAGGTAAGTTTCCAAATTATACGGAAATTTTGCACTTCCTACATTTAATAAAGACAACACGTTCCCTTTTGCGGATTTGCGAGAATCTTCTTAAACTTCTTAGAATAATTCTAATTTTAATTTGGCTGCCATTTCGTCATTGTCAGGTCATGACAAGTGAACAAGGGGTACGTTCGTTTTAAAGTAGAAAATTGTTATGTGCTTATTGGGAAGCCTAGGAACATTTTTGAATTTCGTAAAATGGATTGTATTTGATACGTTTCTTGTAATCTCCTCAAATATTGTAGTATTGGCAAAATGTGTGCGACTGTGCATACGGAAAAATATTTTTAAAATTTATTCTTAATTTTCAAATTCCCGAGGATGATGAGATTGCGGAAACTATTGTTAATAGTGTGGGTAAATGAATCGTCATTACCGTTATCAACAACAAGCTATCATGAAATTTCCAGATTACGTCATACGAATAGGGTGAACTTAAAAGAAAGTGGATAAGTAAATCAACGGATATTGTGTCAAGCCTGACAAACACATAAAACAGTAGTGGATGCTGATAACGATTTAACATAAAGGTGAATTTGAACCGTGCGAAGAGGTTGAAACGTCAGACAAAAAAAATGGGTCATAAAGCAGGTTCTTGGTCGTCATTACAGAGCGATTGATAATGATGATGTTGACAAATACAGCCACATCACTGGTATGATACTTTTTGTGTTGAGACAAGCATTCATGATTGCAATACAAGGCCTGCTTCCCACCAGGAAAGCAAGTTCGTAAAGTTATAAGGCCGTCATGAAGGATGCTGTTCTAATTGGTAACTGGCGAGGTGCACGACTCATATGAAATCAATCGACCATATATATTCTGCATGCACGAATGTAACACAAGAGGGATAATAACGCGAATACATAATCATGTTGAAGATTCTATATAATATAATTCTGGAGGAATTCGATCTACCACCTACCACAATACCACAAGGCGCTATATTAAACATATAAACCGCAGCCAGTGATTAAAAATGCTGATGTTATATTGCGTTACAACCGTATGCTTTACTCTAAACAAACACGTCAACATAATGGACCGGACATAACAGTCGTTGAAAAGAGAAGCGGTTCTCATGGATCATAGATGTTACGACCCAACAACCAGAAACATAAGTCGCTCACACAACGAAAAGCACTGAAGACAATAGGATTTAGCAGTGGAAATCAATTGGAAACTGGAAGCTTTAAGAAGTAAGGGTGATACCGATAATAATAAGTGCGGAAAGTGTAGTACCAAAAAAACTCTAGTGGGGAATTGAAGGGTTGGATAACACACTCGCCATTATAGATGCGGAAAGCTGTGATAATTGATATCTACAATTTTATCAATACTTTATCAATAGTATTTCAAGGTATTTTTTAAGACATAATTTTTTAATAATACGTAAGATAAGAATTTCTATCGCTTCCATCTACGCATACCGTGGAAGCCGCAAACGTCACAGTTAGAGCACTTCAATTAGGTGAAAGAATTCTAAGTTGTGGTTTTGGCAGCTGCAAAGTGAAGTTATAACTTCAAGCATCACATCGGATCTAATAAGATACCAACTACTGTTTTGGGCAATTGAAAGCAACATATTCTATGGAATCAGTGACACCTTTGAAGAACCGCCAAACGAAAAGGAGAATGAATGCTCTAAAAAACGTCATTCGAAATGTGTATTCGTATGCAGACAAGAAACGAGAAAAACAGTCGTTGGAGAATTTAAGTGAATGTGACAAAAAACTGTCCGTATTCTTTCGATAAATATTTAGGATGTATTAAATAATTCCCGTCAGGAAAAGTATCGGATGAAATCACTTTGGGTCTAACGGCTGCCAACGGCTGACAACGAAAGCATCCTTACTTTCTGCGATGATTTCCTCGAAAAATGGCACTATGTCAGACAAATTTTGTCATATTTTTCGGCATCAACAAAAGCAACAATTGCTAGACTAGAACACTTTAATACTTTTCATTTGCGTGCTATTAATTATATTTTTGATTTATTATAAGTTTTTTTCAATAAATGACTTTTATTAATGCATTACAAGTAAATAATACTGAAGCAAAGATTCTGGTTTAACGTCGAGACAGGAAAAATAAATAAAAAACGGATGTGTATATGGGGCAATAAATAAGTCCAAGCTCTGTCTAGTGCAATTTGCATTTTTTACATTATACTCTCTTTAATTTTAGAAAATATGAGGTAGATTGCGTGTGAATGAGTTTGTTGCGAATCTTGATTTGCAAGCCAAATAATTTTTCACATACACATGCACAAACACACGCAAAGGTAGTGAACGAAGAATCGGAAAAGAGCCAGGAGTATCAAAAAATTTACGTTAGATTCAAGAGCAAAATACAGACACAGACAGAGGCAATACATCTTCCACAAAGAATATTTATTGCAACCACTAAACACTCATTACCACCAAAGTTTGATTCAGCGGAAGGCAGAAGGTTTTCTGTAGAGTTTGGTAACTCCGGTTCTTAATCACTCCAGGAAATAACTCCGGGGTTGGAAATAACTCCGACCACTCCGGATTTTTTAATATGTTAACTCCGCAAATAACTCCGACCACTAATATGTCCGCAAAGCATTGCTGAAGCTGTCAAACACTCAAACTCGAATATGTCCGGACACACTAAGCTTGTTAGAACTGTGGACGCATACAATTGCAGCATACTTACATATATAGATTTTGCTGTTGTAAGAACATAAAACAAAATCCATGCGTTATTGAATTTTAAGTACAAAAAAAATTGATGCTGCCATCTAAATGTAATTTTTAAAATACACTTAAGAGCAAAAATATTTGTTGTATAATTTTAATATTGATTTTTTCAATTGAATACAACTCAAATGCATTCCAGCAAATGTTTTTAAAACTTTTTGACTTTTAATTTTTTTAATAAAAGGCAAAAACATATATATTTCGTAATAGACCGAAACTATCGAAATCTTAATATTTTACAAGAACTTAGTAAATAAAAACAACAAGAAATAAATAAATAAATAAATAAATAAATAATATTGAGTTGATATTGTTATAAAGTGCTTTTATTAAAATTTATGTTAGTTAAAATCTATATTTTATTAGTTAGAATCTATTGAATTTCTTTTTCATATTTTTCCCCACATAATGCTAACTCTTTTGAAATATCAGATAAAATAATCACATTTAGTTTCTTTTGTTTTAAAATTTACTTATATAAAGCTTTACCCTTTTTATGTTTTGATCAAAAGGGAGAAAATTGCGTCTATCTGGACATTATATATGTTTAAATCTATTTATATTTATTTAAAATAAAAAACCATATTGCCAACAGGAACGAATGAATGAGAAAAAATAATCCGACAGTTTATGGCCTCTAACGGTTTAAATTTATATTGAAGCCGTTGAATTCAAAGACAAGTTACAATCCTGTAAAATCCTTTTTATTGTTTCATCCGTATTTAAAAAAGCTTAAAATATAAAAATATTTGTAAAATATACGTACAAATTTAAAAAATAAAAAACATTGAAGATTTTGAATCTAACTTTCTGAGCGAAATCAGTGAGTTTTTATTGAAAGTAATTATGTATTTATATTGCACTTTAGAATTTATACATATACTTCAGGGAAAAATGGCTACACGTAGGAGATCAAGCCCTATTTGGAATAATTTTTTTTAAATAGAAGATAAGAACGCTAAATGTAACTATTGTTCGCAAATACTGAAAATTTATATAGGTGGACTCTTGGAAACCGTGCAAGACATATTAACCGAAGACATCCAACGATTTCGGTGGCTCCAGTCGAACGACAAATTGCAAGAGTATCCGCTTCTAGCTCTTTAGCGCCTCAAAGTGTAGACAGAGAAATTATTGAATACCCACCGATTGAAAACCAACCGATATCTTCGAAAACCAGTCAACAGAAAATAACTGCGTTTACAGAGAGCACTAGGCCCCTGTCATCCAAAAAACAAAGCAAAATTGATGAGCAATTGTGCTTAATGATAGCGAAGGAATACCATCCACTTCGTTTGGTTGAGGCACCAGAATTCCTCAAATTTATTTCCCTTTTATGCCCTTCATACCAGCTACCAACGCGAAAGACTCTGTCAAATACACTTCTGCCACAATTACATCTCAAACCTCTTAACGATGTTAAGAATAAAATATTAAAATCTAACTCTGTGTGCCTAACCACCGATGGTTGGATATCACGCAACAATGAGAGCTTTATTGCAATAACCGCTCATTATATTAATGATGCTCATTATATTAATGAATGCTCATTATATTAATGACCATTTTATGCACAAATTTGCTTGGCTGCATCGAATATCAGCAACGGCGTTTGGCCACGAATTTACGAGATTTTATCAACGCTGAATTAGAAAAATGGAATATTAGAAATAAGGTCGAGGCAATCGTTAGTGATAACGCTGCAAATATAATTTGAGCAGTTAATCTCGGAGGATGGCGCTCTATTGGATGCTTTGCACATAGCCTAAATTTAACTGCTCAAGCCGGTTTAAAACATATAGGGGCAACGATCCAAAAAGTGATATATGTGGTGGAATTTTTTAAATAGAGTTCACAAGCTTTATATAGACTCCACGAAATTGAAAAACAGATGAATTTGGCAGAGCTAAAACTTAAGCAAGATGTGGCTACTCGCTGGAACTCAACATATGATATGCTCGATCGATTTCTAAAGATAAATGATCCAATTATAGCTACATTGGCTTTACTAAAAACAGAGATGTCTCTCACTCCCGATGAGTGGTTGGAAGTCGAACAGGTGGTCCCGATTTTGAAAGTCTTCATGGATGTAACCGTTGAAATATCCAGCGAAAAGTCCGTTAGGCTTTCGAAAGTTGTTTTTTACAGCCGGCTTCTGAAGAAAAAATTTGCCCAACACATGTCATCTCCGGAGCCTAAAATGGAAAATGCGGTCAAGCTTGTTCAAACTATTTATGATCAAATATGTAAGCGATTTGATAACTTGGAAAAAACTACTTATACATCGAGGCAACATTACTCGATCCCCGCTTTAAAAGCATAGGGTTCCGCGATGAGAATAATTTTAAGATAGCTTTTGACGCCCTGAAACGAAAAGTTGGGAAGAAAACCATAGCGGCCGTCGAATGAAAACCATAGCGGCCGTCGAAAATGATATAAAAGAAATAGATGCGTCGTCAACCTCTACCTCACGCCATGAAGCATCCAGCCTTCTATATGGGACGATTTTGACCGCGATGTCGCCAAATTGTTACCGCAAAATTCAATAGCGGCGGGAATAGTGGAGCTGGACAGATATATACATGAGCCAATAATCAAACGAACAGAGGACCCTCCTCTATGGTGGAAAGTGAGAAGATCGGTATACCCAATTTTATACGAAACAGTTTTAAAACGGTTAAATTTGGTAGCGACATCAGTGCCGTGCGAACGTATTTTTTCAAAAGCAGGTCTCACCCAAACGGATAATCGATCATGTTTATCTGCAAATAAAGTGTCGCAGTTATTATTTATTAATAGTAATATAGAATAATAATTAAATGCTTTACTTACCTTCGCTAGAAGAGTGTTCATTAATATATTTTTTATTTATTTTATTTATTTATAAAAATAAAAAAGCTTTAGAGTTTCTAAAACCATAGCAACTGATTTTGTCTGTGAAATAATTTCGTAAATTTACTCAACCACAAATTTGCTTAAAAACAAAAACAAAAAGAATGACAGATTGAAACTGAACTGTCAAAATAAATAAACATATCCGCGGAGTTATATCCACGAAATAACTCCGGACATAAAAAGACATGTTCATATCCAACTCCGACTCCGCAGTTATTTAGCACAACCCTAGTTTTCTGGCGGCGTTATGTTGTTGAATAAGCACATCGTGTACTTCAGGGCGACAAGAAAAAGATAGCTAATTCGTTTGATGCGTGTTAATCTTCGTACTGACAAAAACACAAAATAAGGCTGAATTCATAGGCGTCACGGGCGATAGAGGGGAAAATTCAATTTTGTCCTTCTTATTCTTCTTTACGGTTAAATTAGAAAAATAACAGGACACAAGAAATGTTCATTGAAAAGGAACACACAAGCAACCTGCCGCGTATGAAGATGAATGGAGTCATTAAAAATACCAAATTGCTTTTTCTGGTTAAAACTTCTTGGTTAAAAATTTCCTTATTTAATTTATTATTGCTTTTTTTGACACAAACTCTTTGAATTTTTGTCTTTTATTGTGGATTTCTCTTTTCAGGCAATAAATTGATTTAATCTTGGTCTCAAAGACCTTGCGTTATTAAATAAATTTTAAAATTGCTGGAACAACAACACAGGAACAACAATAACACAAACAGCAGAAGTAACAACAGCAGCTTTCAGCACTTCCACTTAACGTAAACCTAAACAATCTGTAGGTGGAGGAAGGAAATACTGGAAAAACAGACGGAAAGCAAAAGCGGAGTGGGAAATGAAAAAAACCACTACAGTGGAATGTGGTTGATGACAAAATAAATACAATAATATAAATGAAAGAAGTAAAGAAGAAAGAAATTGCAATGTCACAAAAATTTGAAATACGCTTGAAAGCGGAAGAGTTAAGCAAAGTTTAGGTGCCTTTTTTGTAGGTGTGTCTTCATCGTTTAGGAGTTTCTTGCGTAATCGAGTTTTAAGCCTTCGAAATTGTCCTGATATAAACAAGGTTTTCAATAGTTTACAGAGCCTAAATTCTGTGGAACGTTATTCAGTGAGAGACAAATTAAAAAAGAAATTAACAGAAATATTTACAGAATGCGAGAAGGTCTGAAAATCCGAAAATTTACTTGTTTCAAATTAATTCCGTCAGACCAGCGGGAGCTTTTCAACCGAAAGCTCTCGGAAAGTGCGGCAAACAATGTGACGAGAATGTGTGAGGGGAATACCCACAATTTCGGTAGTCATTACGGCAAAACGAAAGTACTTTGTTAAAATTTCAAAAACGTCATACATCTACGAAATGCACATGTACCAAACAAACAATTTAATAACTAACTATCTAACTAACTTGCTAACTTAACTAAAGTAAAATTGTCATTAGTCTTTGTTGTTGCTACTGTTCTTTTATGTCAATATTGTCATTGGTAAATCGTTGCATTTACAGCCCCTAAAGAATGAGATTTGACGCAGGCGAAATTGGTTTTGTAATTGAAGCATTATTGTTGTTGAAGTTTTCGCACTTATTCTTATAATACTTACACTTATACATTCAGAAGTAAATTTCCAAATAAAATACAAAAACCTTATATTCTAACCACATAAACGCACCACGGCACGGCACACACGATACATTTTAGCGCTTATTAGTTTTTAATAAATAGATTTATTTCACAAATAATCATATTTTAAAACAATATTTTTCTCTTCTGGCCAGTAAGAATTATTGAAATTTTATTTCACATTGTCATTTCACAATTGTAGTTTACAAAATATACACAATATTCAGTAAAACATTGCCAAATTCTTGCAAAAAATTATGTTAAGATTGTCTGTACCTTTATGCTGCTCTTGTTGATATTTATATTCTGTGAGTCATCACTGGCAAAGTGAGTCATAATGAACAGTCTCACGCTTGAATGGACCATAGAATAGCGCTTCCAAATTATCCGAATTTACTTTGAAAATCAGTCACCGATATTAGCAACTTTGTGTTTCTAAATATTGACAAAATTGTGACATTGACATAATTGCAAAATTGTGTTCCAGACGAAATATGGTGCCAACAGGATGGCGCTTCGTGCCATACGCCAATGGCGAACATCGACTTATTAAAATACAAATTTGGCGATAAATTGATTTCGAGAAATGGACCCGTCAATTGACTTCCAAAGTCGCGCGGTTTATCACTTCTCGAGAAATTCCTGTGGGATCACGTGCAGTCACTGATTTATGCTGATAAACCAGTAACAATTAACGCTTTGGAGGCCAACATTATCCGTATTATTTGTGATATACGGCCAGTAGTACTCGAAAAAATGACTAAAAATGGACGTCCTGAATGCACTATGTCAAGAACAGCCTCGCCATATGCGTGAAATCATTTTAAAATGTTAGTGTGAATAAAACAATGTCATAAACATTAAATTTTTGTATTATTTTTTACCATTTGAGTTGCTACAGGGATTAAAAAGACCCGTTATTATATATAGGAAAAGTGAAGTTAATCTGATATGTGACTATATTTTTATCTACATTTTAATCTTGAGGGGAAAATTTAAATCGAACTAGGAAGTGATTCATGGCAAGAATATATATTAAATTTTCTATATCTACCACACCTCCCTGAATGTGTTACAAACGATGGAGTGGATATACCCTATCCCCCAAGTTATAGAGTTAATTGGCCTTTATTAGATGATTATTTACGCACACGTATTTTGCCTCTCTTTCCCTCGTTTTCGTACTCCCTGGACCATTTTAGAAGATATTTTGAAAGCCAACGCAAATATTTTAACATTTTGGCGCCATCTTAAAAATGTTATTTAATAAAAAAAATATTAGTTTGTTGGTTGCGAACTGAAAGAGAGAATCAAAAGACGAAAGGTGAAGAAGAGCAATAATTTTTACCTTTTGGACTTTTTAAAACTTTTTTAAGACTTTACCTTTTGGACTTTTTAAAACCTAAAAGCGAAACTACAAGAAATCATAGCAAATTTACTCTAATTGATTTTGGGTACAAATTGTGAAAGCAACAAAAAAAAAACGAAATAATAAAATAATATGTATTTGCAGTCTAGGAAAAACACAAAAAGGCTAGATATATTGAAAGATTTTATAAAATTTTTAATAATTTTTCTTTTTTTGTTTTTATACCCTACACTCGAAGGGTGTATATTATTTAATAATTATTATTCAATAAAATCATCTGTTTGTGCCGCATTGGCGTGGCGTGCACAGAAAAGTATATATATTCTTATTCAAAAAAATAAGCTTTCTTCAATATAACCTCTTAAGTTTAAGAACACGTTTAAACTCAAGAGGTTATATTTTATCATGCCCGTCCCTCCTTCTGTATGTCACTCGGATTGTCCGTCTGTTTGTCTCTCTATAGAAACGACAATTACAGGGAAACGAATAGAGCTATCGTTATGGAATTAGTTAAGAATGTTCCCGGTCATCACAAACTAAGTTCATCATTATGGTGGTCTATACAACTCGTAATGACAATTATTACAGACATATAAAGTTATGTTTTTACAGTTCTAAAACCATGCATTAAAAAAACCATTCCACTTATTCCTCAATTCCTCATCCCATAGATTTCGTCAAAGAGTGAAAATTTGTTCATATGATAGATTGATAGCTTGAAGATGTGCAGAATACTCAGTAAGTGTCAATAACTTTTCTTCAAAATTTTCAATTTGCGTGTTCGTTGTGACGTGGCGTACGTTTTTGTGAGGATGTTAACAAGCATACAGGGAGGGATGATCCGTAAGTTGGCTCTTTAGGGAGAGGAACTTAAGCAATTAGGTGCATACGATTTCAAGAGTTCTTCAGAAGTTTGTTCAATTGAAACTTATTTTTAGTTGGTTTGCTTAAGTTTTTAAAAATTTTATATTTAAAATTTTATACCTAATACATTGTTTGACATTGTTACTCAAAGCGAATAGAATTTTTTTGTGGTAATAATATGTGGTAATAAGTATGGTTATTGTGCAATCAGTTTGTCACGACAGTTTGACTAACAAATTGACATTTGTGAATGTTTGTGGAAGAAACTAAATACATGAATTTAATAAAATTAATAATGTTTAATACTGTTTCATGTTTGATAAGCTCTCGATTGTGCTAAAAGTAAAAGGTTTAAACGAAAAAAGTTCAAAACGGAAACTTATTAGCGCAGTTTTCAAAATCTTCGAAGGTATAACTTCGAGAGATTTTGACTATAACGACAAGGGTAATTTAATGGTTTGGGAAGCACATTAAATGCTTCTTTGCGATACGAGTCAAAATTTTGATGCATATAATGAAGTGGTTTTTATATATCATTTCATTGCCTTTGTTGCCAATCAGTCATTAGTTGCTTTCCACGCAAAAAATAATAAGCTGCCTAAATTTCACTTCGAATTTTTACTGTTTGTATTAAAATCATTATTTATACGTACATTACAGTCATGATTTGCTTTAATTAAATATTAAAAATGTCTACAACAAATTGTATGAGAAAGGTGACAACCAAGGAATGCAAAATACGCCAGAAATAGAAGCTTTTTTACCTTATTTCCCAAAGGCGCCGCTGATGAAGGAAAAATACAAACGCACACAAACATAGAAAGTCACATTGCTGGCAACACATATGCGTGTCTAATAAGAAAACTCTTTCCTTTTGTATTAAGTACACATAGAGTGAATTTTGAAAAACACAAGGTTTCTGCATGAAAAAGAAAACATAATTGAAGGCGGAAGGGAAGAAATAAATCCTACTTTTCATCCATCTTCCTTTTCAAGTCTTACTCTTGCAGAAAAGTAGAGTAATATCAAAGACCACAATGACAATTGCAACATTAAAGTACCAACCTACGCAAAAATAATCTTAAAAATGGAGAGAGCGGGAAGAAGACTATATCGTATCGAACAAAGTGTAGAAGAGGAAGAACAAGACGGAGAAGAGGAAAGTAAGAAGATGCACATTTCAGTCCTCTGTAGAGGATGCGTTGTCCTCAGTTTTGTACCCCACACACTGTTCATCAGAACCTGGATGAATTTGAAAAGAATCGTACCAAAGAGAAGAATTGTGAGCTGCTGACTCTTCCCAACTCACACATCAGTGAGTGTCAGCATGGCATAAGAAATCTGTTTGCTGATGTAGTAACCGATGTTGCTACTTCAAACTGTCCAGGAAAGCACGTCCCGACATAGACATACTCGTGTGTGTAAGTATTTGCGTGGATGAATGGAAATATGGCCCAGGATGTATGTGTTCGTCTAAGATACTACTAGTCATTCTAGCGTTTATTATTCAATCGATCCTTCCATTCAACTTCGGCGTATGAATTAATGCATTCATATACATATGAATGAAAAATTGAGGGGAAACTTTTTTAGAAGGCTAAGTGAATTTTAGATAATCGGAAACTGATTTTTTTACGGATGTTTAAAAAGCTGTTATGGAAAATGATTTATCTTAAATCGCTCCTTTCGTAAAAAATGTTTTTGAATTTGATTTTCTTTTAACATTTTTATTGAAGACATCGTTTTGTGTCATACGAATTTTAAGTAAAATTTTCAGCAAAGAGAGGAGTCATTATCGGTGAAGAGAGGCGGTAACACCACCCAGCTTCCAAACGAAGCATCTGGCAATACATATAATCCCCAGCAAAGAATGGAATGAAATTAAAAGGAAACTTAATGATTCTATTGGTTTCTTTGGTTGAACTCAGCATTGCTGAACAATCCGCTTCTTCAAATGCATCAGTTTTACTTGTATTCAGAATTAACATTTGATTTTTTGAAAATATAAAAAACGAAAGGGAAATGTATTTATTAATGCGATTAACATTTTTTATGATGTTCAAACCGCAAATAAACTAGCATTGTTTAAATTCTAGTATTCGTGTGCCAATTGAGTTTGAAGCCCTTTCTTGTCAGAATCTTTCTTGTTTCTCTTATTTTCCTTCGTCGCGTTTCGCTTAATTTACGCATTGAAATTTCTTACACTTACACTTACCTTTCATTTTAAGTAACATTTAATTGTTATAAACTATAATATTCTATACATCCAGATTATAATAAAACTCTTTCAATGCTTGATGTTTTTATCATTTTTGTAACAAATAAAAACAGGTAAGAGCAAGAATAAGAACAAGGTAAGGTAAATAGATGGTAAGGCCATGGTAAGAAGAAGAATAGTATAAACTTATACAGTCTTATAATGTTTCACGAAAACGAAAACGCTGGCGAACACGAAATGGAAACGAAACTGGAATATGGTTTAGATAATGTAATTTCTTCGTCTGTTTTCTTTCCGTTTCTCACACGACCTTCATGTCTGCCATTGGCCATTAGACCGTACACTGGAAAATATTTCCATGCATGAAATAATATAGCTAATTAAGGGAGTAGAGTGTTTTAAATGTAGCAATTTCTATCAAAGTTTATTGTGGCAACAATGTACCAATAAACAGGTTGACAATGTCATTTGAGAAAAGTAATTCTTAAAGTCAAAACTTTGTGCGACTTTTGAACAAATTTTTAGCTTAATGGCATTACCAATTATTTTGGGACGTATGAGAAAGCAGCGCTAACGTCAAAGAAAAACGGCATTGGCAAGAAAGCAATTAAGGGACAATTCGAATATTTTAGAACGCAGAGGTATCAGCGTTTTTTTTTTTGCCTGGAAAATGGAGTATAGCAATTTTATCTCATAAAAGGTGAAGGTGCCACGAAGCGGACTTTGCTCAATTACTATACCAAAAAATATGTAATAACAGAGAATATTCATGCCACAATTCATAACCATACCTCCATCCACTCTCCTGCAGTTGAGCATTCTTTATAATTGTGGTTCTGGTGGGCGTAATACGCCAAAAATGTTGATTAATGTGCGTGGGTTCCCGTCCAAACACTTTGAACGTATACTACTCATGAATATTTTTCATCGCTGAATGAGTGCCCTTAAAATGTAAGGCGAAGACGCAACTTTGAGGCAAACTTCGACCAAAAACGCAGCAATATCGGTAAATGTAAAATTTAGTTTTACGACTGTAGCCCTCGGCAGCCATTTCGTCGGACAACCATGAACTGTTGAATAATTCAACAGACGAAACCACTTTTGTTTCAGCACCTTTCGTGAAAAATTCCGCCTGCCGTTTTACCGATGTTTCCTCTTCGTCTGGAATGAATTGAAGGACACTAACGATTATTTATTTTATCTGAGGCGAAAGCGGCCATATTTTCATCAACTGCATATCTAGAAACTGACAAATCGACAAGAAACTGAGGAATGCACAAAGAGGAGGCAAATAACTTTCTTCCCTTCGTTCTGCTTTCGCGAAACTTTCTTCACGTACCAACAAGTAAATTCATCCACTAAGTAATGAGATTACCAAGAAGATGGGTTTCTGGATGGATTTATTCACTGATTGCCATATTATTGCCCCACGACGGAAGGATAATAGTCTTATTTAGTATTTAAATTAAACCAGAATGTAAACCGAAATATAGAAATTTACATTAACGGGTTCTTTGATCCCAGAATCAATTGGTGGTAGCGGCTAATGCTGGTTACAATGATGGCTATGGTTCCCGTACTTAAATGGTTTGCATTTTTGTAGTTGTTAGACCGTCCCTGATAGGAGCTATTGTTGTTGTGATGCGTTGAAATGTGTTAGTTGTTATAATGTGTTAAATGTAATTTATTGGAAAAAGAGCTATCAGGCATTTTGCACAAGTAAATTCCGTTGACACCGAATACGAGTACAAGTTACAACTATAATTAAGCGTCATTATTTTTTTGTGGCGGCTTACCTTATGAACGTTGTGGCGGCTTCTCTTATTGAATGTTATCATTATTTCCTGTTATTACTATTGATTTAGTGTTATTACTTCTATCGTTATTGTTATTGCATATAAAGCTGAAATTAGCTGATATTGTTGTATTTGGTTTTTAATGCTTTATTTGTTTTGTTTGAATTCGCCTGGTGTGATTTTCTTTTTGTTCTAATTTTTTATATTGTAATCAATTATTAATTGCATATAAATGTAGTTGTTCATGATAATTCATGGGAGTTGTATTGAATAACTCCATATATCCTAAAGTTAGTAAAATTTTGGGCACGGAGAGAACCCGAAAAAGGCGACTTGCTGCTTTACACAAATAAGTACAAATTAATTATCTACTCCCAAATTTATTTTAACAATAATAACAATTTTTCTTAATTTTTAATAAAAAGATGGATTTCGTGGGATTGCGAATAACAAGTGCGCAAATATTTTCTCGCACTTTAATCAAGATCGATGCTGCTGAAATGGAATCTATTTTCGCTGTCAAATCTGCTCGAATCTATTTCGTTTTCCATAATAGGGGTGTATATAAATATGCTTAGTGCAGTGCTGTCGTTAACAGCTGTTACTCGAAACCTGCTATAAGTTGCATTCTGGCTGTTATTCGAAATGTTTCAAAAATAATTCGATAAACCATTTAGAATACGAAAAATTATTCGAATTTCTCGTCGAGAAGTCGAAAATGTATGTATCCAATTCATCTTTCATCTTACCTTCCATCTCTCATTGATTGATAGTTCTTTTTAGTTATTGAGTTTTAAATCTCTTATAAATTGTTACCACTTTTTTCGTATCATGTATATATTTTCATATCGTGGGATTTCCTTTTTCATTTCGCGATCCTGCCTAAGAACCAACGTTTTATCTTGAGCCAAGAAATATGGATCATCTCAGTTTTTATCTTGGCTTCTTACTCAATAATTTCTAATACAGACCGAGGCACTTGCTTGCTTCGAACTTGAACGAGCAATATCAAAGCATGTGATCCTCTATTTTCGCCCAATAATTTATGAGCATTTTTTATTATTCATAGCCGAAGTTATCATATTTCGAAACTAATGTATTGAGGCTTGAGATACATTTATAGTTTTTTGTATTATTTAAACTTCTTATTTTACGTGGTAACGACACGACTTCCGGTATAAATGGATATTTGCGATCTTTTATTCGCCACCTCATAGAATTAGAAATGCTGAATGGCTAATATACCCGCATGTTATGCATTAGTCCATGGTTTATGCTTTTACATGGTATACTATCAAACTTTAATATAAAGTAATTTATTAATTTGCGCCGTAAACTTACTGTGTCAGATATTTTGGTGACTTAGTGGAGAGACCGCTCACATTCAATGCACTGCCCGCAAGTGGAGAAAATCTTCAGTACGCACATTATCAAATGCAATCTGAACTAGATTGGGGCTTATGTGCCCAAGTATACGCTCAAGTATATGCTCAAGTTTAACTTTAGGAATAATAAGAACATACGATTGTCGTCAGACACCACGTCCACCATAAATAATTACAAAAATTGCATTCTGTATATTACGGCATGTCTGATAATAATAGTTGTAATTTGAAATATATACATTGAAGCACGACGTTAAGACGTTAGCTAGCAATGGATAGTGAAATTTGAAGAATGTACTTCAATGTACTCTATGTACTTCAATGTACTCTCTGTGGTAAATGTTAATAGCAAAGAAGGTTACTCGCATTGACTGTCCTTATAAAGACTGTAGGCCGGTCAAGTTAGTGATGCATTATGAATATAACAAAATTATATAAACGCAAACAAAAAAAAAATCAACAACATTCGAAGCAAAGACAGGAAGTTATAATGTAAACATTAACAACGACATACAAATCAGAAACAGCAAGTAAATGAACAAACGTATAAACACGACAATGAAATGAGCAAACATTCATCACCCGCTAGCTTGTTGGGTTTGTGACTTTAGTAGCTTGTCAGTGAATATGCACTCATTTATCTGGGGATGGCAAGACTTCAGAAGCATTTCATACTTTAGTGACACACTGGTGTCCAAATGACCGGCTGTTGGGGAAGAAAACATGTGTCAAGTAGCCTGTTTTCCAAATGACAAATATTATCCTTTGTTTGTTGATACTCTCGCTATTTCACTAAGGTGTTGCAATGATGAAGATAAGGAAAATGTTTCGTTACTACTTTGTTGCTAACTTCCTTGTTGTTGTTTTTGTCGCCGCTGTTGTTGTCGTTACTCCAGCTAAAGCCTAGATGAGAGATACCTCTGTTTATTTTAACAAACAGTGGTCTTTAGGGGCTCTAGAAAATCATGGAAAACAAAATGCCTGTTTTTGAATAAAGTATTCCTCTTCCTCATATTTGGCTTAATTGTTATTCTTTCCTTCTTCCCTTTCTCAAATTTACAATTCCTAAGTATTCCGAACATCGTGTATATACCGTGCGAGATGGAGATGGATGGTTTGTAACCAAGTGAAATAGCAGTGTCGAATAAGATCTACGTCATTATCAGTGCCGGACACGAATAATGTTGGGTTCTTTGAAGTAGTGTTTGTTTGGGAGAAATCTTCTTGCTTATAAAACCGGCGCTTGCAGATAATGCGATTGCTTATAAAAAAAATTCTTAATTTTATGGAAAAACCCTATGCGGGCCAATCCATAACATCCAAAGAGTTTCGCATAGAAATTAATTAAAAGAATTACCATTTACCAATTAATTAAAAGAATGTGTCATTATGTGTCATTACGATATACATATAGTAGAATATTGACCAGGTAAAGTGTATAAAGTGAGGTAGTGATGCATGGCCAAACTTATATTTAATCTACGCACCCGGTTGGGTGGCGCAACGCTGGCGGCATTTACCGAAATAATAATAAAATATTCGTTTGCAATTTATGCCATTTGTGTTGTCGAGGTTTGATTTGCGCTGTTTGTTATTCGACTGCCTTCCTTGCTCTTTCCCCTGATGATGGATGGCTTGTTGAAGCGTTGGGTTTTAGGATGAGCCCAATGGTATTGCTGCTGGTGGCTTGCCAAACACGTTGTTGTCATTGATCCTAATGATGTTCACGTTTCTCTACAGCGGTATTTGCCACTTGTTGCAATTTTACATTCGGTTTTATTTTTACCGGCTCTTGTAATTCTGTTTATTCCTGTGTTGGTTTCACTTTTAGTTCTGTTCCTTCTGATTTTCCTTCTATCACTTCCGTTGCCCTTACCGCTGTGACTGAAGTTGCTGGTGTCACGTTGTCTCGTTGTCCCGTTGTTGACATCACTAACAAGTGTTAAGTGGTCCCAATTTCCCATTTCTCTCAACCGCATACCATCGCACGTCATTTGGTTTTACAAGTTGTTAAAGTGTTTTTGTTATCGTTTTATCGATGCTATTTTCGGTAACGGCACATTTTTGTTGTCGTAGCAAATTAAATTATCATCCTCTTGACTCTTACTTAACCTCATTGTCAGCTACAAAATAGAGTCAAAAGTCGCCGGTCCTTTGCGTTTTAGGAGCACTATTCGAAGAATGTTGTTCGCACTAGCGACTTCTTAATGTTTCTTAACGTTAGTTCTTCCATCTTTTGGAACATTGCTGTTATGATTGTTGTTATTGTTGGCGGAGCCTTTGCTATGACGATAATTTTATATCTTAGCTACGTAGTCATCACCCTAAGTCCAAAGAGTGATGCGGGCATTAAATTTGTCCCTCCGTTTCATACACGTCTAAGGAGTTGCAAAAAGTATGGAAAAGTAAGAGTGTATATAAATATCGTTTAAACTTTCTGTCTATTTTTTGAACGATTCTCTATAAAGAAGAAGATGAAGAAAGAAAAAGAAATATTAATTACTTTTTGCTAACGTGCTGTGAAAATTCGGATTCTTTGGATCCCTTTACATAGAAATATCCTTATTGTCATTCTGTTATTAATATTTCAGTCAATTTTGTCGATAAATGCACCTATATGTATTATCATTACTTTTATTGCTATTGTTTTTGGGTTTGATAATGCTGGATAATATCGCAATTGATTAATATTAACGTCGATTGATCGCCCGATGTCAATTCTTTGCCCTTCGCCATACCTTTTGCATCATCAAAGTTCTATTTTCTGGATGACGTCAGAATAATTTAATCAGCCGCGTTACAAAAGCATATTCCTTTCAATTTACGACGATCATTTCATAGACATTTGTAGATTGAAATTTAATGGAATTAATTCACTTTGTAGGTAATGATATTTTCATAATAGTAATAAAATATATTTTCACTATAGTGAAGAGTTACAGATACAGGAAACAGAAAGAGAATTCCTTGATTTTTGTTTTGAATTCGGGCAGGGTTATATTGTTACATTTGACAAAGGGTGACAGAAAATCGTTACAATTTCCCAGAAGGAGAACTATTATAATTTATCTATTATGTTAAGGTAGTTTAAGGTAAGGTTAGTTTAAGGTAAATGATAAACTAACTCCAAGCCGCTAAAGTTATAAGTGGAAAAAATTAAAATGGATCTGCCGAATGTTGGGAGCAAAATTCATTTTATTCTGGAAAATTCATTTAATATGAATAGCATATGAACCGCTAACCTCTTTCAACAAGGAAAATCACGTAGTGGAATGAACCCCAATTCAAAGCAATTTCAGTTGTGGTTGAAACGAATTTACTTATAAACTTTTATCCCGTGAAGAGAAGCACAGTAAGTTGTAAGTGTGTCTAAAGGAGGATATAATATACTTGGGTAATAACGCTACTACCTGACACGCTCTAATTGGAAACCCTTTAAATACTCGTGAAATAATACATCGCTCTGATAACTTTGTTATCAGATTTTTATTGAGAATTCTAGACGCAATGGATTTAAGGTATGGTTTCATTTTGTGTCTCATGTATACACAAATTTTTATAAAATGAATATAAAAGTACTCTGCATTTATTTACGGAAATTTTTTATATATGAATTTATTTTCGTTTGTGTTCTCTTCTATGCAAAATCTAAATTTTAAGAAAATTCTTTGATGAAATTTATATTGAAACACTTTCTGGGACGGTGATAGAAAAGATAAAAAGCAAAATTTTGTAAAAGTGTAGTAACTTTTTCAGTTCTAAACCCGAGCTCCAACCACTGAATCTAATTTACAATTATCTCTCTTTATAGAAAATGATCACCTTTTGAATACTTTAGAATAATTTACCAGGACTTTAGCTTCGTTCACTTCATTTCAGTTATGAATTTTTCCCCATTTTGCTTTCTCGTCAAGCGAATTTTTGTAGTTTCAGTTTTGGCACAGGTTCGAATTTACGCTTTTTCGATACCACTTAGTTTGTGGTGACAGAAAATATTCATACTAAATTTCATAACAAGAGCTCTATTCGTTCTCCTGTAAACCGTATTACACAGACAGACAAACAGATCAACAAGACGGGCAGACAGACAGGCAGACGGACATGACGAAATCTGAGCAGAAGGAGATTCTGAGCAAGAATTTATATACCTTTCTATTCAAAATGGAAGATCGAGGTACATACACCCGCATCATCTTGCGCGTAGTGTATAAAAGACAAGTAAAATTAAGTTTTATTATTGAAAATAAACTTTTATTCTTCCTGTCCTTCTTTTTTTATCTCCATCCTCTTTTCGAACAAGATTCGATACTTCGATCCCTTCCCTAACCACAATTTTTAGGTCGTATTTAAAAGCGTTCTAAAATAAATTTGATAAGCACAGCAGATTTGGTTAAAGAATAGAAAATATGGGTTTCCCTTTCGTTATGAAATAGACTTCTTCCCCTCTTCGGGGCCATGAGATATCTTTTTGTTAATATTCAGAAAAGTTTGTGAAGAAGTATAAAGGAGAAATAGTTACTTGTGTAAAGAAGTCCCCTTCTTTTTTCCTATATCCCGTACAATTTCCAGGCCTGTGGAGGCCATTAAGGGGTTTTAGTAGGAGCTTAGACTTAGTGGCAACAGTAAATTGCTAAACAGGCAGTTGCTGTTGTGCCTAATGCTAATCTGCCATTTCTAATGCTTGACGGAGCTATGTTAATCGCTTTGTGGCAACGAACGTGAACAATATGAACTACAACGCTTTTAACAAGATGCCAAAAAAATTTAAGCAGTGGAGCCTTTAAATGTCCAAAGTTATTTATAAAGTGGAAGTTACTTCAGAATGAAAAACCTTCATAAACCTGAAACTAGTTCGTTGGTTCTAATTAAGTTTTAGCTACAGAAGAAGCTGAAATAGCGAATACATTTTTATTTTATTTATTTCTCTTTCAGTTCTTTATCAAACCATAAATGTTTTCCACTATGTACACAAATGATGGTACATAAGAATAAATTTATAAATTTATGATTAACTCTAAAAGGAATTAATGTTAAAATAATATAAGACACGAGAGATTACTGAGAAGATGGAAGTACAAAATTACTTCTACTTTTACTTCTATTAGGAAAATTACTGATAGGGATGCGCAGCGGACCAAGTGAGACTTTGGAAAGAACTTATCATACAATTATGAATTTTTGTGTTTGTATTAATCGCATACATCCCTCTTAAAGCTAAGGAAGCCAGAAATGCTACTTAGTTCAATTAGAAGAAATTCAAAGGCCCGATGGCTTTAACAAAGGAAAATCTGCCCGAATTCAAGTAATTTTTTAACGGCGATTAGATCTGACAAGCTCTAATTAATTAATAGAACTTGAACCTGAAGTAAAAGTATGCAGAAATTTTTACAAAATTAATTGTAATGTTCCCAGAATTAACAGCCTAATAATCTTCGACACCACTCATTAATGATATCCAGGAATCATACACCGTCGCATACTAGACGTTAGTGTTAAACGCAGTCGTTTGGCCGAAATTTCCTCTGACGGGATATTTCAATTCAATTTCATGGAAAAACCGTTGCATTTGTCAGCATACTTCTAAGAATTAGTCTGATTTCTACAAATTTTATATGAATGCCTTACCTGATAATTTTTTCTGTAGCCCGCGGACTGGACCCTGCTATCGCTTTTATTATCTTTTATCCATAAGCTACGAGAAATATTTCAACAAGAGCTCCAGCTTGCTCCAGCTCCAACTTACTTAATACCTAAAAGCAAAATAGTTCTCATCCCTATCACTTTCTTTAATATTAAAGACGCAAAACAGCAGGTAATGATCCGAAATAAATGAAAATTGATCAAAAAAAAAAAAAAAAAAAAAAAAAAAGACTGACTGTTTGCATTTGAAAAATACAGCAAATGGTTTTATATGGGCTTCCATAAATATAAATTTTGTTGCTCCTTTCCAATTCTACATTAGTGGCAATGAGCTAAAGCAAGTAGTCGACAAAACATTTCAATACTTCGATAAATTTAATCAGATTTTCCTATCCTTTAAAAGTTGTTTTTGTTATTCGTTGACTCTGCGAAAAGAAAGAACGAAAAATAATTAATTTCCCAGAAAGCCAAAGGCGTCCAAACTTTTGTTTGTTTCATTTAGTTTGGTGTATTAATTTTCTGTGTCATGATGGCTTTCAAACCCAACGGACACTTTAGACTTTTCATTGCAACCCCACCTTTCCTCTGGGTCTGTCCCATTAACTTGTCCCTCAGCGTATTGTGACTTGCAATTTACTACAATCGAAGCAAACAAATTCAATGTTTTGGAAAAATTTTCGCTCGATTTCATACGGTTACGGTGTTTAGATGGAATGTTTATCACATCCAATTTATAATGCTTGATTATTTCCATTTTTTAAAAAATACTGCTTGATTTAAATGAATTTAATATTTGTAGATTAGTAAACTAAAGAATTGCTTTTCTCCTCAAAATTTCTTCCATCGACAAAACCGCCCGGGAAAACAATCTACAAAGGGAGGCGATCGGATTGTAAGGGTTTAAGATTGCTGGGAAAAATTTGTTTTCGATTTTAAGTTTTTAAAAAATTTTTCAACAGATAATGTAATACACACGAATGTAGTTCCAAAAATAGTTTACGAATAGTTTTAGAAAAAAATTCCGAATATTTTTTCAATAGCAGAAATAAATTTGCTTAGCGGCAGCAGCGAGAACGAAACATTTTCAGAATCATTGAAATGAACATTTTGAATTTTAAAAGGAAAAATTATGTCACACTTTTTAGATATTTTTTAAAAACTGTGAGACAGAATATTTGTACTTTGGTTTGACACCATCTGCAATCAGTGAGCTTTAATGTTCTCAAGAGATAACTTTTATAACTTTTAACTTTTAGATTTGGGACAAATTCGATTTTGTAGATCTAAGCAAAGTGACAATTTATCAATGAATTAAATTATTGAAGTAATTCTTATTTTCTCCTTCTTATCCTTTTTGTTAATTATTGAAGTAACAAAAGGATAAGAAGCAGAAGACCAAATCAAATAGACGTACAAAAAAGGACGATGAATATAGACGTTGTGGCATAAATCAATTTAAATAAATAATTGGAAACGTTGTGGAATGGTTTCGGCCTTGAGATTCCAGGGACCGGAAAAATTTCGAAAAAGAAAGCATATTAAGTATTTTTGTCGTTTAATTGGAATCAATTTAAAATAAATAACAAACATAATGTTTATCGACCGGAGAAGACACTTAGAAGTAAATAAAATCGTATAGAGAGTATTACGCGAGACCTTTCAAATGTATAGGGCCGATGGTGAAATTTAATAAAACAAACTGCAACGAATTAACGAACTTCTTTAATTTTACAGGTACATGTATGCCATTATATTGCGGAATTTAATGAACTATATGTGCCATTATGCTGCTGGGATGACTCGTCACTGTAGGTCTGTTCAATAAAATAATATTTACTGCGCATATATTTCCAGATTTCTCAATTAGAATCAAATCCTATTAATTGCAGAAACCCCTTACTCATCGATCTTTTGATATTTCACCCCGATCTTCAGTGTGATGATCAGCAGTTGTCTGACCAAATAATCTTATATTTATTAATAACTTAATCTTTGGAACCGGGACGGATTCGTGAGGAATTAAGAGCCACACTACAATCGAGCCCAACAGGCGCGACCCATCTGATGGAAGTTACTACGGCAATAGGCGCAAATAAAGAAAACGGAAGCCATTACATTGGCCTCGTAGTTTTCGACAAACTTTACTTCCAAAAAGCTCTATACGTATATACTGATACCCGGTTGGGACCAACGGTGCAGACGAGGAAGTATGAGAACTTAATGAAGAACTCTTTTCCGGTGAGGTGTCTCCACTGATAAGGGAGGTGGATTCTCAGGAGAAATTACGGACTTTGATTCACTAATCTGCACAAACTGCTATATCATCGGAGTGTTAAGTAAGGTCCTTAAACAGGTTCAAAAGGCATAATTCCCAAAATATATATACCTTTCCAGACCTGCCATACCTTATTTAATGCGTTACAAACTTAAAAGCATATATAAAAATATATAAAAGTAGTGTGATTTTTCCATAACCATTGGTATTAATAGCCATAAAATTGCCACCAATGGAAGTGGAAAAAACACGCTACTTTTGTTTATTTTTATATATACTTTTAAGTTTTTAATGCATTAAATAAGGTGTGGCAGGTGTGGAAAAGTACATATATTTTGAGTCAGTAAATAGCTCTTTTGCTCAGACTATCTCCGTCTATCTATCGGCCTGTCTGTCTATCATTCCGGAAAAGTCATCATTACTTATCATTTTAGGAGGACGGAAGCGATATTCGCAAAATATTGCTCGCCTACTTCTTATACCTAACAAGAATACGTTTACAAGCGTTTTTAACTCAAACAAACGTAGCTGGAATTGTACGTTGCAAACGTTCGAAAGTTAGAAACGTTGAGTAGGTGGAATTGTACGACAAATTGGCATCCCTGAATTCACCCAAGATTGTTAAACCACTTTGCTAAAAATGGACGTTAAGTCTTCTTTAGCATTACGGAAGAAGGAGGTGCTGTATTGTCACAGAATGTAGTATTGTGCTGAAAATGGGCGATATTGGCAGTGTGATGCTTACATTTTATGAAGAAAATTTCCAGAATCGCCGCAGGATATAAGGATTACGTTATAAATTCATAAGTATGTGTAGAGTGTATAAGCTTCGGGTAGTTCGAAGTTATCGTTCACATGTTTTTTTTTCAAAATTTTATTATTACGTTTATTATTATTTATTCTTCAAATTCTCTTGTTTGTTGTTATTTAGAACTGACATTGTTCTTATTGCTTTTGTTATTTCTTTTCCTGTTGATGTTTGCTTATAATACATTCGATATGACATTTTTGTATTTTCTTTATTGGTGTGACGTCATGAAAATGTTCAAAAAGTAGACAGTGCACGAATAGATTCCATTTATTTAACCTATAAATGAAATCCAACTGTAGGCACAGCCTACAGCCTATAAAAAAGATAATGCAGAAGAAACAGATCTAACACTTGGCGAAGTTACAAATATTATTCCAATCAGGTGGAAGCAGTTTATGATGGAATCGGAAATAGATCTAATCTGTATTTTGAATATGGTTTCAATCAATATGGATATGCTCCTCTAGATTATAACTAATTGTCTCGCACTGTGGGTAATTGGAATTTATTCAATTCTTGTTGAATAGCTCAATATCCGATACGTAGCTCAGAAAATATCGCCTTCAAAAGTAATTTCAGAACAATCAGTTTCTTCTTTTCAAATCAATTGGAAGAAATAATAAATGAATTTGTATTAGATCAGTCAATAAAAATAATGTATCGTCTTCCAGAAAGCCGCAGAAACTAAACCAATGCCTCGCGTGACCCATTCTGGTACTCGTTTGTTGTCGTGGCAATCACGCCAATAAATTATCTAGTTTTAAAAAAGGCTTACAAGAGAAATTAGAGAGCACTTAGTGAAAACAAATAACCAAATAGAAGAAAGAAAAGCACATACGTGGAAAACTGATTTTTTACATTCTCCCCGAGATCAAAAACTCGAAGGAAAGGCAACAACAAAAGCGACACAAAACATATCACCATCAAAACCACTCAAAACCAAGTTACATCGACCGCAGTAGCAACCATATCAGCAAAAATTGTAACAAGCATTACCAACGCAAGAGGCTGTTGGCAATACGTAGGATTGACGCATTGCCAAATTGGCATATCATTTCGTACGTATCAGTTCGTAGGCTTGAGTTATCCGTCTCTGTTTGGAAATGGACAGTCTTAACACCAGTTTTTCGATTGAAAAGGAGGGATAAAAATCGGTTTGCAAAAAATTGGAAATGTTTATGACCTTTTGCACAAAAAAAAATTATTAAAAAACATTTCTTAATGGTTTGATCTGTACATGAAAAGCTTTTAGGTATGTCAATTTCTTTTCATTTCATTGTTTTTAAATAAAAAACCATTAAAATTGAAAAACCAAACATTTAAGGACGCAAAAAGTACTAGAATACTAGAAGCTTCGCTTTCACGCATAATTTAAAAGTATTCATTCTTTACTCCTTTTTTCAGTTTCCCCAATAATGCCCCACCAACACATTATACCCTAGCACAAAAGGTGGTATATCAAATATTCTCCTTCGTGTGTAATGCATAAAAGAATCTGTAGTAGATATAGAAAAAGTCTACACATTCTTCTCCAGAATCACCTCATGAGTCAGTTTAGCTATGCCCGTCCGTGTGTCTGTCTGTCTGTCGGTGGAATTTATGATTATCTCCTAACGAAAAGAAGCATCGATATGAAGCATCGATATTGTATAATTC
The DNA here is from genome assembly GCA_963966595.1 of Physocephala rufipes. NCBI lineage: Eukaryota > Metazoa > Arthropoda > Insecta > Diptera > Conopidae > Physocephala > Physocephala rufipes. Next base: position 43,654,769 of record OZ016501.1, read on the forward strand.
CTGAGTACCTAAGGTTGCAGAAGCATCTAAGGATAAGAATTTACATTCTAGTTCACGGATGTGAGAGCATTGATGTTTTTGAAAAATTTCATTGAATGAGTTCAAACTTTGGTTACAATCGGTTATCCACCCGTACAAGGAAGCCACGTGTCTCACGCATCATATTCTTTAAATAAAATACTATGTATTCTTCTGTATAGATTCTTTAAACTATTATGTAGGTTTAATTATCTGTATTAATCTTCGAATTGTTCACCTGTACACAACCGTTTATTCAATGATCACGCATAGGCATTTCGACTTCGGAAAACTTAATTAACTTAATTGTTAAATAAAAAACTTAATTGTTGACAAAATCAAGAACAACTTGTGTAAATTTTTTCCTAAGAAAAACCATTCTTTGAAATTTAATTGAACCCTTAAAGACTAAATTAATAAGAAATCGTATAAAGTCTCATCTTTCTTACTTCAAAAAGAACATCCATAGAAAATATACTATACACTAGTTATTTTTATCGACTACAATAATGTGGTTTAGATTTGTTATTTAAAGATATCAGTTTCTTTCAATTTCAAGCTATTTCATTCGTTGTCAATCCCATACATACCTTTGGACACCTTAAACAAAAAAGGTGCTAAGTTTCCATGCGTAAAATATCATCAAACAAAATGTGTAAACATGTACAAATATGTAAAAATTTGATAATATTTAACTTGGTGGGGGAAGGAATGAAACCCAGTAGGTTCAAACAACTGAAAATTTATTGCCCTTGTATGGATGCAGGAAAAGATAGAAAATATTCTTAAACGGAATTGGTTTGTTGTGTCAGAAATCCTACAAGAGCTCTTCAAATCTGAACCGTGACCTCTGACCAAATTGTAGCATATTGAATAAAGGGCTTGAAGAATACTTGCAAGTCAGGATAAACTAAATTACAAATCATGGCTCGATTGGTTGTTAAGAACACCATTCCTATTATTCTAATAAAAAAAGTATTTCCGTATAAGTTATTGCTCATTCGCTTTTGATATTATAAATAATGGATGCTATCGAATGAAGTTAATTGCAATCTGATGGATTAAACTAATGAAAGAAGAAAAAAGAAAGAAGATGAAGACAAGGAATAAGGGGAAGAAGAAAGGGAGAAAAATTAACAGGGGAAGACTGGAAGAAAATATCAGCTTATTTCCAGATATTACTCTTTAGTAAGGAATGGAAGAAAAGAAACTTTCGTGTAGGGCAAGATATATTCCTTTTATTATGCTTTTTTTTAATAATGCTACAATTTCAACCATATGCTACAATTTCTTCTCTATTGGTGACGCTATTGTTGTAATTGTTGTTGCTGTTTCTTACCCATCTTTCAATCACAGATACGAATTGATTCGTATCTGAATTCGAAGGAAACCTTTTAGAAGCAATTGGGAGTTAATTCGTTGGTTGGCGATGAGAATAAATGTCCCGTTCTATAATGGTCTAGCCATAACATATTTATGTTTATTGTACTTTATTATCGAAACCAAATCCGAAGGGAATGGGAAATTTACTCCAACACATTTTTGTTAATCTTTGTGAGCCACGCAGACGAATTTCTATATCTCTCAGCCAAAAACTCGTCTGTATTTCAGACAATATTTTCAATTAATACTCGTATTATATCCATTTCCAAATTTTTCCCTACAGAGTAATCCTCGCCTATTTTACTTAAAATTTAATTTAAATTGATTAATTGAATCCATTTCAACGCATAAATGATATATATCCCCTAGAGAATATTAAAGGTTCAATAAATTTAAGACATTTATACTCAGAAATAGATACATTTCCTAAAAATTAATTCCTCTGGCTGAAAAGCAACAACTCCTCATTAAACAATTAAACAATTTCGCCATCGTTAATTAAATTATTTTCTTCGTCTTTTCACTCCTTTTCTATCTTCTCTTTTCACTTCTCTGTTCTTTTGTTTATTTGTCTTTGTTGAATTTTATACAAAAACATTCGAAGCCACCTTCACCTGTGTCTGCCGATTTATTTGAGGGTAGCCATACTATATTTCAGTGTCTTAAGGGTGTGAGGCAGCAGATCTGATGAAGAGGTACATTTGCGATCATTTATAATACTGCCAAGAAGTGATTTTAAATTATTTTTAAATTATTTTTTTGGAAATCAATAATTTCTTCAGCATGTAGTATTTTATTTTAACTGGCGGCGGATCGTCTTGCGGTGTTGTCCCGCCCTGGTTTTTCATTGATTAATGACAGCAAAATATTTTGAAACATAATTATGTAAACGAATTTTTGAAAGGAATTAAGAGTGACTACGGAATAATATTTGAAGTTATTTTGTTTCTTTAGAATTTTAATTCTGAATTTAAATTCTATTAAGAAGAAATTTAAATCTTACAAATTGAAAGGGTTTAAAGAAATTCTTAAATGAATCTTTCTCTTAGTATTTTGATTCATAGATTTATATCTTGCTATTAATTAGACGCGTGGGAGGTGGTGATTTAAGAAATTCTTACTTAATCTTTTCGTATTTGATTGTGAAGTCAGTCCTTTTGATAGTAAGATATCAAAAATAAGAGGAAGATTGAGGAAGTGAGAGAGAGAGAGAGGGAGTGAAAGAAAGACTGTAAAGTAGAGCAAAAGATTATTGATGCGTAATTTAAGTACTCCAAGATATACAAATCAACAAAATGGAAAAGCGAAGTCACACGATATAACATTTCCTTAATAAATACGTAGAAGGTTTGACATACAGACGATGAGAATAGGCTGATTAAGAAGTCGTGCAAAGTAAGAGTAAAACTTAAAAACGATAAGATCTAATGAAAGCCTGTACAACAAAAATTTAAAAATATAATAAAAGATTTTCCTAGTATTACCCAGCGACTAAATTTCGCCGATCACATCTAAAAACCAATTTTTACTACCGATAAATATTCAGCAGTTTTAATTAACCTTCTTCAAAACAAAGCTGACAGTCATGACGGCAATACACATTTCTTTCCAAATAAAACTCGATGGACGATTGTTGGATACCGTTAAGAAATTTATCGTCAGAACACCCTGTAAAATTCAGTACATGTAAATAAATAATATTTTATATTTAATACATTTAATTATTTGAAATAGGTTTTGGTATAGTATCCCTTTGAATCCTTTAAAATTATTATTAGTTGAACTTTGCCTTATATTTCAATAATAATCTTCAATAATTATTTTCGTTTAAAAGTTAGCCCCCACAACTTTCTCACCTTTAGATTTTTCCTGATAATTTTAGTTTTTGTTTCATTCAATGCTTTTATTTTAGCCTTATCAAAGCGTATCCTAATTAGGCAAATTTATTAGAAACCCTGAAGGTGCTTTCCGTTCCTCTTGAAGAATGTCGAGAACGAATTTAATTTATGATGTGCCCTTAAGTGGAAAAGAACAAGAGAGGTATAGTGCGGTGAATTGTAAAGAATTGAACGCTTTAAATTGAAATTAAATGGTAGAAAATCGAGACGCGGGGCACGAACAAAAAAGAAGTGGTTCATTAAAATAAAGTTAAAGGAAGGTAATTATTTGAACTTTTTCTGAGAGCGATTAGCGTAGCTGCAAAATGCGTACTGTCGATCGTAGGACAAAGAATGGTTGCAATTTTTTATTATTATTGACCTCTATTTAGTTCGGCAATAAATATTTAACTTATTTATCACCAGAAGCCAAGGAGATACTGCAAGTACTTTATTTGTAAATTTAAACAAACAAAAAAATTATGGTCGCAACAAAGCTGACGTAATAATCAGAATACTCGAAAGCAGGTTGTTTATTGTTCGCATTACTTAGAATGTTCGATTTGCGAAGAAAATACACTAACCGCAAAATAGCACGAACTACAACTAACTACCAATAACAAAAAATATAGCAAACATAACAAACAATTTTAATAAACATAAATATAGATGATATCAATGACAGTATTATGACAGTCATATGTTTTATGACCGTTGTGTTTATTGTCATTATGTTTTATAAATTAGTCAAAAATGTTTCAGAGAAGGTCAAATATAAATTACTGTTTCAAATATTTTCGTATTGCGGTACCTGTTTTGCTCTTCACAAACCATAAGTAAGTCAAATTTATTAATGTCAGTCATAGATAAACGCAAATGGCAAAAAATTCTAATTAGCCCCATTTGAATCTATTTGTCTACGATTTTCGTTCTACGATTCTACGATTTTAAGTACAAGTCTAAATGAAAATATAAATATATAATATATAATAAATACAAACATCTACTACACTGTAATTATAAATTCATAAAATATAAGTACACGCAAGAAAAAATAACATCGAAAGTTATTGAGTGGTCACAGTAATAACGAAAGTCATGTAATTCCCGTAAGTATTCAATTTATCATTCTGGGTTTTCAAAGAATATTTGATATTTAATTTAGGCATGGTTATTTATTTAGGCATTAATTTAGGCATTAGGTAGAAAAATAAATTAATTTGAAGCACAAAACACAGACGTAGATCACATTGATAAGCATGAACCTACAGATGCTTTTAGCTTAAAATACAAGATACCAATCTACGAACATTGGTAAATTATATTACAACTAATTTATTAGTGTATGTGAATGTATATGTGCACGCTTATGTACATGCCTGAAGCTCAATGAACCTAATAGACGCAAACAATTTTCCGAAAAATAATAAAAAAGGATAAAACAAGTATAAAAACTGGCATATTAGTGATGGCATATCTTGTAAATAAAATCCAACTACGGAATCACGAATATGTTGCTTTAAAATCTGTATAGTTTTTAACGAAAATAATTATATCGTTCTTAGTCATAACCTAAAGCACAAAAGAAAAGTTGTAGCAAGCAGCCAAATAAATTAAAGTTTGATTTTGATATCATATTGCAGACCGAAGATTGTGCATAATGTTCGCTCTTCAAATAGTTAGTCTTATATATGTTTTAATTTTTATATAAGATATGCCTCGCTAGAAAAATTGAAGAGGTATTTCTTTAGAACTTTTCCCAAGAAATATCTTTAAAGTCCACAGAGAAGCGCCACCACTTGGGGACCAACATCATGGAGACGTTTTATAAACACACTTTAACACCTAGCCTTAGAAATCCCACTTCAATTCAGTTCTCATATTATACATTATCTGATTTATATCACTTTGTAATTCATTATTCAAGGACTCTTCTCGGCCATTCACATTTTTTATTTATTTTTTCCAGGATAGACGTCTAAACAATAATTCGCTACAGCCGAAATCAAAACACAATCTGAAGAGCTTTCATATTTTTTTCAAAAATCAGAACTTAATTAATTTGAAAATTTTCACAGCAGTAATTATCATAAAAAATATGAATTTAATTTTCTCAGAAATCGCATATCAATAATCAGTAGAAAAAATGGCAAAAAACTCAAGGCAGTAGTCGCTACTTGTTTATTGATATTCTGTACGAATTTATAAGATGCATTAAAACACTGACAACTTTGTTCGATGTCAAGCACCAACAGAAGCGCAAGGGATGCACAAGGCATCACCATGCATCACATGATACCACATTAAATTCAATTACCAATGACTGGAATTCGCTTGCTAAGAGCAAAGCAGTAAAAGAGAAAAATTACAAAACAAACCAGAGATTCTCATCTGCATATAATTTCGCCGTTGACAATAACAGAATGATGTCATCGCGGCGGCTGTGATGCTGACGACAACGAATAGCGTGTTTTCTGCAAGCGACACTTGATACCGTTGTATCTGAAGCGTGTCAAGAATTCGTGCATATTCGTGATACTTGAATCCTTGTTGAAAGATTCAACATACTTTTGATATCAATATTTTTGCTGTTAATGTTGCTGTTGCAACCACTGTCATATACATCAACTTAATTATAGCAGTGTGGCAGCTGCGTGTGCTTGACGGATAGATTTCGTGTTATTAAGGAAGTCAATGACGATGTTGCTTTCGAACAAAAAATTATATTGAAATTAAATTTATGTTCTCTGTAAAAATGCCCATTCAGAATTATGTTTCTTTGATGTCGGTGTTCATTTGAATCATTGACATCACTGCCGATTATTAAGGTTTAACGCTGTTGGAAACTTTTTTATGGAAATATTATAAGATTTTCGGTGTTAATTCCCGCTAACTAAGTGGTATGAACTCATCTACATCAGAACCCATAATAAGCACAGAAATACAAAATAAATTGTTAGTTAAACCCGTGTCTTTTTTCGGAAACCGCGAACACTCTGAACCACAATAAGGCGTTAATATAAACCACTTTCAAATAAATATCATTTTTGCCAAAACTGTGATACATGGAATAAAATCAAAATATTAAAGCAATACCAACATCAAAGAAATAAGACGGCAGCAAAAAGGTATTACTTTTGCTTTTAAAGAAATTTAATAATTTTTGCTTTTTAGGATGCATGCGCACTCGATAAAACTCCCGGTAAATTTGAAACATGTGGCAGAAAACCTACAAAACAAAACCAATGGGTGTTTGTGGATTGTATTCGAAACAGCATTTCCAGTCTCCAGATCAATATGACTTTATTCACTTTAAAAATTTCACGCATTTGAATAAAAAAACTTACAAATGCTTAAATTAATAAGTGCTTATTGACCGACCTTCCCCCCCCCTACCTCTCGTGGTTGTTGAAATTTTACTCTAAACATTTATATTTGTGTGCAATACATTTTTTGAAAATAAAATCAAACCAATTAGCGAATGCTTCTTGATCACAACGACTTGTCAAATTAGGCAATATTAGGTGTTCTTCTTGAATTCCTCTTAATTTCTTACAAAATCGCAAAAGGCATAAGATATAAGATCCTCAGCAATTTGGCTAATTTTGTGGTTTTAAGATACAAAATACAATCAAAGCAACATGAAAAATGTTTATGCACAAGCCTCAACGTACTGAGCTCAGTACGACCTAAGTAGATGAATATGGAATTATACTTTTTTATATACCTTTTACATCTCGTCATAGCTGAATGAAGCTGAGAAATTACTTTTGTGACTAGATAATGTGTCAAAATCAAAAACCTTTCCAATGGATAACAATAGATTAATAATAGAATACTGTTCATATCTTCGCGTGTATTTGCCCGGTAAGATTGAATTAGGTTTATATTCTATGGATATTTAATAATATGCGATAAAGTCTCACATACAGTCGACTTCCCCACCGCGGCGTAGATGAACATATACACATTTCAAATCTCAGTGCTGCAATACGGCCGACTACGACGGGCAGGTTTAACACCCCGGAGGATAGATCAAAAGTGTTAAATAAAATATAGATAAAAGATTATTATGCTATTGCGATGACGTTTGATACTTTATTTGTTGGTGTGTATGTAGGAGTGTGTGTCTGTTTCTCGTTAAGTTCAAGTTAGGCCACTCATACCTTAATGTTTAGGGTCTAAACCGTTTTGGGCGCCGACATTTCTCAGGTTTTTCGCTCTTTTATTTGTATGCTTGACTGCAAAGTAGTGTAATAATAAACGAAGGATGCCCACTTTGCTTCATTTTCGACATATTCACCTTAAACAAAGAACGCGGAAAGTCGCAATCCAGCACTTTTAAGTGTCGGTTGGGTTACACCGAAAATTTTATGTGATTCAATAAGAACATTTCACTAAGAAACAGCACGGGTAATGGTAATAATAGTAATAGAATAGTACTTCTTTAAGACATATTTTATATGGACCATTTATTCAACTAATCGAAATTTTTAAAATTAAGAATATAAAGACCGATCTTCTTGCTTCGTTCTTGTTTTACAAGACCAAAAAATGACGCACATGTAACTGTAATATTTTAAAGCACTTTTATTACATGTAAACCAATAAAACCTCAGACCGAAGTTTAACCTTGTTATGAGTAAAGTGGCAACTATATTTTGTATAACTAAAATATTCAAATTATGTTAAATTTCAAGCTGTATCTCTACGACCAACTAACCTCCTCTGTTTGGTTAAACAAGCTCAGTTTTTCGGCTCAATCAGTTATCGATGTATCCAAACCAGGAATTTTGTCATTCACAAGAGAATTCATAGAACATAGACCATAAGGTAAGTGATACAATTGGAGAAGGATTAGCAAATACACTATTAAAAAATCAAACGAGCTAGATATAGTGATTAGATATACTGGTAGCAACATGAAAGATGAAAAAGTATACAATCCAGAATAATTGCTCAAAACCTTTGTACTATTTATATGGCTTGCCAATCACATTTATTAATCTGTGATTCCGCTTCTAGATTCCAACATTTCCTGCCTACATCACAAGGTGAGAACTTCTTATAGGTGATAATCAAATTCTTCAGTGTGATAATTTGGATGCTAATATAGATTCCATTTAGTCGGTGTACGGGCAAAACTGTATTGCCCTGTAACAACCGGTTTGGGTAAATAACTGTTTCTCTTTTAACATTACGTAATCCGAATTCAAAAGGGTTGTGAATGCAAGACATGATTTTCACTTTAGCCGTATTTTTTACTGTATTAAAGCTAACAATAAGCAATAACGATTGCGTTTTATACTGCTTTTAATTTAGTCATTGAGATGAAAACACTTCAAGTTTTCGCAATAATATACGCAATTAAACTACCTAATATAACAAAATTTCGCACGACTGTTAATAGAAATACATTACGGGTTTGTGGCTTCCTTTTTTCTCTCCATGATTATACCCTTTCACTTTTAAAAATTACATTTCTCTCAAACATAGCAACCCATTTCCTCTCCCAATTGTATCTTAAGTGGACTAAGTGTTCTATGAACAAATGTGGTAACTTCACACTGGTGTAAATCACAATGTCACTAGTATAAATCACAATCAAAAATTAAATATTTTTGAAAGTGTAAACGATATTATAATTGAGTTAGTAAAATTCAATTTAGTCGTCAAAATCCTTTTTATTTCTTTCTCTTTAAATCAGAGAATATGTTTTTGATAAATATATTCATTCCCAAGGATAACTTTTTAAATTTAGGAAAGGTTAAAGTTCTTAAGGAATAGTTTGCAATTGCTATATGACCCCATGTCCAAAAAGTAATTTATTACAATCTTACAACTATTCTTTTAACTGAAATTACGAGAAAATTTGGAAAAAAATTTTGGACCATAAAGCTTTTATCATTCTTCAATAACTCTTCTAATAAGTTAACCTAAATTGAAAAATACTTTAGGTCTTTAACCACATTGAAGAGAACTGAAACCGGGAGTCGTCAAAAGTCAGTTTTTATGTCATCAATTTTTCTGCTTCAATTCACCTCTTCCCACCTTCCAAAATATGTCTTAGGAATTTGCATCCACTACCGTCAAAAAATAATTCTGTAAAATGCACTCAAATTGAATCTCACACAAATGAAAATTTGCGAACATCTTCTTTATTCTTTGAGAATAACTTATTTTAAACCTTTATTTAAGAGTTCATATTTTTTAGAGACAAATTAAATTGCTCCATCCTCAATAACATTAACCTTGTTTGGGATTTCGGATTGTAAAATCTATAAATTTTTGGAGCAGTTCCTGTTTTATTAAATTCTTGCGACCGTTCTATTTTTTCGTTATGTTGTGTGCGAAAACAGCTCATAATATAAACATCGATGATGGCCTAAACTGTTTCAAGTATACAAAATGAACGCTACGGAATTTTGCTTTAACATTTCCTTTGAATTTTGTTTTATTTTTCGTGTTGTCTGGCGCCCCAGGGGGGACCCTGGGCCTCAACAAACAAGCCTCTTCATCTACACCGAACTCTTGCTAGTTGTCGCCGGTTTCGCGCGCTTGGTTAGAGTTTTATTTTTGCTCGTTTTATCCTCCTCGACCTCGACATTTTCACCCACAAATGGAGCTTATTTGTTTTAATTATGACGTTAAAAGTTTCGTTATTTACGCATAACTTTCGTTATCGTCGAGACTTTTGTGTTTTATTGCCCAATTTCTTTTAGATTATTTGAATATTTGAATATTATGAATTTTACACACGGGTGGCAAAGGGGGCAGGATGGATTCCTAGGCCAGGGAGGGTTTGGAGAACAATACCTCTCTAAAGCCAGTGGTGACCGAAATACGATGGCGCGAGTAGAGTAATGGAGAGGTTAGTTAAATTTAATTTCTTCAAAATTTTGTTTATAGCAAAATATTTCACATTTCTGATAGCGAATGTCTTAAAAATTGACCCAAAAGTCGTGGAAAATTTTTTAAAACAATCAAGAAGGAGGCTATATATTATATATATCATAATGATAACGAGGAAACTGACTGTGGTTACGATAAAAATTATGATTGTGATTGTTGTAAGTTTATCTACAGGGTTAGTAAATACGCGAGCGCTCTTTTTGGATCGAATTTGCTTTTCTAAGCGAATGAGAAAGACTTTTTTAAAAAAGTTACGCCTCCGGCTCATTTCAAAGACCGTCCATTTACCTAATATTTACCTAACATTTTTCCATTGGCTGCATCTCGTGAGCCGGATCTATGACGAATTTTTCATGCGGCCTTTGCACACTCGTGCTCATCAATCATACGCTCCGGCTTCTGGAGTTGACGCTTTGAGATAGCTTTGTGAGACAGCCCCTTGCCTACCTATTAGAGTCACCTCACGGCCTTTCGCAGACAGGGTTCATCGCAGACAGGCTCTATAAAAACGGTGGAGCTTGTGTTTTTTTATAAAACCCCAGGTGTTGTTCATATTCAACGCTCACTAAATCCAATACCCATTTATAAAATCTCCCATGGATTTATGTAAAAAATTTTATAAAAAAATCACGATTTCTGAATGAAATTTTCATGAACTCTCATTAAGTATATTTAAGTAGTATAATTAAGACTAATATTTAAGACTAATATTTAAGACTTTCTCTTCTCTTCGCTTTTGCAAAATTTACATCTGAGTTAAAGGGAGTATAAAAAGAGCATAATTATTTCTTAATTAGAAACTTTTCGATTAATTATGGAAATACATTCCATTCAAATGTCTTAGTTTTCCATTCCCGCAATATTACATTTCTTCGATTCCAAAATACAGTATTCAAAAAAATGTTCAAACAAAATTGTCACAATTGTCTTACGGTATTAAGTAAAAAAACCATAAGGGCCAATTTAGGAATGAATTTAACCAATGGCCTAACCATACAAACCCTTTTGAAGTGAGTCACACATCACTTCGAAAGAAGGAATTGGTAAAAATCCTGAAGCGTTGTATAAATTGCAAATATTGACATTATTCAAGTATTGCTGTTTATTTTCTATATACGCTTATATAACAAACGTATATATAACTCTTTTCATTTCTCTGTTTTTATCTTGACTTATTGTTCTGAAGGACTCTGAAAAACGATTGTTACAACATGGAGGCTATCGCAGTTGTAGGATTTTATTGAAATTGATTTTTATTTATATACTTTTTGAATATAATAAAAAATAATTCATAACTTTAAAAGAAGACAATTTTGCAAGACAGATTAAAACAAATATTTACTGCATGAAATTGAAAAGATAAATAAAAGAAAAAACCAACAACGAAAATTTCTATTGATCAAAATCTCTTCAAGAAAATTAACTTGAAGGAAACGTATGTAATACATTTAAATATGAGATAAATATGAGATTTGTCGTAAAATGTAAAAGGAAATAAAACCCGAAAAAGGAAATAATATTATATCCTTTTTCCAAGGATTCAAAACTGGTGAATAAATAAATTTATATATAAAGGAATAAACTGACGGAAACGACAAAAATTGCAAAAAAGCAAAGCAAATAGAATCCTAACACGCAGAGAGGAATTATATACTCTTTCTTTCCATAAAAGGGATGTTTACACACAACGTACAGGGTGATTTTTAGATAGATGGAAAAAATAGTGAATTGTTTTCATCCATCCCAAAAGTTGTTTAATAAAAATCTTCGTTAGAAGTTGTAAAGTACACTTGTATAAACTGGACAATTACGCTTCCTTTAATCGCTCATATTTATACTTATTTATTTATACTGAAAAGCATCCAATAGGAGTCAAGGAATAACAACGAAGTAGAGATGGTTGTATAAGAAGAATAGGAATTAAATAAATGCTTGCAATTATGTGAATACTGAAAAAAATATAAAGCGCCTTTTCCCAAAATTTTCAAACTGAGTCTATGTGGAGAATTTTTTTATTAAGACTTAATTTCTTAATTTCATATTTCATTTTATTTACTTTATGACAAAAGTCAATATTTCCCTGGTAATGGGGATCTAATATGTCGAACAGATATTATGCTTGCGATAATATTACGAAGGAAAATAAGAACTCATTTAATTTTGTTGCTATACGCCATATCATGAGTGCCTTATTACACGTGCTTAACATATAATAAATTTATATCGTATTGAATTTCATGTCTTATGAGAAAATTTATTGTCATATATAAGTCAACTTTAGGAAAACACAACCCATCCTTGTGGAAGATACACGGATAATTGCTAAAGCGAAAAGAATCGAAAACCCACTTGAAATAAAAGTAAAAATCTCAAGGTCAATATCTAATTTAAGCAATGGTTAGTCTGGTTATAACACAGACGACTCGGTCATATTCGCAAGGGCAATTCGAATAAAATGTCGAAGCATTATATGGTAGAGGGTATACCAAATAACACTTGAATTCCGAAAATCTGTGATATTGTGTACAAAATAAGCAATGCCGCGAGCCCTTTAATGACCCTCAAATAAGAGTTGAACTGCATGTTGAATAAATGCAGTCAGATGTTTGTGCATCTATAACTTCAGTAACTTTTGATGGCATGATATTTTGCATGATATTCATATTTTCATGATATTTTGCATAATTCATCTCCTTTTCCAGTTCCTCATCAAATCATTGATTCCATCATCGAATCAAAAATAAATGTCGGTTACTGTTTGTTTATCTTTCTCAAATTCATTACAAGTATTGGAAATAATCACAACTTTCAGATCGTCTCGTGCATACTTATCATTTGGTTATTTTACTGTCATCATAAAATCGCAAGGTTTTCAAACGAAACTGAAAGCGACTTTGTAGTGTAGCACTCTTCACTCAGAGTACTTTTCAGTCTCAATCTCGACGTTTTTCAATCTCGACATGAAATTCTGGAACAAATTAAATTGCTTTGATATTTGGAGATGAGATCCAAATTTTTTCTTTAAAACTTCTCTGAAAATCGCATATTTCATACATAACAGTAGCTCACTCCAAAGCTTGAAGCCCGGATGTAAAAAGAGAATATTTTGCAATCAGGAATTATAAAAAAATTATTATTATATAACTTTTGGATATTAATGGAAAAGGGAAAAATGTAAGGAAAAATAAGAGGTAAAGAAGAATTCATCTTATCTGTTAGACAAATTACACGGCGCAACAAGATTTTCCTCCAAAAACCAGATAGTGATTTTCTATAGGAAAATTTTCCGCTGATTCCGAAAATGTTGTTAGTTTTCTAGTTGCGGCTTTAGTTTTCGCTTTAGATATCAACAAAAAACCGTTTTTTTGGTATTTCGAAAACTTAGATTTATATAATTAACTGTGGCTTCCTAATTTTTGAATTTTTTAATAAAAACCGACCATGGAAGTAAAGTCAATTTTCCAACAAAAATTTTAAGACTACGTTTGTTAAAATCAGCTAAGGAATGCCAATTCTATCGCAAAAAGAAGTCAGAAAAAAATTAATTTTTTTCGATTTTTTGAAAAAATATTGAAATCATCAATCCAAATAAGTTATAAAACGTATCCCTCCAAAAATGAAAACTCAAGTTTCTAAAGTGAAATTTTATGCGGTTTTCAAAAATGCTATTAGTTCCTATCTCATCTCGTTTTTAAGCTATCGCCATTTATCCAAAAAAAAACATTTTTTTAAATCATACTGAATATAACGGATATAATGAGAGTAATCAACCGCAGCTCCTTTATTTCTAATTTAACAGGAAAAATTCTAGGTGTGCAATGACAGGTAATCCTTTAATAAGGATTTCAAGACTTATTTTGAAAAAATCGGTTGTAAACTGTTACCTCGGGAATTGAATTTTTGTCAATTTTTTATGTTTATATTGACTTTTATTGCTTTGCATGTTATATATAAAAAATTAAATGCAAAAACTATTTTTAAACCTTATATGTCATATATATTATACTAACTACAAAGTGGGTACACAAAATACTGCTGTTTCTTGTTCCTGTGGGATAGTCGCGACAGAGAAAATAATTTTACTCGTCAATATTGGCCAAGAAGAACCGGCTACCAAACCAACCACTATAATGTGAAAAATAAACCACTAGTGCTGCCGGATAAGGTAATTTTGCCTCCACTTCATATAAAATTTGGACTGATGAAGAACTTTGTGAAAGCCTTAAGTAAGGGGAGTGAAGCATTTAAGTATATATGCAAAATCCTTCCTAAAATATCATACGCGAAATTAAAGGAAGGCATATTCGTTGGACCGCAAATAAGAGAAGAGAAATAATAATTAAAATAAAAATAAACATTATTAGTTTATTATTACAAATATTAAATATATAAAAATATCTTAAGAAATTGGCATCTTTAAGATACCTACTCTAAACTCAAAAAAAGTATTATATGAGCAATTTCATATTTTTAGTTTTTCTAAAAATAAGTGTATATATTATTTATTTATAACACATTAAGGTCAAAAATGTTTTTAATAAAATTATTACATATATAAAACAAAAAAATATTATCTCATTTGAAAAAAGTTTTTCAACGGAATAAAAGTCAATATAAACATAAAAAATTGACAAAAATTCAATTCCCGAGGTAACAGTTTACAACCGATTTTTTCAAAATAAGTCTTGAAATCCTTATTAAAGGATTACCTGTCATTGCACACCTAGAATTTTTCCTGTTAAATTAGAAATAAAGGAGCTGCGGTTGATTACTCTCATTATATCCGTTATATTCAGTATGATTTAAAAAAATGTTTTTTTGGATAAATGGCGATAGCTTAAAAACGAGATGAGATAGGAAAAAACTAATAGCATTTTTGAAAACCGCATAAAATTTCACTTTAGAAACTTGATTTTTTTTTGGAGGGATACGTTTTATAACTTATTTGGATTGATGATTTCAATATTTTTTCAAAAAATCGAAAAAAATTAATTTTTTTCTGACTCCTTTTTGCGATAGAATTGGCATTCCTTAGCTGATTTTAACAAACGTAGTCTTAAATTTTTTTTAACAAACGTAGTCAAAAATTAGGAAGCCACAGTTAATTATATAAATCTAAGTTTTCGAAATACCAAAAAAACGGTTTTTTGTTCATATCTCGAAAACTAAAGCCGCAACTAGAAAACTAACAACATTTTCTAGTCATCAGCGGAATCAGCGGAAAATTTTCCTATAGAAAATTGAACTTTCGTTTCTGGAGGGTAAAATTTTTCATTTTCTGTTGCGCCGTGTTATTTACGAAATACACGAGAGAGCGCTAGGTTTATTTTCCATTAAGAATAATAATCGTCGGACTTTCTTTTCGGTTGTCGGGGTGACTCATATTTATATTTTTTACCTTATTTGTCTCGAAATTTATTTCATAGAATTTTAAAAAGGAAATGTAAGTTTTAAATCGCGAATGTTTTTTCGAGTGTTCTAAGAAAAGTTCCTTAACATAAACAAATTTGTGTTTCCTCGGAGGACCTTTAAATTTTTAAGTTTTTAAAATTTGCCTTTATAAATAATGGAAATAAAATTATTTCGCCTACAGCGACGAAGGTTCCTCGGGTGATATTTTGTTTGAATATATTTGAATTGCAAATGATTATAAAGTGATTAAGCGCTTAGAATATTAAAAAAATTCAAGTCAAAACAAACAAGTGCTGAAAAAATCCAATCACGAATAATTCAATTCGAATTAAAGAAATGGTTTTCGTAAGTCTCAGATAGTTTAAATTTAAGTATACACGCTTCCATGATTTTCAAATTATCCATACAAGATCCATTCTTTGAAATATTCAAAAATAATTATATCCCAAAATAAATAAATAAATAAAAGGGTTACTCCACCTTTTTAAGAACATATTGTACTAATTTAATCCTTCTATGGGTCCCTGTCTGGTTCCGCCACTATCATCTGTGGCCGAAATTAGTGTCCTTACTTGTTTATATCTACATAATGACCTTCATTGGCCGTCCGTTGTTTCCTTCTCAAACAATTACATTTCCTCTTAAGTCTCATACGGTGTTTCCTGAAAGCGGTTTTCGGTGACTTTAAGCAAAACTGGTTTTCTTAGAAGATCGTGTCGAAAAAAGTACACGAACTATGTGTTAACCAAACTTCCCGCATCCCGAGAAAATTCACTACTGATATAAACCTAGAAAGTGCGCTAAATAATGAACGAATACATAATAAAAATGAAAAGGAAATTAAAAAATTGTACCAAATCGAAACAAAAGTCTCGTTTTGAAGTTTACAATTCAACATTGTGATTTATTATTCACATTTTTTAAGTTTATTATATCTCATTTTGAAAATGAAAATTTGTAACTAATTTAATTTCATGGTAATTATTTAGTTTATTTCGTTTATTGATGTACGAATGTATGAAGTCTTTCAATTCACCTGTTTGTATTATTATTGCTTTTCATTGGGCATAATTGGAGTTGATTGCGTTTTTGTTCATTTGCAAAGAGCGGTAGTGCATACAGCAATTTTTGGACACAGTTTATAAAGCAATACTGAGCACTAGTTATTCAGTTCTTGGAACGTCAAAGCAGCTTAATTTATTCCTTCGTTTTGAAAATAAAATATTCAGTTTCGTAATTTCGGACAAATTTTGAAAATTGGAAAACTCATTTTTAGATAATGTTTTTATGGTGAGGTAAATATCCACACATATAAACATAAACACACATAAGGTTAAACACGAGTAGGTATGTGTGTGTTTTAATGTGTTTATGAGTGTGCTTTCTGAAGGCGTAACTTCATTTAAGTAATATAAATTGATCCATTTTGTAAATGTGTTTAATATGTTTGTGTGCATATGTGTGCGTGTATGTGTGTGTTTGTACCATAAAAGTGCTTGTTTTATTTTAGGATATACATAATAAAAAAGAGTGAAATGCAATTCTTGGAAGAAAATGGAACTCAGTTAAATACAAGAGCTAAATTTTAGAACTACAAGAACAACAACAACGTCAATCAACACAATAGAAACAATAATACCCTCGACATCAACAACACCAGCATAAGAGTAATATTTTGTCAGTTTCTCACTTAGGCATATATAACAGATGGCCTTTTTTCCATTTTATGTTTCGAAATTTGGGCAATTGTGGAAAAATTTAATCGGGAGTACAAAAGCAGAAAAAACGCGAATAATACCTCTACGAGTGGTGCAAAATGCAGGTGGGCTATGAAGGTTGTATAAATTTTATTGTATTGCATATATTTTAAGGTTTTTAATTCTCATTTTAATAAATGTGCGATATAGAAGAGTAGATGGCTATAGAAGAGTAGATGGCATAGAAGAGTAGATGTATTCTCAATTAGAGATATTTCAACCTGAGGCTAGCTTTATTTATTCGCCTTCTACCTGAAAGTTGCGCTTTCTCATTAAATGACGAAAAGCTCTCAAGAAAAAGTTTTTAAAGTAAATCTTCAGATGTTCAAATTTTTTTGATCAAATCGGAAGCAACAAGATGCCGAATCGGAAACAAGAATACCGAAGAAATGTACTCCTGCAGGAACTACATCCGTTATCTCGCATAAAAATATGTTCCAAGAATGGCACCAACACTCGTGGAACCGTGACTGCTTATATTTAAATTAGTTTAATTTTTTTTTGGATTCGTTCTAAGCCTGATTATATTTTTATCCTGTTTACTCTATACCCAATGCTGTGAATTAAAGAGGATTATAAATCTGTTGGTCATGTCTAGTAGGATTCTTATTTGGGTACTTGTCGCCTTCTGTATAAAATTGGGATATATTTTGCGCCTTAGTTTTCATCTCGCTATCTTTCTCTTGTTTTTGATTTTTTTTTCAAACCTATTAATGGGTTAGTAGTTCAATGTGCCGTGAAAAAGACGTAAGGTTATTTGCTTGTACCTTGGAGTATCACACTAACGTCACTCACGTCTCTTACATTTAAGCGGTATTTCTAGAACCATCACTGACTTTTAATGAGACAGCACGAACAAAACTTAACCATTCTTTTTGGTTATTTTCCCATTCTCTATTCTTTGTTAGTGTTGTTGTTGCTGTTGGTTACGGAGAATATACTTTCTAATTCTGTGGCAACTGTATCTATATGCGTCTTCCGTCAACTCTGAGTTCATCAAACAAGCATATCGACAAATCGAGCTGAAGGATTACTCTACTTACGTGGTGGTACATATATAGCGCTCCATTCATGTCTAAACTACAAAAATAATTAAATAATAAAATGAGGATTCATAAATTTAAAAAAAGAAACTCAGATTGGAATAACAGGCCTTAATTCTTGAATACTGCAAACGCATCTAAGGTTTTTATGATGTTTTCATGTTTTAATGATTTATTGTTGTTGTTGAGAATTTTGTTATATTTAAGTAATCAAATTATTGACGCTGATATTTTATTTTTGTCATTGCGGATGACGTTGTTGAAATTGGTGTCTACAATTATTTTTGGTTCTGTTATTGCTGTATTACGTAAACCACGTAAATTATTTATTATATATTTTTTATGAGAACAATTAGTTTAATCACACGACAGTTTTTTAACAAAAGAAAATTCGCCAAATTAAAAGGATCACTAACTGCAGTAAAACTTAAAAACCCCCGTCAACCAATTTTACACAACATGCACCTAGACGGTTTTCCTTTTATCTCTTAGTTACTCTTTGCCCATTTTGAATGGCAACGTTTTTTGTCACTTACATACATTAATATTCAAAGAGATATATAGTAGTAAATTTATAAAATATAGTGTAATGTTGTAAAATGTCTATACCTTTTGACTGTTTTGTGAAAAACACAAATACCACCGCTGTTTCTTGTGAGGCATAAGTAATACATAATCTCCGATAAATAAAATCATTGTCGCAGTGATGCAGCACTCAGAAAATTTCAACAAGCAGGAATTTATTGGCAGGACTTATCGGGTGCTGCTGACATACCCATTGTCTTTCGACAGCAACGTTAAATTAGATATTTCTAACGAATTTTCGCCAATCCTTGTCAAATTTTATTTGTAGACTCATCGGCTTTGGTGATTCTATGATTATTTCAGTTCCAAACAAAGACTCTCATATAATTTTTTACAATGTAAGCGTTTCAACACTGTAAAGGCCCCAGAAGGTAGTCTGATACTTTGTGGATTCCCGAGAAACTCTTATATTGCTCACACTTCCTTTTTCTCAAATATGTTTTGAAGATGTCCGCAAAATACTTTTCCAATTGGCATTTTGTTATCATCAATTTAAGTAAACAGACAACATTATTGTGCTTCTCAGCACCGGTATAGCCACCAAACACTTCTAGGGGAAGGGGCTTACAATTTTATGAATTGGAAAAATCTATCAAAGGGTGACGAGGTGAATGTCGAAGAAAGGATGAAGACTGCTCTTTTGCTAAACCTGTGATTTGCTCACCTCTTCTTATCCAGTGGCGTACATTTTTGCATGAACTTTTCCTTCTTCTTTCCTCTATCCTCTTTTTCCCACTCATTCTCCTTCTATTTATTCCTATCGTCTTTTTTCTGAATCCTTCTCCTATAAATGTAATTTCTTTAGAGACCCAGACAGACTGAGCCGAATGGAATCACAGTATGGGTTTGTGTCGGAGTATTCTGCAACGTCTCCCTTATTACAACAAAAGCGGAAGTATAAAGTCAGCATACCCCAACCTTCCTTTGGATGAACTAAGGTCAAGGTAAGGTAAGGTAGGGGCGAGGTTCTTTCATGCCCATTGCTCATCAAAGGCTGACATTCAGTAACAAAGAATCAAGAAAGGAAAAAACCGAACGTTAAATTCGTGCAAACATAATTGTAAACGGAAGTTAGAACAATGTCTGCAAAAAGTAATTTAACATAAAGCAGATTGCCGTCGTGTCATGTTCGAAATATACAAAGAAAAACGAAAATATAATATTGGGAACGAAAATGCAAGCCAAAATTATTCCCCGACAGTTCGCTGCAACATATGCCTCTCGGTGCTTAACGTGAGTGCCTGCATATAGTTAGCTTAAACTCACGGTGGGCCTACCCACACTCGGGATTACTAGGTAGACTCTGTGAATACCTTTTATACCGGCAATCATCGGCCACGGCAGCAACTTTGCCCTATTGCACCTTTTGTGTACCTTTGGAATGCCTGGGACGCGCAGACATTCCTCGCAGGTATGGCGATCGAGGTCTATCTAATACCTCTGCCGGTGTTTGGCCACCGGCTGCCGAGTTGACGGAGGCGGCCTCCTCACGCAACTCTACGCGGAGACTCTTTGGTCTCTACCCGCGTATTTTTGGGTCGTACCACAGCCACCACGAAGCTCCCACAAGGGGCCTACCCACCGATGCGCTGTGTACGTGGGCTTTGGATTAGCGGGGTCGGATTAAGACCCGAATTGAGATGCGCACCACCCGTGGCACCATTTTTACGCCTTTGGTAAGGCGGCGGAACTAGCCTGCATAGTTCCTGGCAAGTGAACTACGTGCAAGCACGACTAGTCACTGCCATTTTGTCGCCATTCATCCACGACGGGCCTGGCACCCGAAGTTCGCTGCAACAGATTTCTGCCATGTGTTTTACGTGGACGCCTGCCATGATTGGCTTAAGTCCACGGTGGGCCCACCCACATTCGGGGTTGCTAGGTAGACACTATGAATACCTATATATCGGCAACCAACGACCACGGCTGCAACTTTGCCCTGTTGCACCATATATGTACCTATGGAAGCCTGAGGCGGAGCAGGACTTCCTCGCAGGTAAGCGATCGAGGCACCATCTAAAGCCTCTTCCGGTATGTGGCTACCGGCAGCCGAGTTGGGGGAGGTCTGCCTCCTCCACACGCAACTCTACGCGGAGACACTTTGGTCTCTACCCGCGTATCTTTGGGTGGCAACCACAGCCACCACGAAGCTCTCACAAGTGAGAAGCCTACCCACGATGCGCTATATTGGTGGGCTTTATATTAGCGGGGTAGGAAGGACCCCTATACAGTGCGCATCACCCGTGGCACCATTTTAGAGCCTTTGGTAAGGCCTCGGAACTAGTCTGCGTTAGTTCATTGGCAGTGAACTAGTGCAGGCGAGACTAGTCACTGCCATTTTGTGCCTCCACTGCAACGGGACTGGCACCCGAAGTTCGCTGCAACAGCAATAAGTGAAATGAAATGAATTTTCAAGGAAATAACTGACAACTTACTTTGCTGGCACAAATTTCTTTCACTTCTCCACGTCTGCCATGCAATTTTATATTAACGCCAACAGTAAAAAAGTCACTAATAATGTCTGAAGAAAAACAAGACGAATTTGCTGCGGTACGCTGTTTATTTTGAATAACAATCTCAGCAATATCATTACTTTTGAACCATTATTTTGTTTTTTTTTAAGTTCAAAAATAATCCTTGGCACTCATTTAAGCAGAAACAGCGAAGAACAATGAGTAGAAAAACAGTACCGAATCTAAATAAGAAAAATCTATAGCGAAGCTAAAGCTCCAAAGGAAACCTTAATACTGAAATGACAAATTGAGAAGTTTATACGTAATCTTGGTAATGACAATTATTTCAATTTTAAAAATCAGCTAAATTGCCATCGCAACAAATAACAACAGAAACAATTGTGAATACTTTTTTCCAATTTTTTCAACTTTCACTTTAAATCAAGCCACAAAACGTCACCACATCACAGAGCATAAAAACGGCACGATTCGCCTAAGCCTCAGGTAGTTACAGAGTATTGAATCCAACCGATTCGATATTAAGGTATATTTTCCACCTATTCCTTTCTATTCGTTCTAGGCACGTGTAGCAATTGCTAGACATCTTGCTCTAAGTCAATATCCTTGTTGCCGTCCATCCTCCTGCAGGATAGAGAAAGCCTAAAATATACCTCTTTTATTAAAAATCACTAAAATGGCAAATTATTTCAAAATAAGAATAATCAAAAGCTTTTTTAACGAATTTCTGTAAGCAGAAAAAATAATTTCGACGAAAATGGTAAAACAAAAATCCGTTCGAAGAAGACATAGTAACACAAAAGGCAGTTTGAAATAATTTCAAAAAACATTTACGCTTTACCTCTACGTGTATTTCGGTCATGCCTTTGCAGAAGTACCGCAGAAGCTTCAATTGAACAATATGGTTCAGAAAGGAATGGCCGTATCGTGAACATACAAGCACACGTCAGCACACACACCCACATACACACACATTCGCACACATACACAAGCACGTTCACAAATAGATATTTACCCATGCTTTCGTAGATTTACTATTCATACGTACAAGAATCTATCGAAACACACCTCCCAGGGCAATTTGATATATCGAAATCGCTTGCATTAACATTACAAATATTTTCTTTTGTTATGTCTGCTGGCTGTTCGCTGATGTCGGTATTGACGTTAGCAGCTGATCATCCTATTGTTTGGTATCGTATAATCTGATTCTTTTCGAATTTATTCAGACTCTGATACTCATTCAGTTCCTACGTATCAGTGTATGTGACGCGGTCGGGAAGGATAACGCTTCGGTTATCGCATCAGGAGGACAAAATACAGATTCATGTTTTCCCATTTTTTTGCCTTCTCATCTTTCCTTTCAATTCTACTTAATACACGCTTGTCGCTTGTTACTTTTCTGTTTGACCCCTTGATACTCCAATCATATATCTTATCCCTTTAACCCCATTTCTACAAAAGAAAACAAACAAAGAAGAGGGGAAGAATTAAAAATTGGGGGAAAGTGTGGGGGTGTCTTGTTGAAAAAATCCGTTTCCTATACAACAGTTTCATACTTTTCGATATACGTTGCTTTTGTAGAAATGGGCACCGTCCCCCCACCAGAACCACAATTATAAAGAAAGCCGAATTGCAGGAGAATGAGTGGAGGTATTGTCATGGAATGTGACGGATACCCCTGTCGCTGTGAACCCTTCGGTAGTCAAAATGGACGATATCGGATGAAAACCATGCCTTCTGGTATATTTGTTATTTTGCTGTTTTAAACCCGAATTTAAAAGGTCTCCCAATGCTTCACATTACGAACACATTTGTTGGTTATGAAAAGTAAGAAGCTATTTCTGATGACTTAGGGATTCATGGCGCTAGGATCGCTAGAACTTAATTCATTTGTACTTCCTGAGACTGGTATTTTCTCGCTCGGGATTTTATCGTTTCAAATTTTGTCAACAAACAAAGTGAGATAACTTTTATTATCACGAAATTTCTAAAATCAATTTTTAATTATGTGCTCCTTATACGTATGGTATAAAGACTTCTACTTCCTAAACTACTTCCTACCGTCCAGAAATATTTATAAACGAACCTTTAAGAATTATTCAGAACTGTCAATTTGTTGTTTAAGCTCAGTTTAATAGCCCCACACTTTTCTAACATAATCGCATATTGTTCTCTATTCACCTTATCTTATATACCTTTAGCGAAAACAGTATCTGTTTTTGTATGAAATTTGAAGGATTTCAATGGAATTGAGATGAAATATTGAATACTTCAAAACTAAGCTTAATCGAAAACGAAGAGAGGCTTTTGACAGAGCCTTCGTATTGTGTATGACTCATTGCCTCATTTCTCCGTGTTTATAAAACTCAATTAACCTGAGATTTGCAACTCAGTGGCCATAATAAGCCAGTCGGGGAGACTTTTAACCACCTTGATGTCGTCACATTATCAGGCATCGCAAGTTTAAAGCTTTTCAAGGCCACGTAACTAACGTGTAATTGAAAAATGAGAAATTAGAGAAAATGAATAAAATGAAAATATGAAATATAAAAGTTTATGTGAGTTTGGCTAAGATTATTGAAATTAATTCGACAGGGTCGACGGAAACAATAGGCGACTAGTTGGAATCGACACAAGACCAAAATGCATAGACTAGTTTCGAAAATCATCTATAGGTGAATTTGACACAATGTGACAGGTGACAGGTTAGGAAAAGATGCATAGGAAAAAATACTGAATAGGCAAATTACGTGACATATAGTCATTTATAATTACATATTTTAATTACATGGATATAATTCTATCGTTTTACCTGTATTTCAATGTGTCGTTAAAGGTACTCTTAAGATTATCGATTAATTAAATTATTACATATTGTTTATGCATATCCTTTTGACGTGCCTTTTAAATAATTTTAAATTATCCTTTTAAATCATGAAGACTCTTTTAATTTTCGTTGTTTTGACTGTATCTCTTATTGTTGTTCTCTCCCTCGTTTCATATTTTTATCCTTCGTGAGTTTTGCAAATTTCTACGCAAAAGAGAAACAAAATATCTTTTCTTTAGATTTGCAAATATATTGCATTATTTTTCTAATAATAAAAAATTTATTTTGCTATGGGTGGGACCAATTTGCCAGCATATTTTACAAATTTCTAGAAATCAGCATTTTGCTGTAGAGGATATCGAAACGAAATCATTGAAGAAAATGAAAATAAACTTATTTTTGAATTTTTAACATGAAAGGATTGAAATATCCTTTAAAAATAATGTCGAAGGCGACTTGTGAAGTGTTTCAACAAAAAGTTTTTGGTCTTTTTATGTTCCGTTTTTCTTCGTTTCCCCGTTTTTACTAAATATATAAGATAATAAACATATAAGATATGAATATATAAGAATGGTCATGAGTATAGTAAGAAAGAAAGAGAAAAAAAGATGCCAGTATAAAATACATTCATTAATGTGTTGATTAATGATTTATGTTAATGCCTTGGACAATGTTAATGCCTTGGCTTTTCAATTATTTAATCATACAATTGTTAAAAATTTTATTTTTAATTTATGACCTTTTTCACTGTGAACTAATTGTTCACGTTATGTGAAAAGACCGTATCTACTTTAGAATAAGTCCTATTTCTCGATTTAATAACTATAGCGACGTCTGTGCGGCTTAATGTTGGCCTTTTATACTCTTTCAGTAGATTAACAATAAGAATTCATTGGAATGGATTGTCATTGATTGATTGTCTTTCTTGGGCATTTCACTAGTGGATGTCAATATGCAAAACAATAATGGCGAAGGCTAAGATGTACTACAAGACCTTGGTCAAATATAAGTGCTCGTTAATTTAACAATTTCCGAGTAAAAGCGAACACATCAAGAAGTTTCTGTGTGAGCGTGTATTCAACAAAGTTTATGAGTCCTTATGTAATCTCGAATCACGCAAGTACGGCTGTGGTTCGGACTCGTACATCATGTTTGCATATTTCGAATGTACTTTATGACAGCGGTCGTTCGTTCGGCATTTGGGTTCATTAGATTTAACAAGGTGCACTCCGTTTACTGTATTGGCTGTATTGGCTGTAATTATGTGCACTCAATTCGTCGTTCGTAAACCTTCCCAATGTTTTCTCTTGCCCTTTCTTCCTTTCTCACTGAAATATTCGAGAGATGAGACGGACAGAGAAAAGGCAGTTCTTGAATTTGATAGACTTTCATATCATGCATTCGGGCCAGTTGCTCTCTGCTGTATTTGCCTAATTGGATCACACTCCAGCTCTCCAGATCTCCAGCTTTCTTGCCCACTAAACCTTTGCAAATCTTTTTTATTTCGCAGAACCTTATAAATGAGCGCTTGCATATGAAAAAACCATTCCAAGACAGATATCAAAATCCAAGACAAATATCAATTCGATTTCGTTACTGCTTTGCGGAATTCCTTCATCCAGCTTCGGGTTGTTTCCGTTTCCGCTAAACGGAAGTGTTAGCTGCTGACACGATTATTTCTACTGTTATCGTTATTGCGGCTTCACAACGCTGATGTGCTTTATTGTTCTAGCAATTTTGAGTTTAACTCAATAACGGAACGTTTCTAATTGACGAGGCGGTGTTAAAACCTATTTATTGCTTCGAATTAATGCACCAAATTAAACAAAAAATCCCAACCAACGTCGTATATTTATGTCAAATAAAAGCAAAGCAAAAAGAACAAGTAAGGGCGCTATCTTCGACCGGTCTCAAGCTTGAACACCTACACCCACAGGGTATATCCGTATTTCTAGTAAAATTTTGGATTTTTTTTAGAAAAAAACGAATTTGAAAGAAACAAAAGTGATAAGAAATGTGGAAACCGCAAACTGAGAGTCACACAATTTAAGGAAAATTTTGAAAACTTGTTAACAAAACCGAAGAAGTAATTATTTTTAAATATTAAAATATCGTAACCGTACGTGATTTTTTCATGGGAAGTATTCTTTCACATTTTCGAAAAATTGCTTAATTTTAATTTTGTGTGCGCTAATCCCAGGACAGGAAGCCAACATCCTTTTGTGCTCTTTTTTACTAGTCATTTATTTTCGGTCCGTATTCTTTAATTTAACCGAAGAAGATAGCCTTTGATATTTATCGAGCGCGATAAATTTTCCTTGCTTTATTTTCTGGCCAAAACTAGTATTCCCAACCAAAAACATTCCACTCAGCGAAATTGCAATCTTAATGAGTATTTATTGAAAACAGTAAATCGTCGCCGACGAGATCCTGACGTTTCCCTCTGTCTGTTTTTGTCTGCCCTTTGGCTTTTGCAACTATTTAGTTTTTTCGATCCTTTTGCTTTTCTGAGCCTCTATCTGGTTGTGGCTTTGTTTATGTGTGTGGAAAGTAATTACAATAGATTTAAAATGCAAATCCCTAAAGCTTTCAACGACCCGTTAAAAAGCTTTCTTTATTTTTATGATAAAAAAAGGGATAAACCCAAAAATGTGTAGGAAATATAAATTGTAATTTTCAACTCCAGCAGGCAAAGCTTGGATTTATTTATCACCCCCTAGAGAACTACAACTTCCGCTATTATTTCTTTAGTTTTCCTTTTTATCTTCTTGTCTCCTTATCATTTCATATTCTATTCTTAAACGTCATAAATTCTTATTGCGCATTCTATGAAAATAATACTTCTGTGAAAATATAAAAATTTCTGCATCAAAAGAGGTAAACAAAACTTACTACAGCGTATTTGGTCTAGCTACGGCTGTACCGGTTAATGTTTACGATCCCAAGCGAATGCATTGAGTTCAGAAAATTTTACAAAAATTTGAAATAAAAAATTAGGGCTATACAGCAATTGCATAATAATAAAATTCCTTGCAGATACAAATTTGGCAAAAACCGTTATTATATTATATAACGAGTTTTCAACTTTAAAAGTAAAAATATCGACGGTCGAAGACTTAATTAATTTCAAAAGATCATGAAAAGCATCGGACGTACTTACACGGTTATGGAAACAATTTTTTTCTCGCAATTTCACTTTTTACACTCTCCACCCAAAAAGGCACCTATGAATATTAAACCGCTTTCCAAAAATTAAAGACAATCCGCCTACCGGAACCGCAAATAAAAAAGGCCACATTACAAGAAAGCGAGTGGAGTTATTGTCATGAAATACAGCCTAAATATTTTCTGTTAATATAAATTGTTTGGCACTGTAAAAGGGCGAGATTTTTCAATTGCCGCGCCTACTTGATATGAAATAAAATTGCAAAATCTGAGTTTTTTCAGTCTTTATTGAAATTTATAAAGCTAATAATTAACGATAAATTCACCAAAAAAAAGGGCGCTCGAAATTACACCCACTACTACATTGTGTAGGCTATTTTGAGAGGAGTCGAAAATGATTTAACAGATCTAATTTAACCAAGAAAAAGAAAATGTAACATTAAAAAGTATTACGCTACAAATTTTAGGATTGTTAGGATCACGCCATAAAACTGTATTATGGGTGTAGGATATATAAACCATTGACACCCCACCGCATGGGTGAAATTACAGGCCAAGCAAGGTCATTAAATTAAAGACAACTGGCGAAAAACGAAATCAAACATGCAAATTGAATACGTTGTAACGTTGTTTCTGAGCCTGGGTATAACTCAGTCTCGCCAGGGGTTTTTTTTATCAAATAAAATATCTTGTTTTTTTTATATTCATTTTATTTTATTTTCATTTCTTCTTTACAAAATCTTTACAAACATTTCTTATCAACCTAGGATATTAACAATAGGATCTACTATGTAAAATATGTTAATTTCAATGTTCTGCGACGAAATTGGCGTCCGGTTAAAACCACTCGACCAATATATGTTAATTTCAATGTTCTACGACGAAATTGGCGTCCGGTTAAAACCACTCGACCAATATATGTTAATTTAAATGTTCTACGACGAAATTGGCGTCCGGTTAAAACCACTCGACCAATATATGTTAATTTCAATGTTCTACGACGAAATTGGCGTCCGGTTAAAACCACTCGACCAATATATGTTAATTTCAATGTTCTACGACGAAATTGGCGTCCGGTTAAAACCACTCGACCAATATATGTTAATTTCAATGTTCTACGACGAAATTGGCGTCCGGTTAAAACCACTCGACCAATATATGTTAATTTCAATGTTCTACGACGAAATTGGCGTCCGGTTAAAACCACTCGACCAATATATGTTAATTTAAATGTTCTACGACGAAATTGGCGTCCGGTTAAAACCACTCGACCAATATATGTTAATTTCAATGTTCTACGACGAAATTGGCGTCCGGTTAAAACCACTCGACCAATATATGTTAATTTCAATGTTCTACGACGAAATTGGCGTCCGGTTAAAACCACTCGACCAATATATCTTAATTTCAATGTTCTACGACGAAATTGGCGTCCGGTTAAAACCACTCGACCAATATATGTTAATTTCAATGTTCTACGACGAAATTGGCGTCCGGTTAAAACCACTCGACCAATATATGTTAGTTAAAATGTTCTACGACTAGGTGACTTCTACGACAGTGACTTACCGCTTGGGGATTTCCAAAAGAAGAGAGCGAGTGAACTTTCACACTCGATTTTATAGTCGTGTCAAAACAACTTTTGCTGTGCATTGTTGTTTTGAACATTACTGTTTCTATAGCGGGTCATCCACTATATTTGTTGCTACTTGTTTTTTTTTTTGAAAAATTCTTAAATTTGTCGCATTTTCAAAAACGGCATTTTTTTCCGTTGGTTATAGTTTTTGATCTCGTTTCCAGAATCTTCTAAGTGTTTGATTGTTGTTGTTTGTCTTTTAGTTTCTATTTAAGTAATAATCGATGCCTTGTTACATTTTTTTTGTGTTTAATTTTTTTTTGTCTTGTTGTCAAATTTGATGCGATTATTTGTTGTTGCCTGGTTGTTGTTTATTTATTGTTGCATTTTTAACATAAACGTTTTTAAATTGTTGTTTCGTAAATTGTGTTTCAATGTTTTTTTCATTTTGGGTTCATTTTTATTTGCCCCCACTGTACCATTTTGTTCTCTTTTCTTTTTCTTAGTAAATGATCGCCTGATCTTACGGGACATTTCCAGTGTTCTGCTCTTTGTGACGCAAGCGTCGAATTAGTTCCACCCGAGTTGGGACCGCTCAACTCAGGTCACCAAGTCTTTAGTTGACGATCAATTAAAGACCGGCTCAGTTGGGGTGTAGGCCCTGTTCTACACCCTCGGTGTGTTTTTTTTTAAATAAAATTGAAGTGTGTGTCTGGCAGTAGAAAAAATTTGTAAAGAAGTATTCTTTACACTCCTCCCTTTCTTTCGGTTGGGAGCAGTACCGTTATCTGTGTAGGCGTCAATGTAACCCGGTACTCTCCACATCGGAACTTCAGTCTCTTGTTCTTCCTGTCACGGTCGGATAAGTTTGAGTATCTCTCTTGAATGCTTTGGAGGACATTTTCTTCAAGTCCAGAACTCTTCGGCCCCTCAAGATCCTTAAGATCCTCAAACATCCACATGTTGTTGGTCTTAGTCTCCGTCTGTGGGGCTTTAGAGGGAATTTCTGGTGCTGGTGTATCTTTATCGGATGGGAGATTGTGACTGTCGACATCGGCGCATAAATCGTCATAAAATGTTTCCGTGACTGGGTCGAAGTACTTCTGGTACACCACCCCGACTGTTTCCGGTTCCGGACTTGGGCAACAAACTCGTTTTGGTGGCGGGTTATCTTCAACCTCAAATCGCAAGAGAGGAATCTTGCGTCGGCCTCCACACTGCTCTGCCGCTAGCCCTCGTATGACCTCTGCAATCTCCCTCCTTTTCCTGATAATCGCTTCTGGAGGAAACCAATTGACCAAGTCTATCTTCTCTGGGCCATAATTCTGCACCGGTGCCTTAAGGAATTCCTCGGCGTATTTTAGTAAGAACACGCCACAGTCTGTTCCATTCATTTGCTGAGGAATCCTAGGTACCACCAATGGTAGATTGCTTTCGCTAAAGGTCCGGGGTGCGTCATTGGGCCTTCGACATTTATATTCCTCTAAAAGGTACTCACGGATGGAATGTGCTACATGGGAACGCGGTCCTGGGCTGAGGGAGTCAAATTGCAAAATGTACGTCTGGGTGTTGAAACCCACGAATGAGACCACCATTAAGAACCAGTGGTTGTTGTCGTTTACCGGTATCAGTATATGGTCTTTTTTAAAAATATCCACCTTTCTGGTCCACCGGCTTACGGAAGCATGCCGCCCTTTTGCCGTACCACTCTGGGCTCCAATTTTATTGAAGAAAAATGTACTAAAAATGTGGACCTTCTTACCGAAGTCGTCCGACACTTTTGTGGTTAGCACAAAGTTGGTCCAGAACTCAATTACCTTGTCATTCAGCCATCTACCGGCTGCCAGACGTCTATAGTCGTCCAAATAGATGGACAAACTACCTCGTCCCAAGGAGTACTGCACGATGGGCTCCTTCTCGTCGATGCCACCGGACGCCCCACTGGACGAGGGCAACATCGACAACTGGTCACTAAAAATTTTAACGCGCCCGAGCTGGTTTATATTGGCGCAATTGGACTTGGGCCCCTGTTGCTTTAGCGCAACGTCAATGCGGTCAGCATAGACTTCGTTGTTGTTGCTGTTGTTTGCAGACATTGTAGTTGATTGTTTGTAAGTTCACTTGTAAGATCTAAAAGCGGAAAATATAATTAGAATCTCCAAGATAATCGTTATACTGGACAACACGATCTACAACTGACACAACACATAAAAGGCAAACTACTGTGTTTCGTCTTGTCTGTCGGTAGATTTCGTATACAGTTCCTCAAAGTTTTCCTGGAATTCCTTAAGGTCTCTAATGTGGGCCTTGCGAGTTTTGTTATTTCCTGGTGTGTTGAGCTGAACGATGACCGGTGAGATATATTCCTTGATTTGGTATGGTCCTTCGTATTTTGGAGCTAACTTAGCGTTGAATTTTTCCACTGCTTTCGATAAATGATGGGTTTTGACCAAAACTTTAGTTCCCACTTCCGGTTTCCATTGTCTGCGTCGCAGATTGTAATGTCTGGCCTGGTTTTTCGAAGCTCTCTCGAGGTTTCGTCTCACGAATTGGAATATCTCTTGAAGCCGGATGCCTTTGTATTCGGGACTCTGTGGCGCTGATCCGGTACCTATAGTAACTTCATCGAAGAGTGATCCTGGAAGTCGTGGCTCTCGACCTTGAGTAAGAAATGCTGGACTGAAACCTGTCGTCTCGGATGCCATGGTGTTTATTGCTAGAGAGATTTCCGGGATATACTCGTCCCACTGTGTTTGCTTGTTGTCTATGATTTGTGCTAGTATTCTTTTTACGTTTCTGTTTGCTCTTTCCGTTGGGTTCTCCTGAGGGGTATAAGGTGCGGTAAACTGTTGTCTTACTCCTATACTTTGAAGAAATCTTTGAAGTGGTCTGTTTCTAAACTGGAGGCCATTATCTGTGACAAAGACTTTTGGAACTCCATATCTCGCTAAAATTCTTTCACGGAATGCTTTCTTTACATTGTCGGCGGTCGCTTGTCTCAGTGGTATGATTTCTGTCCACTTAGAGAACTTATCGAAAAAAACTAATACCACTGAATTGCCATGCTTTGTTCGAGGTAGTGGTCCAATGAAATCAGCGCAAACGATGGACCATGGTTCATCTGGTAATTGCGTAAGCATTCTTCCTGCGGCTTTATTTTGCTCTGGTTTATATTTTTGGCAGGATTCACAGCAGCGAACATGTTTTCTTATGTCCCTAAACATTCCCGGCCAATAATATTTGTTTGCCATCTTCGTAATGGTCTTTCTAATTCCTGGATGTCCAGCACTAGGGTCATCGTGATTCTCTTTAAGTACTCGAGCGCGTAAGTGTTTGGGCACGCAAAGTTTCCATGCCGCACAGTCCTCGTCGTTCAACTGCCCTGGAATATGTCGATACAGTTGGCCATTTTCTATGACGTAATCAGCATATTTCTCTGGGTTCTTCTTGATTTCGGTGATCTTGGTTTCGGTCCAGTTGCATTTCCTCCATCAACTGTGATATTACTTAATTTTTCCACGGGTTCTCTGGACAGTGTATCAGCGACTACGTTCCATTTGCCTTTTCGATATTTTACGTCGAACATATATTGCTGCAGCTCAAGCGCCCATCTTGCTATACGTCCTGAGGGATTTTCCAATGAATTCAGCCACTTGAGTGCGAGGTGATCTGTTATGACGCAGAATCTATAGCCTTCTAAGTAAGGTCGCATTTTCCTGATTCCCCATACGACAGCGAGACATTCCTTCTCTGTAGCTGAATAATTAATTTCTGCCTTGTTAAGATGTCGACTCGCATAGGCAACAACTTCCTCGCCTTCGTCAGTTTCCTGCGTGAGAACTGCTCCTAACCCGTGATTACTTGCGTCTGTCTGGAGTGTGAAAGGTTTGGAGAAATTTGGACACGTTAATACTGGTGCTTCAGTTAGTTTTAATTTCAATGTCTCGAATGCTTGTTGTTGTTCTTCGTTCCAATGCCATCGTTTATCTTTTTTCAATAGACTGGTAAGTGGGACTACTAATTTAGCAAAGTCTGGTACGAATCGTCGATACCACGAGGCGATTCCGAGAAATCGTCGTACGCCTCTGACATTTGTAGGAGGTGGCAATTCCTTGATGGCAGCAATCTTATCTGGATCGGTGTGAATGCCCTGGTGGCTTACGACGTGACCGAGATACTTCAAGTCTTGCTTAAAGAATTCACACTTTTCTTTGTTAATTTTCAGGTTGGCATCTCTTAGTCGTCGAAATACTTCTCGCAAGTTTTCCATGTGTTTTTCTAGGGTCGCTCCAACTACAATGATATCGTCCAGATATGCAAATGCGTGAGGTTCCATATCTGGCCCGATGACTTGGTCCAGTGCCCTTTGGAATGTTGCCGGTGCAGAGTGAAGTCCAAAAGGCATGACTTTCCACTGAAAAAGTCCTCTTCCTGGTACGGTGAATGCTGTGTATTGCTTGCTGTCTGCGCTTACGGGAATTTGCCAATAGCCATTTTTCAAATCTAAGGTGCTTATGTACTGCGCGTCTCGTAGTCGATCCAAAATGTGTTGAATCCTAGGCAATGGATAAGCGTCAGGTACTGACCTTGAGTTCAACTGCCGATAATCAACGCATAGTCGCCATTGACCATTCTTTTTCCTAACTAGAACGATTGGCGCACTATATGGACTATGTGAAGGCTCGATGCAGCCTTTTTCCAGCAGCTCATCTATTTCTTTGTTTATCATCTCTTGCATCGCGGGGTTTTTCGGGTAATATCTTTGCTTTATCGGTCTGTCGTCTTTCATGATGATTTTATGCTCTGTGATGTTGGACGGTCCTGTAAGTGTCTCAAATTTCTTAAGCTCTGCTTCCAGGAATTTCTCGATCCTCTTCTCTGATGAGTTTTGTTCTTCTCCAGCTTTCACGGCTGAACTCGATGTATTCATATTTTCTCTGTTGGGTTTTTCTGATGGCTCTTGTACCGCAGTTTCTGTATTTTGCGTCCGTATTGTTGAACATGCAGCATTTTCAGTTGTTTGTGCTCTCAATGTGATGGTCTCGCCTCCGCAGCTAATTGATGTTCCAATCTTAATCAGGAAATCCAAGCCTAGTATAATACTATCAGTGACATCTGGTAAAATTAAAAATTGTAGCTCACACACTGCCGCTCCTAGTCGTACAGTAACTTCAATGGCTTCTTTTACTACGTGTACTGTGTCGTCCGCCATTTTTGCCTTGCAATCTACCTCCACCTTCTTTCCTTCGATCATGTCGGCGGCTAATTGGCTGATAAAGCTTCTGGAGGCACCTGTGTCTAAAGTCGCTGTGACAAGCTCATTTCCTAAAGCGACTTTGGCAAAAATTCTGTCTTTATTATAGTTCAAGCACTTCGTGGGGTACGAGGAAAGCTTCTGTTCAATGGGTCCACCAGTCCTCGTCTCTGCTGGACACCCTGCGCGTTTCCCTGATTTTTCTTACAGCACTCGATTGTTCTAACTCCTTGTTTTCCGCATTCCCAACAGACAATTTTCCTAGAGTTACGGCATTCTCGCTGGAAATGTCCATTTTCGCCACATCTTCTACAGGCTGTTCGTGGGTCGGATCGATGAGTTGTTGTGGTTTCAGTGGATATCATTCTGTGTGATTCCAGTGGTTGACGTCGTTGAGATTGGAAAGCTCGTTGCGGCTCAGAATCCGGACGAATGCCTTCGAAATCCTCTGCCATTGTCACTAAGTCTTCCAACGTTGTAAAATCGGTTCTCTTAATATATAATAAATAATCTCTGTGGCAATTTCTGTATATTCGCTGAAGTTTCTGGTCTTCCGTGTAGTTTATATGACGCATTAGTGACTGCATGACAAAAACGTAGTCTTTGAACCTCTCTCGCGGACCTTGAATTCTTTTCCGGATGTTATCTTCCAACTCTTCGAAATATCGTGATGGCAGGAAGAATTTCAGGAAATCTGTTTTGAACGATTCCCATGTTGACCAGCCTCGATTGTTGTTTCTAAACCAGCACAGAGCTTTATCTTTCAAGAGCTCTGGCATGGTTCGTGGTAGCATATTATTGGGCAACTCATATGCCTCAGAGAGTTCCTCAATTCTCTCAATAAAACCTATGGGGTCTTTGCCCCCGTCATACCTACAAGACCATTTACGTACCTTATCCATGACGTCTGAATAACTCATGGTATTTCGGAGTACTTCTGCCGTTTCCCGTCTTACCGATGCGTTGTTGGCTGCAGCCAAATTATCGCGTGTTGTCCCATTTACGCCTATGTTTTGATTGTAGATTTTGGAAATCGCTCCTTGTGATGTCTGGACCGTCGTCGGAGGGGCTGATTTCGTCGTGGGTGAAATTCCTTGGCTCCACTGCTTTTCCAATTCACGTAGGCGATCAATCACTGCGTCTGTTAAATCCAACGACGTTACAAATCCCGATAGTAGTCTGCGGAACTCATCGACGGTGCCAGTTGTGAATTCTACGCCGAATTCCTCCAGAATCTTCTGCAAATTCTCCTTGGGTACATTGTATATCCATCCTTTGCCCATGTTGAAAATTTATCTCGCGAAAATTGTTCTTTTTGTTTCTTTCTTGTGTGATCTATATATACTTTTTCCCGAATTCACTGTTGATTTGAATTTCTGTTGCTATTTTGTTACGTCTTTGTTTATTGCATTACTATCTCTTTTTTTCTGTAGATTGTACCACATATGTGTTTTTCCCAGTTAATTTATAAATTTATTAATTTATTTCTTTAGTTGTTTATTATTAATTTTTTTTTCGCTATATATATTTTTTTTATTTTAGATTATTAGTTGTTTTTTTTTTAATTTAGCTTATTAGTTTTTTTTTAAATTAATAGATTTTTTTTAATATATATATTTATTCATTTTTTTTTAAATTCACTTATATTTTTTTTATACTATTCTTTTTCGGCGTATTGAATTAATAGATAAATTTTTTTTATTCACTTATCCTTTTTTTAAATTATTTTTTCCAAAGTATTAATTTCATTTTTATTTAAATTTCTATTTTAGTATTTTTTCCCACCTTTTTTTTTAATTATTAAATTTTTTTTTACAATTTCTATTTTAGTATTTTTTCCAGTTTTTTTTTTAATTTTTTTTTTACAATTTATATTTTAGTATATTTTTTTTAACTTTTGCTTATTAGAGGGTTTTTTTATTAATAAATTTTCCTTAGCTTTAGTTTTTTTTAATTATATTTGTTTCTTGTAGCTAGAATTATTTAATTTTATTTTTTTTTTTCACTGTGTTAATTTTTTTTCATTTGTTATTCTTTATTTTCCTTGTTTGTTCACTGTTCACTGTTCTTGTTCACTATCTTCACGTTGCTTAGTTTTTTTTTTTCATTCACTTGTCCAGTTTGTTCTTTCCCCGTTTTCTTTTTTTAATTAAAAAAAACTTAAATGTTTTTCGTATTAAAATTACACGTTTTTTTCTCTATGTTTCATCCTTTTATTACAATTATTATTATGTTTATTTTTTTTATAATATTTAAATTTAATTTTTATTGAAAATCTAGTGCCTTTGATTTTATTTTTATTTCAAAACTCCGTGGTTTTTTTTTGTTTTGTTTTAATTTCTCGTTTTTATTTTAATTTACAATTATTTCACGTACGTAAAATTTTCCCGATGTAGTGGCCAGTACTAAATTTTGTTTCCTTATGTTTCCTTGGTGTTAAACTTTCGATTAATTTTATTTTAATTAATTTTTTTTTGTTAGGTGTTTTTACACTTTTGGTTAATTTTATTTTAATTAATTTTTTCTTTATTAATTTCAATTTTCTTTTTTTTTTAGTTTCAAATTAAGTTAATTGATTTTTCGTTTAAATTGTTTAATTGTTTTTTTTTTATTTTTTATTTTCCCGCACTGTTCACGTTTTTTTCACTGTTTCACGTAGCATAATTTTTATTTTCACTTGTCCTTTCTTTCCACGCTTGCTCGATGCTTTTGTCCGGTGTATTATTTTTTCTCAAATTTCAAGTCCCTGCTCGGGCGCCATTTGTAACGTTGTTTCTGAGCCTGGGTATAACTCAGTCTCGCCAGGGTTTTTTTTTATCAAATAAAATATCTTGTTTTTTTTTATATTCATTTTATTTTATTTTCATTTCTTCTTTACAAAATCTTTACAAACATTTCTTATCAACCTAGGATATTAACAATAGGATCTACTATGTAAAATTGGCGTCCGGTTAAAACCACTCGACCAATATATGTTAATTTCAATGTTCTACGACGAAATTGGCGTCCGGTTAAAACCACTCGACCAATATATCTTAATTTCAATGTTCTACGACGAAATTGGCGTCCGGTTAAAACCACTCGACCAATATATGTTAATTTCAATGTTCTACGACGAAATTGGCGTCCGGTTAAAACCACTCGACCAATATATGTTAGTTAAAATGTTCTACGACTAGGTGACTTCTACGACAGTGACTTACCGCTTGGGGATTTCCAAAAGAAGAGAGCGAGTGAACTTTCACACTCGATTTTATAGTCGTGTCAAAACAACTTTTGCTGTGCATTGTTGTTTTGAACATTACTGTTTCTATAGCGGGTCATCCACTATATTTGTTGCTACTTGTTTTTTTTTTTGAAAAATTCTTAAATTTGTCGCATTTTCAAAAACGGCATTTTTTTCCGTTGGTTATTGTTTTTGATCTCGTTTCCAGAATCTTCTAAGTGTTTGATTGTTGTTGTTTGTCTTTTAGTTTCTATTTAAGTAATAATCGATGCCTTGTTACATTTTTTTTTTGTGTTTAATTTTTTTTTGTCTTGTTGTCAAATTTGATGCGATTATTTGTTGTTGCCTGGTTGTTGTTTATTTATTGTTGCATTTTTAACATAAACGTTTTTAAATTGTTGTTTCGTAAATTGTGTTTCAATGTTTTTTTCATTTTTGGTTCATTTTTATTTGCCCCCACTGTACCATTTTGTTCTCTTTTCCTTTTCTTAGTAAATGATCTTCTTGATAAATGATGAAAGTGTTCTGCTCTTTGTGACGCAAGCGTCGAATTAGTTCCACCCGAGTTGGGACCGCTCAACTCAGGTCACCAAGTCTTTAGTTGACGATCAATTAAAGACCGGCTCAGTTGGGGTGTAGGCCCTGTTCTACACCCTCGGTGTGTTTTTCTTTTTAAATAAAATTGAAGTGTGTGTCTGGCAGTAGAAAAAATTTGTAAAGAAGTATTCTTTACAACGTTACAAATAAACGTAATTCGTAATACCCAAAGCGATTATTGAGACAGTTCAAAGGGATGCACTTTTTACAATCTTTCTAAACCTCCAATTTAAAAGGTACTCTCAGTCGTGATAAACCGGAATTTATTTGACAACAGTTATTTGAATATAGTTCCTTTTTATTGCAAGGCCACGTCGTTTAATTTTATTTTACGTTAAAACTTAGAAATTTCTCGATTTGTCATCCAACGTAGATGCAATAATTCCTCTCCTAAAAGAGGGGAAATGAAAACCAAGAGAAATAAACCGAAATTAGGCAATAAATGGCCCTTCTCCGGAAGTTGTTAAATTACAGAAGCAATAATAATTCGGTTGTTGCTTGTGTTTGTTTTCTTGAAACTGCACTGAAATCGCGTACGTTTGAGAAATATACTGGTGAGGTCTTAAACGAGGTCGAATATATGGTACTAAAAACAACAAGAATCTGAAAAGGGAACAGAAATCGATCAGAAAAAGGATGAGAAAGAATAACAAAGGACGTTGGTTCTATGTTGGTGGCCAAAATAAAAAACAAGAAAAATAAGGAATAAGATGATTTCTATAATATTGTCGTGCCAATCGTCATTATTATTATTGGTACATTTATTGGTACAGTTAATAGCATAATCAAATGCATTCGTTTGACCATCTTTGGCATTGCCACTATATTTACCGTTATCATTATCATCCTCTTTATGGCCATTTACTTCAACAGTTCGCAAATTATAAACAACCTCAATCTATTAAATCTGATTTAATCTGTATTGACTACTATCGACACTAGATTCAAATTGGAAAATTTACTATAGTTTGATCGTATTATTATCGATGTTGACGTTGTGCTGTTCTTTACCTTTACTGTGATAATGGTGGCGACGATTATGATACATTATTAAATAATTTAATTTTGACTCTGAAGTTGTGTATAATTTTTTTACTTTATGTATCCGCACTTAAATATCTACAACAACAAAAATTACGTCTTCAATTTTATCATCCACGAGTGACAACATAACAAGCCTATACTATATGAATATTAGTTAGTAGATCTAAGTGAACCGAGTTAAAGCAATTAAGGATAAATGTAATATTAAAAGGACCGCGTACCGCGTACTAGTTAGTGGAATTAAACGATACATTTTTACATTATAAGTGTAAGGGTACATGAACTCCCGTCAGGTCGCAGAAAGCGTTCTTGTTTACTTTCGTTTATTTTTACTACCTTTATGATAATTATTGTTGTGATTCACATTTTGTATATTTTGGGCACAGTATTTTGTGAATGCCGTTACGTATTGCATTTTGCTTTACAGTGTTTTTTCATCACATAATTGTCGTTATTTTACAAAACTGTCTGAATTTTAGCACTGACTGTGGTAATATTAATAATATAAGTAGTTGATGAAGAGGACGGCGGAGGTTGTTGCTGGAACGCGTTTCTGAAAGGGGTATAGTTTCTATCTAAACCACCTTGTTTTCATATATGTAGGGAAAAATTACTTAATAGGTAGTGCTTGTGAATATTTTCACCATCGTAATAACTGTTCTTTGCTAGGCTATAGGTGAAGTCATCTATATCACATACTCACACGTGTGTATTAGTATGTTTGCAAGTATTACTGTCTCGCAGCGAAAGCCATATGAATATTTTCACGGGACGAGTTGGGTGCATGTGTATGTGATGTGTGTATGTATGTGCATGTGTGTGTATGTAAAAAATACACGTGTGTTTTGTGTGGAAATATGAATGAAACCTTCCTGTGATTATGCGAATTTATTTACATACAATTATGTGTGCATACACCTATGTATATATGTGCGTTTATGCATGTATGCTTTTTACAAATTTGATTTTATCACTAGAGAAAAGAAGTGACATCATTAATATGTATGTAAAAGGCAGAGAGAATCTGCTTCAAATGCGCGACTTTAGGTCAGTGGCGTAGCTAGGGTGGGGCGGCAGGGGCGGTCCGCCCCGGGCGGCACGATTTCGGGGGCGCCAGTTTCCAGAAATTAGGCACCTCTAAGAATATGCTCGCATTGACACCCTCTATTAAAAAACTAGCAATTAATATCTTAATAATATCTCAATTATTTAAATATTATTAATTTCGTATCATAAAAACACGTAGGCTTATAAAGTATACTATACTTTAGGGCGCCATATTATTAAAAAGTTGTTATGTAGTTTCAGTTAACTCAGCGATTAACTAGGGGAAGCATATTCGTTTTTTATTGAGGCATACTTTTAAGGGCAGTGTTTTTTACTCAAAGCTCATTAAAAGCTTTTTTCAATTGTCATGGCATACTTGGTCAACTGAATTAATTTGAAAAAATTTCTGAAGCATTTTGAAGAAACTGTTAGTAGGAAGCTTAATTTTGCTGACATTTACAAGTATTGCAATTAAATTTGTGAGTGAAGCGCTGGTAAAGGTTTGAAATCTACAATTGCACTACAAATACCCTTATTATTTGTATTCATATTCTTTTTATTCTTAATAAATAATATAAAAGAGGTGAGAAAACTAATATCAAGTAATTGTTTAAAATTGATGGCGTTTATTTATTTGAAACCATTAATATTTTAGAATTGAAATTTGTTAAAAATGAAACGAATAAGGCCAAGCGGTGCTTCCTTCCGAAGAATCAAGAAAATGAAAGAAAATGAACTAAAAGTGAATCAAGGGCAATTACTAAAATATATTCAGCGAGGAACAACGGATGGCACGATAGAGGCGCCCTCAGTTTCAAACTGTCCAGAAATTTTAAACGCATGTGATGAAAATCTTATGTTAGATAATTCTACAAGTTCTGAAAACAGCAGAAGTGAAGAAAAACTTTCATCAAGTGATATGTATAATTTAAAAGATGTTGGTTTATGGCCTTTTCATATAGACGAGTATACCCGTATGATTTTGGTACGACAAGGTGCTGCTGTTGTCCAATATTTAAACAGGGATTTTAGTGAAACCGGAACGCTTAGAGCAGGTGGATTAATTAAAGGTCAAACGCGAAAATTAACACGCGAATGGTTTTTTAAGACTCTAGCAAATGGAGAAAAAATGCTGAGGTCTTGGATGGTGTACTCTCCGTCAAAGAAAAAGATTTATTGTTTCTGCTGCAGAATATTTTCAGCAAATGAATCATGTTCTAATTTTGCTTCAGTAGAAGGTTTTGGGGTTTGGTGGAAATTAAATCCAAAGATTTGGGAGCATGAATGTAGTTCAGTTCATATTCGGAATTTTACTGCTTGGAAAGAAATAGAGCTAAGATTTCAAAAGAATATGACAATTGACAAAACGCAACAAAAAAATTTAGATATATGCATTAATAAGTGGAGAGAAATCCTTGCCAGGGTATTTCATGTAATTATTTTTCTAGCAAAACAAAATTTGCCATTAAGAGGGCACCGGGAAGGATTTTGTCCTGACTCTAATGAATATATTGGACCTGCTGAAAATAGAGGAAATTTTCTGGAGTTGATAGATTTGCTGGCAAAATATGATCCAGTGTTACGTGAACACGTAACAAAAATACAACTCCGAAAAAATTCAAAATCTTATTTCTCTCCTTGCATTCAGAACGAGTTTATAGAAATTTTAGGCCAGAAAGTGAGAAGTAAAATCCTTGATGAAGTAAAATAAGCAAAATATTTTTCCATAATATTTGACAGTACCCCTGACATATCCCATAAGGATCAAACAAGTCAAGTACTACGTTATGTTACTATCGAGGGTGATAATATAGAAATAAAGGAATCTTTTATTGACTTCATCGAAACCAAAGGCAAATCAGCGGAAGAAATAACAGAAATGATTTTAACAAAATTAAAAAATGATGGAATTGATATTAAAGATTGTAGAGGACAATCATATGACAATGCCTCTGTAATGTCCGGTCGACACACCGGGGTGCAAAAGCGGATAAAAGACATTAACGCAAAAGCAGACTTTATACCGTGCACGAATCACTCTCTTAATTTAGTAGGCACACATGCAGCTTCAGTATCCATTAATTCTCTCACATTTTTCGGAACTGTAGAGCGTTTATCTACATTCTTTTCTTCTTCTACTCACCGATGGGCTGTTCTCATAACTGCAGCTAACCATGGAGTTAAGCGTGCCATAGAGACACGGTGGAGCGCACGAGCTGAAGCAGTGACCGTGGTAAAAAAGAATTATAAACAAATTTTGGACGCTTTGGAAGGATTAACAGAAGAGGATGAAAATATTACTACGCGATCAGATGCTGGTGTTCTTCTGAATGCCCTGCAATCTTTTCCATTTCTCTGCTTCCTGGGTCTATGGGAATCTATTCTTGTGGAAATCAATGATGCTCAGAACTATATTCAAACCAGGGGTTTAGATATTACTCTCTGTAGCAAAAGACTTAAGGCCCTTCAAATGTTTCTAATG
Organism: Physocephala rufipes; assembly: GCA_963966595.1. NCBI lineage: Eukaryota > Metazoa > Arthropoda > Insecta > Diptera > Conopidae > Physocephala > Physocephala rufipes. The sequence continues at coordinate 43,697,448 of OZ016501.1, forward strand.
GACACTAGAGAAGAGTTAATAAATCGTTCTATTTCCTTTGCTACAGAAATATGCAATGAACTACAAATTGTCACAAAAAGACCGCGTCGAAGAAAAAAGAGAAAAATAATGTTTGATGAGCTGTATAATGAAGAAGAACTTCCTTACGAGACTGAAATAAGAAGGGAAATGTTCCTTTCATTTGACAAAGTGGTCGAACAAATACAAAGTCGTTTTGAACAGCTTCACAACCTCTCCGAAAAATACTCCTTTATTTTGCCATCAAATCTTTTGAATGAAAGTCACAATATTGAAATAATAGATGATACCATAAATAATGAAGATTTTCATACTGAGAGAAAAAGGCTACAAAAATTTGTTCAAATTGCCACGTCTGAAGATGCAATAAATATAAGTGATGGGCCGTTAGAGCTTCTGAAGTTTATTAAAAAGTTCGGTTTAGAGAGCTCTGTTCCTCATATTTTTATTCAACTTAGAATACTTTTAACTGTTGCAGTGAGCGTCGCTAGCTGCGAACGAAGTTTTTCGAAGCTAAAAATAATAAAAAATTATTTGAGATCAACCATGGGTTCTATTAGATGTAGAAATCTCGCTTTGCTATCAATAGAGCGTGAAGTTGCAGAGAAAATAGATATAAATGATGTTATTAACGACTTTGCACAAAAGAAGGCACGGAAAGTACGTGTATAAATATGTAAATAAATGTAATAAATGTAATAAATGTTAATATGTAAATTAATTTTAATTATTAATCTTATTACTTAATATAACCTTAAACATATTTAATAATACATTAATATTCTATCTATGCTACACTGGAAGTAGTAATAATACTACAATTAAATTAATAAACAGCAAATAAGAGGTTTAGAAGCAGCGTTTCAGCACTCTGTTGGGGCGCCAATTTGATAAATCGCCCCGGGCGGATTAATCCCTAGATACGCCACTGCTTTAGGTCCCGTCGCTTGTCAATAACGTAGAACTTTATCGTCAGACCTTCTGGGTCAAACTGATTGAAAGCCGTATTATTTTGGCTGCCGCGAAAATATAACGTAAATGGGTTATCTAGTAATAAAAGCAAATCGATTAAAAGCATGGTAGATTTATAAATGGCAGAATTAATAAAATGCATTTCTATATAAAAAATATTTGACACTGCGAATTGAACTGGACGAAACAGAACAAAAAAGGGGGTTAAATAATCCGAAAAATTATTTGGTCTTATGAAATCACAAAGTACTAAATAAAATCTTGTAAAATAACAAAATACTTCGATGACAGTTTATTAGTTTATTTTAATCAACACTTGGCGATACACGAATATTTCGGAAGGTGAACATTTTTATAGATCGCAAATTTAAGAACACAATTCTAGTTTTGAATTCATTTTGAAAGCCCATAAATTGAGTGGGCGGGTGTGCCAATGATCCAACTACTATTTTTGGCCGTCAGTGACCCGATGGCGAATCCTATTTCATCTGTTTCCAATTCTAAACAGCCTGGGAGTACAAAATTTGGCGTCTCTTCAGAAAGCCGACAGATAAGCTGACAGAGAGATAAGTGGACGGCAAGCGCTAACTCGGACAAGTTGCTGATTCTGGGTCGAAATATATTTACATTTATGTATATGTCATCTTAAACTACATTATTACTTAGGTTACAAATGGAAACACAACATGAATATAACCTTAACCACACAGGTGTGGGATAAAAACCAGAATATCTTAAAAGATATAAGCGTTGGGGCAGATGGAACTCAGCTAGCTCGTAAAGCAATGGAAAATGCTAATTAATCGCAGAAGGTTAATTGAGCAGGATGAGTTAGTCCTTAACAGTACTTGAACACAAAACCGCTTGCCTGTTAGTTTTCTAATTTGAGCCCCTAATTCTAATTTATCCATGTTCGTCCGTCTTTTTATCTGGCTAATTGTAAAAATCAAAGTCTTCTATTATCCGTCGTCCTTTCTGCATGACTCAAGAGATACCGCAATAACCAGCTCCTTATTTGACTTTTTCCCCCGGTGTAATTTGGGACCATTTCAAGTTTATGCGGTTTATTACCTCTTTTCAGCTTCCTTGAGATTGGCTACATAAGATTTTATTCCTGCGAGACTTCTTTAAAATTGTAATAGCTGTTGAATAATTTTATCCATCGTTATCTTTCATTACAATCCATCATAATGCAGGTGGGTTTCGGCTGTTTCGATCAATTGCTGACTAATGCTATCGGAAAAAGTTTGACAGCTCGACTCATCGAGCAATGACCTGGATAGTCGTTACTGTCGTAGAAAATAGATTGGTATGATAATTTTGATAATTGTAACTTTCCTTCCTTCATTAACATCCATATCCTTCTTGTTCATAAGTATAAGATAAACTGAACAGCTTATCTGGTTGAGTTCTTGTGTCAGAAAACACTTGTCTGTATGCAAGTCTGTACGTATGCAGGTGCGGGCACACGTTTGAATTTCATGTCTGTATATTCTTCTAAATAAATTATACTTTTTCTGATTATTTTTATTTCTTCCGCATTTACCAAACCTTCAACCGATATCCTATTCCTCAAAACGAAAACGTTTTGTGGAGCAGTTTAATCACAAAACGAACACTAGAAACAACAATCATTTGGAAAATAACACCACAATAATAAAGGCAACACACACCAACAAAGTAATTGCTAGCCAAAAAAAAAACGAAGGAGTAATTTGATCAGAATAATAAATCGTGTGTGTCATTTTTCAGTTTTAGTATTTTCTTAGTTATCATTTTTTTCACTTTTAATTCAACTTATTTTTCTATATTTATTTGTTTGGTCCCACACACAATCACAATTAGTTTTAATTTCCATTTATTAGTTTTTTCTTTCATATTTATTTTTTTCTTTCATATTTCCTTATATTCGCTTTTATGACAATCATTATGCTAATTATAAAATACTTTACACGAAACTGAACAGATCTTATACAACCGTTTTGAATCAGTAGCTATTAAGAACCAGTAAACTATTATGTAAAAGGATCAGTAGCCGTTTTGCTTACCCTTTCAGCTCAGCCCCGCCTTACTAAAATATTACTGAAACCCAGTAATGCGCTTTTTCTCTTTTGAGGGTCTATCATCCCCAAAAACAACTCATAATTTCCTTTTCTTTTATGAACTAACCGCCATTACGACTTGACTGCTGCAAACAAGCGGGTCACGAGGTTATGTTTGTGTGTATTTATGATTGTTTGCTTGCTTCAGATATACCCATGTCTTGTCTATCGAAATAACTGTTTATTCGCTAGCCCTTGAGTATTTTTATCTTCTATTAAAGTTTAAAGGAGAGACAGATATTGTTGTCGCTGCAGCTCTTGATTTTTGCTTTTTAAAAGCTATTCATCTATATCATCTCCTCCTACGCTACGATTTTTGGTCTCAGACTACTTTTTATTTTCCTTCTTCTTCTTCGCCACTGACCCGACTTTTAAACGTTCGAACATTTGCACAGATAGGATAGGACAAGTTAGGTAGGAATTTGTGTGGAATGACATACGACATTGTTTGTTGCCCAATGTTTAAAAAATATAAAGGGGCAGTTAGAGAGCTGTTATTGTTGCTGCTACTCATGATGTTGCAGCAATGAATTTGTTGCTTCACCTCCGTTTTTATTTCCCTCAAGGAACTAGTATCGGAAAGTGCAATATTTTATCGAGTCAAGGAATTATATGAGAGAGAGCACAGTATCTCGACTCATAACAACTCGACTCATAAATGCACTTTTATAAATAAATAATGGCAATAAGAATAAATAAAAGTAAGCAAGTTTTTGGAGAGGAATAAAGTCATAGATAATAATACCATTAATAGCATTATGCCTTTAAATATAAAGTTTCGTTTGGAAAGCAATTGTTGGCCAGACTATGTCATAATTGTAATTTTCCAACATAATAGGAATATTCATAAATAAATTTGTGACAATTTCAGCAGGTGTAAAGGCGATAATTATATTTTCATGTGACCATACTGTCATTAACAGATAAAATTTCACTCAAAGTCTGTCTGTCGTGTAAGTCTTTAAAATAATTTCTTATAGTCATAGATATTATATGAATCAATGGATTTATCATTAATATGTATTCCAAATCATTAAAACTTCATGAATTTTGTTATGGTCAAATAAACGTCACTAACCAGGTTTCCCTAAACTCACATCCTGCGTTCAGTTCGATTCTATTCTCTTTTGTTATTTTCGTAAAACAGATGTTCCGTTGCCAAAAAAAAAAATAAACTTGAACGCATCCCATCCCATGTCTTTGTGACGTATGTATTTGCTACTTTTATATGCTTTTCGAGATTTTCCGAAAACACACGAATTCCATAACATTCGACTGCATGCGTCGAGTGTCATATAGCACGCATAAAGAAACCAGTCTATTCTGCTTTGTCGGCGTTGGTGGTAGTTTTTTATTTAAATTTTTTGGGTTGCCTAAAAAAAACAACAGACAAAATGGAGTCTAATGCGAGAAGATGTGACAAATATACAAATAGCCGACAGTTTAATGTTCTCCTTCAAGAACTGAAACAATCCCAAATGTTAATGAGAGGACTCTCCTGGGGTAACAGGATGGAGTGGGAGCAGGAATGGCAGAAAATGGCCGCTAAATTAAATGCCCAAGGACCTCCAGTTAAAACCGCATCAGGGTGGAAGAAGGTACGTTTCCTAATAATGCTATTATTATTAGAAAACGGATTTATTTTTTTGCATCATTACTAATTGCAGGTTTGGATTGACTTAAAATCGAGGACAATGAGAAAGCTTGCGGAGAATGCAGCGGAAGTTCGGAGGACTGGAGGTGGACCACTCGGTAAAGTGTTTTTGACGGACGTGGAGCAAGAGGTCGAGCAAGTGCTAGGCCTCTGTGCTAATATTGCAACAGAGGGGAATTGTTTCGGTTTCGGAAACAGAGTTGGAGGTGAGTGTTCCCTAAAAGTGAATTTTTGTAACTATTATTTTAATCCTAATACTAAAATATGTATTTCAGTATCATCGGAGGGATCCTCATTTCAGGCTTCACCAGCCGTCGACCACACCGCAACGACTTCGCCCTCGGCTGTAGCAACAAATAATTTCGATCAACCTCAAGAAGCATCTTCCACTTCCAGCTTGGAAAGTACAAGCAGAAGCACTGTCGTTTCCGCTGCTCCGAAATGACGCGAAGATATATAGGACGAGGAGGTGGTAATGCTTCGACAAGAATTAAGTAACCAGCAAAATCATTTGCATTCGGTAGAGCGCATTGCTAATGCCTCAGAAAATATGTGCGCGTTATTCAACCAATTTTCGGAAAATCAAAAAACTGTATTTGACGCGGAGGAGAAAGATCGACAAGACCGAAAAAATTTTCGGCAGTGCGTTTGTAACGCATTGGAACGCATCGCCAATACATTTTCAGATCCGGAGCGACGTGAGGCACCTCAGGCGCTGATCAATGAAAAAAGTCGGCAGAAATTCCTAGTAATAAGTTCGCAAATGAAGTTCCTGTTTTATTTACAAGTTTATTAGATATAAGTTCACAAATGAAGTCAATTTTTATTTACAAGTTTATTAGATATAAGTTCACAAATGAAGTCAATTTTTATTTACAAGTTTATTAGATATAAGTTCACAAATGAAGTCAATTTTTATTTATAAGTTTATTAGATAAGTTCACAAATGAAGTGCCTTTTTAATTTACCTTTTGTATTTGATCTCTTCATTGTGATACCCAAATAGGCAGTAAAATGATCTGAGATATACAGGACTAACAATCATGGAATAAATAATATAATTCGTACAAAATTACATCTAAATGTTTTTTATTTGTTTGACTTGAAAAAGGCATATTTTGTTAGTCCTGGGAAGGACTGGTTTTTTCTTAGTTTTTCAATTTCAATTAGTAATTGATCTGGCGATCTGGTCTCGAGCTGCTATCGCTGCAGTTGAAGACACTTCTTCATGCAAATATGGGGTTTCAGCAACCACGACTTTCTCCGCGATCACCCATTCGTTTTTGTAATATAAGCAAATGTTATGCAGGGCGCAACAAGCATTCACAATTTTTGTTGCTACCGCCGGAGAGTAGTGCAGGTCTCTTTCTGCAATAATACAGCGGAATCTACTTTTGAGGACCCCAAAGCATCGCTCAATTGTGTTGCGTGCCATACAATGCTTCGTATTATATACAACTTCATGTGGTTGTTGAGGTCGACGATGTGGTGTCATTAAATATGGGAGTAATTGATATCCCGAATCACCTAAAATTTTACGTATCACAAAATCTTCACACAAAGCAAAACATGATCAAGGTCTTACCCAGAAGCCAAAAATTTCTGTGTCCAGCGTTGTATTGCGCTCTAAAGAACTCCTCAGCCTCACTGATCCTCCACACATATGCGTCGTGGTTTGCTCCTGGTGCTCTGGCATCAAGAAACCGGATTACCCTATCGAAATCACATATCTGGGATAAAAAATTATTTCAACGTTTGTTCTAAAAAATATATTCTCGTATGTTACCACCAAAGCATTGAGACTGTAGAAGCCTTTTCTGTTGTAGTAAAGGTTTTTCCGATCACCAGTTCCCACTAATTTGATATGAGTACCGTCCACACAACAGACGACTCCAGAAATTCCAAATTTCGCAAAAAACTTCTCTTTTGTTGCAGATGTTTCTTCTTCCGTCCATTGAAAATGAATCCACTTCGGACAAAAATGCGATCGGAGATATCTAATTAGTCCGATACGTTTTTGGATACGTTACTCTGCGACATTGACTCGACATGTTCATTAAAAACCGATTTTTGGTAGCTTCCTTTCTTGCTAAAAAACGCAAGAAGGAAACTAATTTGAGAATCGGGGGAATAAACGTTGACCTCTGAGCCTGTTTCATCCATGGAACCGCCACTTGCAATACCTTCATGAAACAATTTTTGTCCATTCGAAAATTCGTGAGAAATCTGTAACAGAAGTAATATACATAAGGTTGGATTGTTCCATCAAATTCTATATAAAACAATGCCTTAAAAAGCAAAGCATTTCTACAAGTGTGTATCAACTTACTCTTGTTGCGGCACCTCTAAGGGATTTGAATGATCTCTTAATCCTCTTATCATCCTCCTTAAATTTACACTTTCAGCGTGATGGTCACGTTCCTGCGCTTCTCTTCTTCGTCGAATATAATTTCCGACACCAGTCAGCATTTTCAAAATTAGTTTTCCACAGATTATTTTTCGAATTAAAATTTTAAACTAAAATATGCACCTTTCCTACTAATTGACGACTTTCTACGGCCATTGTTACCAGGTTACGCTATAGCAAATTTTCATAAGATATTATGGGGGTAATGTTAAAGGTAATGCTGAACTTATTGAGATTTGCATGCTAAAATTGAAACAACGTCTACAGAAACAGTTTATTTTAATTGATATAATGTTAAAAATTAAAGAAATGTTCAACATTTAAAATTATTTAAAAATTTAGCAAATAAATAAATTTGTTATATATATGAAAATATGAGAGACCTTACATAAACGACTGCACTCATACCTAGCAGTCTTTATACATGGTAACACTGTGCCGACTGAACTAGCATACAAACACATGACGAATTATAGGCAAAGCAAAAATCGGTTGTTTCTTACGAGTTCCCTTCCCACGTTTATGAAACCTTACAGAATTTCTAGTTTTCGCTCATGTGACAAATTGAACGCAGGATGTGAACGTATCATGTGAGTTTACAGAATAACCTGGTAAGCTGGTGCTGCCATTGTTGTTGGAAATGTATGATATCTGAAGTAGGGAGCTAATAAAAGTGTGAAGTAGATATTCAAAAATAACCATACAATAATGAAAAGCAGAAAAAATAATAGTATAAGAAAACATAATTAAAAGTGTAAAAAAAAAATTCCAGCAAATTACAGTTTGGTGTCAAGCCGCAATATTAAATTCTTCCCTTTAAATGCGTTTTTATACCTATTTCTATTTGGTCTGGTTTGGTTGGTTTGGTTTATTCGCAATTGAATTTTATTTGGCTTGATTTGGCATTCTCTTAAAAATTGTAATTGTAGTCTTTCATATATATATATATATATATATATATATATATATATATATATATATATATATATATATATATATATATATATATATATATATATATATATATATATATATATATATATATATATATATATATATATATATATATATATATATATATATATATATATATATATATATATATATATATATATATATATATATATATATATATATATATATATATATATATATATATATATATATATATATATATATATATATATATAATATATATATATATATATATATATATATATATATATATATATATATATATATATATATATATATATATATATATATATATATATATATATATATATATATATATATATATATATATATATATATATATATATATATATATATATATATATATATATATATATATATATATATATATATATATATATATATATATATATATATATATATATATATATATATATATATATATATATATATATATATATATATATATATATATATATATATATATATATATATATATATATATATATATATATATATATATATATATATATATATATATATATATATATATATATATATATATATATATATATATATATATATATATATATATATATATATATATATATATATATATATATATATATATATATATATATATATATATATATATATATATATATATATATATATATATATATATATATATATATATATATATATATATATATATATATATATATATATATATATATATATATATATATATATATATATATATATATATATATATATATATATATATATATATATATATATATATATATATATATATATATATATATATATATATATATATATATATATATATATATATATATATATATATATATATATATATATATATATATATATATATATATATATATATATATATATATATATATATATATATATATATATATATATATATATATATATATATATATATATATATATATATATATATATATATATATATATATATATATATATATATATATATATATATATATATATATATATATATATATATATATATATATATATATATATATATATATATATATATATATATATATATATATATATATATATATATATATATATATATATATATATATATATATATATATATATATATATATATATATATATATATATATATATATATATATATATATATATATATATATATATATATATATATATATATATATATATATATATATATATATATATATATATATATATATATATATATATATATATATATATATATATATATATATATATATATATATATATATATATATATATATATATATATATATATATATATATATATATATATATATATATATATATATATATATATATATATATATATATATATATATATATATATATATATATATATATATATATATATATATATATATATATATATATATATATATATATATATATATATATATATATATATATATATATATATATATATATATATATATATATATATATATATATATATATATATATATATATATATATATATATATATATATATATATATATATATATATATATATATATATATATATATATATATATATATATATATTTATAAGATTCTTCCCAACTATCCCACTCCTAAGCTAAAGCTTTAAGCATTTAACTTTTGTTCAGTTCTCCGGGTTTCTCTTCATGCAAATTTTTCTATGTCTCTGTCTTTTATTGTGTCTGCCACTGCCCAAGCACAACAAATTTATTACCAAGCCATCAATACTAAAAACCTAACGCTCAAAGCAATCACTTCGATTTTTACAAGATCAGTAGCAAAAGCGGCAGCAACAAGAAGGAACACAAACACAATAAAAGATGCAACGAAAAATAAAAACCCAAACAGAAGAGATTGAATTTTTCTTTAAAAATAGCGCCTTGTCACCTTTTAGAAACCTCCTCGACACACCCAATTATCGCGGCTTCGGTTGCCTTGAGGTTACGACAAGAGAAACCATCAACCGTCACCTTTAAGTTAATGTTTACTGTTTATTTTTAATACATTTTAAACGAAAGCCTCTGCTCTTGAAGTAACGGAAGCAGCACAATCGAAACCACCAGCCTGAGCACTAGTCGAAGAAACAACAAGATAGATAAATTTTTCCGAATCTACTGAAGAGGTTTAAGAATATGCAACACATGCAACGCAATAGAGTACGAAATTGTCTCTACTTCCTTCTCCCATACCTCATATTTTCCCTAAAATTTGCAAAACATGATTTCATGATTATTTATTCGTGAATTATATACTCTTTCGATCGCTCTGAGAGAATTAGCGTTTGGCTAATTAATACTTCTTCACACAAAAGTTTTTATTTGTCAGTGAAATACACTGCTAAAAAATTGCAATATCGCTAATACTAGAAGGTCTACCAAACTATTACTATTATCATTATAATTATTTTATAAATTTAAATATTCCTAAATATAAAAATGTACTAATATGTAATATCATTGTACGAATAATTTCGTTGCAAACAAAAATTCATTAATTCCTTCTCTAAGACTCCTAAGGAGAAGTTGATTCTTACTTACTCGCCTTTAAATTTATATTATAGATTCTTATATCTTCCCACAGTCTCTCTCTCCCTCTCTATCTCTCCCGTTTTATTGCTGAAGTATACCGTGATGGGTCGACTATTTTCCTCGCTTTTAAAATGTCAGCGTTTGAAACATCTTGCATTCCAGAGTCATAGGTTTCGCACGGGAGGGTTTTTTCTAGGCGCCCAAAATCAATTCCTTTAGTAAAGGAAGTGCCGCGCTCAAAGAGGTAGTACTCCTTGAAAGAGTCAATAAAGAGGTTGAGATAAAATCACAAACGCATAATTTTTCCAACTCTTTTCACTCACGCCCAATTAAATCCGTCTGTACTTCGAACTCGTCTGCATTCTTTCCATCGTCCCCTCTTGACTTACCATAGATTGCTGCTGTTGATTAAGGTGAGAGAACTTCTGGAACCGTCGACTTTCGGTAGACACAATTAATTTGGCTACCTTAAATTTTAAGTTTAGATCGTTAGTATAGCTAAAAATGTGTCAAAGTCATTCGGGAATGTTAAAATTTTATGTGTGATTTGAAAACAGGAATGGAAAAAAGGAAGAAAGCAGTGAACAAATAAATAATGATGGAAAAGAGTTAGGAAAAAAGTGGAAATCAAATTGGAAGTGGCAGAGTTATTCGGCCGTTTTTTAGATGTATGTAATAAATGGGTCAAAATCCCTCAAGCCACCAACATATTTTTAAAAATATTTGCAAAACTACTTCTACTGCAGTAAAAAATACGCACGGAGTTCAAATAACAAAGTTAAATATTTCTAAGGTGTTTGAAAATGTTTTTTCACAAAAAAAAAATATTATATTAGGGAATTAATTCGAGGATCGTAATTCCTGCAGGAAATTAATTATATTTTTCACAACCAACTTCACCCCAAAGGAATCGTTTTTTAAAACCTTTAACATCATATTAGCTCAAGATAAGCTTAACACACCTGTTCCACTCTTCCCATTAAAACAGCTTTCAATTAACTTCACACAACTTAATTCTTTTAACACATCCGTTTATAATATTTATTCTCTCAAATGTGATTTTTGAATAGCCCTATTCATTACAAGGCTATAACTTATAATTAAATTTATCTGATAACGGCTTCATTGAATTCGACATTTAATTAAACAATACCAACAGCGCATCGAGAGAAAGCAGAGGATGTCGTTAATAATTTAACAATATCTTACAATATTAAGAAAACATGAAAATCTTGTCATTTTGAATTATCTTCTATAGGAAAGGTTTCACTAGGATATACTGGAATATATCTACATATCAATATTCTAGGCACAAAGTTTCAAAATTCGAAGCAAAAGAGAAGTTTTTGTCAATTGAAAACAGATAATGGAAGTAATGAAAATGAAGAAGCCAAGAACAGATATAGGAAGTGTATGTCAAAGGGTAAGAAAGTACTTGAAGCGCTAGTGTCGGTATGATGTTAAAGTAAAAGGAAACCACACCCAGAATCGTTTGACAAAGTTGAAAATGAGTTGAAAGCCTAATTGACTTCACATAAGATCAATAAAATAAAGTTCAGGTCTGTACTTGTGCTTGTGGAGAGGCGAAGTCATACACAAGACGATATGTATTGTTGTTAGGGAAAAGAGAAGCACAGCGCATATCGATTTTGCTGTTGAAAGATATGTACGTTTGAGCAATTAATACACAACACTCCCAGAGAAAACATTTTCACACGCACGTAACACATATTTACAATTCTAGACTGTGTACATCAATTCGAGCATGCGAAACTTTTTTAGCTGAACTCATTTTTAAAATAAAGCACTAATAGGAATAAAAACTTTTTTGCAAAAACCGTTAAAACTACTCAGTAGTTCACTGACTTTATTTCTCTCTCACCCACTTTTTCATTTTGATTTACATCGCTGAAAATCTTTCATCTACTAAAATTTACAAAAACTTTTTAGCACTATTAAAAAAAATCGAAAAATAACAAGTTTTTTTAAATGTTAAAAAGGTTTTTATGTACAGCGAAATCTTTCCCTCGACAGACGTTAATGAGTTCCACCAAAAACAACTTTTCCTCTTAGGCATTCGCTTGCCTGCACATTAGTTCACATGAGTTTTAAGGAATACATATTTAGGAATACATATTAGGTATACGTATTTGTGTGGCTGTGCGAGAATATGGATTCGGCTGTGTTTACATACGCACTAGATGGTTGTTACTTGCAGTTGGCACGCTTGAACATTCTAAAAAAGGATTTATCATCGCATTGCATCTAATATTTCAGTAAATTCGCACACTGAGATATTCTTTTCCTTTCTCAATTTTCGTTATATCATTGTTTATTTATTTTTAGTCGCAGTTTAGTAGAGTTTTCTTTCTGAATCTATGGATTGTGGCTATTTTGTGAAATGCTAGTAGTAATAATAGGAGTAATATTAATAACAACAATGGCAATATTACTGGAGTAAAAGTAACACACGCTGTAGAAAGTTTAACGAAAAAAGAGAGGCAAAATGATTCGCAATCCTTTTGAAAACCTCTCTAGGCATTCATTTATCAATTTTTTAATTCCTTTTGAATTATTTGTATTATTATTTATTATTGTTTGTATTATTGTGAATTAATATTAGTATAGTATTATTATTTTATGTATTATTGTGTTTATTATTATTGTATTATTGTGAAAAAAACTGTGTTTGAATGTGGGTTGGTAGTATCTTCGGTGTGTGGCTGCCTCAAGAAATAGGTCGACATTATGCTGTCAGGCAAAAAACACGCTCGTCTGATTTGGTGCAGTTCCGCTTGAAAAATCAGTGGTGTTTAATTTGGTTTAACCATATTACCAGAAGGTCGAGGTATTTATAAAATAGTTCGTATAATTTTTAATAACGCCGAAATTGGATGTAGCGGTAAATTAGTGGCTTGCCTCATAACAACGCGCATACGGATAAGGTACCAATTTTTCCATGTATTCGATTTTTTGGTGCTGCTGTTATTAATGGCAAATATACATCATTAAAATAATGCGCGAGGACGGCCGAATATGCCCACATATTTGAACATTTATAAAGAAAATTTTTGTGGACCTTTCGCGAAATTTCTAACTGAATGTAAGACGTTGGAGAACTATTTATAATAAATCCTATCAGGTAGGTAATTTCTTCAGGACACATTAAACCATTTACAATTAATATTGCGCGGATTATTTACCTTATTACTCAGTTACTTCGCTAGAAAGGCAAGGTCTAACAATTTTTAATAACGTTAACTAACATTAAATTATGGTTTTCAAGCAGGTTAAGAGCAATAGTTCCTAACTGAGTTGCCAATAGATTTATTACATAATTATGACGGCGATAAAAATGATGACAACGTGGACAACGTCTCTTCTGCTGTGTGGTCAACAGCATTAATAAACCACGCCGTTCACAAACTATTGCGTGTAACCTCAATCATTCTGTCCATGGACATTGGAACATATCCAGAAACTGTGTCCGAGGCTATTTCGATCTTGTCATCTAATTCCATTAAATTTTGCGGCACATAATAAAACGAGAAATCGTCGGAAATTTAAAACTGGAATAAAAAATGGAGTGGTAACCCAGACCGTGAACAATAATAAAAGATGAAAATGCAAAATAATGAAAGGTACGAGGCATGGGGCTGTGTGGGTTGTCCAATTATAAAAAGAAATTTATTTAGAACAAATGGTGGGGACAATACGAATTCTAAAATCCGCAGGATTTTTCCAGCGGGAAGGCTGAGAAAACGAGAAAAAAGTCTGAATGAGAAAACGAGGTTATTGACCAGGGGTATATAGAGGAGAAGCGGTTAGTTAGAGAATTCAGGCTATGCACTCAGCTTTGGAACATATTATCCTGCATATGCACTGGCAACCATTGGTGACCATTGGCAACCACAATACCCGGGTTACTTTTGAATTCATATGATAGGAAATTTATTCCACTAGCCAAATGAATGGTTGTCCGATTGATCGACTGATCAACTGTTCGATTGACCTTCCCAATGCCTAGGCAATATGACTGCTTCACTTTTCGCGATACTGTTGTTATTTGCTTTTGACTCAGGGGAGGCATTATTATGTCATTACCTTATGGTTTGCTTGAATCGGTAAATTTTTATATCGAATGTGTAGTGCAGTTGCCCAAAAATAAATTGGACCGTTTAACGTATCGATTAGAACCAAATGAGAAACTCCAAACGATCTGTTAATGTGCACGTTTGTATGTACATTTTTATGTTTTCTCATGCCCCAATTGATTTGATACCTTTCGGCGGTTCTGTCCTATACCATGCGATGATCACAAGGAATGAGGCTTGATGATGGATTGTTTAAACGCTTTGAATTCTAATTTATGTTATTGTGTTCAGGTGGCTGAATTTTTCCGATTTGTCTCTTTGTTTAAAAGCTTAAGTTAAACTAAACTTTTAAATTCTTAAGTAAAGGAACAATTTTGAATGGTGATTAACATTTTTGTTTGATTTGTTTGGTACCAGACGCCACTATTTTATGAACGACGCGCAACCATCAATGATACTCCGTGAGTTTCGTATCAATTTAATCTTGACTATAATGACTAATTTTTATTTAAAAGATGCTCATGAAATGAAGAAAGTTAATGAGAGGCGCCTTTTTATAAGTGAAGTAAAGACAAAAGACACTAAAATCATTGTTTTATAACTATTATTCATCAATAAAGTTTTCATTACCGTATATAAGGGAACTAATCCTTTCCTTGCACCATTTCTTTTTATGCAAGATGCCAGAATATCGAGACTTCCCCTGGGATATAGGGATGTAACTTTTTCTTCGCTATGCGATATAGCCAACAAGTTCCCGACTTGAAGATGGAGAGAGAGAGAGAAGAGAGAAAGATTACTTTAATATTCGGGAATTTAGAGGCTAATCTGACGGATTAAGGATAGAAAGGATTTATGATCAAAAGCTATTGGCGCTGCTTGATTGATTCCTAATGAAAAGCGTTGCGGGCACGTCGTAACAGAGAATATAAATTTATTCCAAAACATAAATCAGTAAATTCCTCGCCTTTACTGACAATCCAATTCCTTTCCTGGTTTCTTCAGATGAAATGCAAGAAGTGCAAATCAATTTTTTTGGGAACAAACGTCTTCACTTCATGGTTATTACATTCTCATATTTCCTTTTTCCATTTATTGTTTAACTATTTAGTATTTAACGATTATAGAAGCGCTATTGAAATTTTTTAAGTAAGTATTTAAGAAAAAGTGTACGTCTTCTTCCTCTATATCCTACCCCAGTGCAGAATCACCTTTTCAGATATACCTTCAAAAACCTGAACGATAATTTAATTGATCTCGGCGTCATCGCCGTCATCAGTCACTCAGAATTCACTGATATTTATATCATATTCCCTTTAAAAAGGGAAAAGGATATATTAACGTTGATACTAAGTTGGTAACGCAGTGAAGGAGCTACAAACTTATTTTCCAAAATGAGCTATCAATATTGAGACGGCTCAGAAAAGGGGGAGTGGAAAAAGGCGTCAATTAATTTGTCATAGATTTCGTCATAGATTTCGTTTTATATTTATTTACATTTCCATTAATTTCGAAATTTGACATTTCCAAAAACAAATTTGTGATAAAATACATTATTTTAGCAAATGATGACGCCAATACAGAAAATGATGACGTTGGTAAAGATAATTGGGATCAAGTTGGCCGATATATAATCAGAAATTCGTTAAATGAAACACAGCAAAAAATGAAAGGCTTTTGTTCCCATCTATGTGATTGGTTTCTGTGAGTATAGAGGAAGGACGGTGTAAATCAAAGTGAGGTAAAATTTCGTCTTTGAGAATATTTTATCACGAACATAAACGAACACAATATCTAAATAATCTCTTTTTATATCGCGTTACGTCATTGAGGCGCCCCTTTTTTAACATACCTCCTTTTAAAACGAATGCTTAAAATGAGAGAAAACAAATAATTTTATATAAATTTGCTATAATATCTACCGAATATTAAATGCTGGTCTGTTTTGTTTTTATTTGCTTTTGCATTTGGTGTTAAATTTGTGGTCTCCATGTCCTTTTAATTAATGCAACCATACAAACTACCGCTATTGAAATAAATGTTCTCCAAAATACTGGTACCATCACCACCATGATGTCACCACCGTCACACCTCTAAACACAAAATCCTTAACCTCGACCGCAACACCTTAACAGAGAGGGTTCCCAAATATATTTTCCCAGTAGAATTAATGAACTTCAAGCCATTTTGCTGAGAACGAATTCAGAAATTAGAATCTTTCTGTATTACCAACCGTAATTACGTAAATCAGTCCTGCGAGAGATCATGAAATGCGTTCGCTTCTCAAGATACCCGGGATAAACTAATTCGCATAAATAATGGATTTGATAATATTTATTTCAAAATTTATTTGATAATATTTATTCCAAAATTTTATTGGACACATTATGAAAATGGTTTGATCGATTTCCTTATTTGTTTTGGCTCATTGGTTTGTATAGAAATGTGTCTACCTTTCTTCCAATACCTGCATCTGTCAAGCTAATGTTTTTATACAGGGTGAAAAGCGGTATCAAATTAATTTCATTGATGGATTTTTCTAGACCTTTTTGGTATTATACTTGTTTATTGCATTAAACCTGGATTATAATTGGTATTAAAAATGGGCGATATGGGTTGTAGTGCGATGCGGCGATGTGTAGAGGATGAGTTGCAAGATATAAATTAACCAAAAAAGAAAACTGTAATATTAGGAGGAGCCATACCGCCCATTGTTTATTATGATGATCCCACTACAATTTGGTAGTATGGGTGTAAAGTGTATAAGCTCCGCACCAGGCCGAAGTTAGCGTTTCCACTTTTTTCTGATTTCTGTTAACTCAACTACATCGCGTGTAGCCGCCTTGTTTCAGCCGCCATCTTTAAATTAATATTTAGTTATCACTATAAGTTAGGTATTAGTTTAACTATTTTCTAACGACATTAAGTGTCAAAGAAATAGTCGTTTGGCGAAATAAATCAAGTAAAAAATCAGCGGCTTTTCCGTGATAACGAATTACTACTCGGTGGCATCCATTAAATTTTGTACGAGATTTTATAAAGGCAAAAGAAAAAAACAGAAAGAGAGGGAGAAATAAAAAGCGAAAGAGGGACCCAAACTAAAAAATGTTTTAGAAAAAGTTATCACAATCTCTTTAGCAAAGATTTGCAAAGTGTATGTTTGGGACGCGATTTGGCATAGGATCTACTAGATTGGAGAGAACCTCTGGTTCACTCTGAAAATTTATGTTTGCCGAATTGAGTGGTACGTTTTTGGTTCATTTGATCAATGTGCCATTTGTAGCATTAGTTAAATTGGAAATGAATGGTTGTTCGAAGTAAGAGAAGAATTAGAAACAGTTGCAGCGGCAGCAGCAATAAAAGCAAGGACACGAATATATAAAGGAAGGAATAAAACAAAGCGAAATTAAATAGAACAGGAGAGTTCAACAAAGTTCCATTGATCACTGGAATTAAGGCAGAAATATTATTGCAGCGAATTCTACACAGTAGAAGAAGCAGTAGGAGAAGACTCATTCAAGTAGAAAAAATGAGCGAGGTCAATAAACTTCTGAGACAGGTTACTGACAGGACGATAGAGAAGGCAAGAAGAAAAACTGAGCGGAAAAAAATATAAGTAAAACATAAAGAGGAGAAAATATAAAGGAAATACTCGTTCTATTTGCATTGATATTAATAATTATATCGCTATTTATTGCTACACCAAGGCGAATCCCAACATGTACAATTGATTTTAATCTCAGTCTTAATAATATAAATGCAGAAAATGGGGCCAATCTTCGAAATAATAACAACAACAATAATGAAACCTATAATTTTTTAGGCTCATTCATAAAAAAATTATGGGCGAAGTTTTACTACTTCTCCAAACTTTACAAAATTTAATAGACCACTAACGGTGCAGCTGTTAATTTCCTGTATCCAATGAATTTCAAAAGCTCATACAAATCATTAACGAATCATTCCGCCGCAGTGGTTTTATTTCAAAAATTATCTTCCTTCTGATATTCTCTTTCTTTCCTTCTTCTTAATTTTGTCTTCCGATTTCCATAATAAATAACTTGAGAGTGAAAATATTATTTTCAGATTTCAAGAAATACGATTTGGGAACCAGTAGTAGAAAACAGTGAGCGCTATCTTCGACTTGGCCGAAGCTTATATATCCTACACCCAAATTATGGATTTATAATTTTACCTAATAGACAGTGGCCTCTAAGCGTCCCTTTTAATATTACGTCTACCATTTCTTACTTCATTTGGAAATGCTAACTCATCTTCAACGCAAATTTCAAAAGGCTTCATATATGGAATAATATAAATGCGCGGAGGCGTCTCAGACGTCAATTTTTGCAAAATAATAAATACTACGTAAATATTATTCGTCAGTGCGTTCGAGGATAATATATTGTCATCCAATTAATGAATATTAATATTAGGACGTCATAAGTGGACGCGGTTCTCATATCGTTTCGTCCATTACCAAACAGTTTACAGTAATATGGAATATTTCTGCCAAATTTCATGAGAATATCTGATTCCACTTTCCTGTAACCATGATTTCTCCATAACCATGATATCCATTACTACCATATCTGTCGATGCCTTATCGAGAACTCGAATACAGGTACGAGCAATCATGAAGATCGCCGATTTGTCGATATTTCTATGAAACATTTGTATCTCTGGTCACAAATATATATATATATATACATTTTTCTCAATTACGCATTCTATTGTTTCAGATGTTATGGAAAATATCAGTTACATGCGCTGTTACATTCCCATTAAATTGTGAAATTGCGTACTGTAATGGAACCTCTAATATTAAGGACAATACGACAGTGTGTTGAGTAAAAATATTTCAAATTAATACCACGCGCATTCAGATATTGCCACATCCATGTATGTATACTATAAAAACGAAATGCATTTTTCTTCTTTAAACTTCAGAATATTCAGAGCCACGAGCCAGAGACTGCCACATATAGTAAGGCAGTCGGCAAGAAGACGGCTAGTCAAGCCAAGCGAACACGCGAACATCAGCCAACAAGCAATCTTTCAACAAAGGTAGACAACATCACTTACGAGGACAGGAAACACAATGAATGGAAACAAAATAAAGGCGTTGAATACCCTTAAACGTTATCGTGTGCACTTATACAGAATATGCGCACATATTTGCAGATTTTTAAATTATTCGCTTGAAGAAATTTCAATTTGCGGCAAGTGCTACTAAGCCAACTTAAATAAATTTACCTGCATGTAACTAAATTGAGGGGAAAATTGAAGAACAAGAATAAAAAATTATTAGCAAAGAAAAGTTGAAATTGAAGACGAGTGGAACGGATAATATTCGAACCGCAGCCAACAATCGGGGTAAAATGTTAATTAATATGTAAGTAAAGACAATAACTTTTCCAAACTCTCCCCCGACTTTTCTTAACTTCTCGACGGAAATTCGCAAAAGCCGCGCAAACAGATAGGCAGACGGATGGCTGATACATGTTGATATTATTGTGGTAGAGCCGAATTTTATACGGTCGTTGATGCCAAGACACAGTGGAAATAAATTAAAGGGAAGCAAGAATCATATACGTTTATGCAGTGTGCGCGTGCTTAGTGTGGTATAGACGTATAGACGCAAGTCAGTTACCATTCACACAAAGGGAAGTAATATCAAGACAAATTATAATCAACCAGTTAAAAATAATAAATAGTTGAATAAATAAATGGTAGCATATTTCATAATTGCATTCCAGGAGGTAGATAATAAAAAAACAATAATATCAAAAGTGGTGTCAAGTAAAGTAAAGTAAAGCCTGTTTCGACAAGAATGGGACATTAAGACGCCCATGACAATAAAATTCTACAACAAAATAAACAAGATAATCAATAAAATAATTGTTTATATAAAACGTTTTTAGAATGATACAAATTTATGGAGATTAGTATAAGTGGTTCCTAAAAGCCTTTTCGTGCTGAAACGAAAATAAACGACAATATACTTACTACATTTTTATGTCAAATATACTTGATTTTTTGAAAGTATATTCTAAAATCAAATTTATATAATCCTATCGAATTTTTTAAAAATATTGTTTATATCCTTAAAAATAAACCATAAAATTGGGGAAAACGTAGTTATACTCAGAGGAATGAAGGAGCTTTAATACAATCGGGTAATGATTCTAACCATGAATATAAATTCCGCTACAATAGTACATTAAGGTAAGAAAATTCATCCTAACTTTTCTCTCTCTTTAGATTGAAACACGGGAGAACGCTAAACTTCGTCCCTTTGTGCGTAGAGTATAAAAAATGAAGAAGGGGCGCGGGCACTTAACAGAGACCCCATCTAGGATGGCGAAAATAGAATTTACATAAATGCATGCCTACACACATATTTGTGTACAAATGGATCCTGTGGAAACTATACTTACAGTGCTTTCGGTTTTGTTATCGTCGCAATTGTCCCAGTAGAAAAGATTCAGTTCATTACCTTCCTGTCAAAAGGTGGTACCCGATTTTTTGTTTCCAAATCCATCACACCCCTTAGTTATTTAAAGTATTCTTTGAATTCTCATTCTTCTTTTGAATTTTCAGAAATCATCAAATTGAATTGAATTAACAGTTAGCTTCTAAATTACCTTTCTCGCTTAAAAATGTTCTTTATTACTTTCTTCTTATAGGGGTCATAAGACTCGGGTTACAGTTACTTGCAGTCACTAAGCACGAATGCGTTACGCTATTTGAAGGAAATGTCATTGAAGCAATTGCTGCTCATCAGAATTTTCCACAAACAACTATCTATTTTTGGTTTCGTAGCGTGCCCTTCTCAAGGTGTCGTTTAAATATTTTCGGTATGCATTCCATTTATGTATGCATTACCAGTTTCTGTATGTATTCCTCTTCCTCTAGGCGTGCATCCTACCTAACTAATACATGACGCTACTTCTCCTTCCATTCCACAATTTAAGGTTTAAATTATTATATTTAGTGTGTCTCTATCTCGCAAAAAGACGTTGTTTGTTTCCACCGTTTTTCCACCGTTAGTTAGCCCGTTAAATAACCATTGAAAATGGCTGTCAATGACTTAAGATTATAGGAGGCAATATCTGATTGTTCTTCATGACACCCATATTCTGTCTAAATCACATTCGAATCCGGTTGACTTTTTGGATCTGATTTTCTACTTATAGTATTAGCTCTTCATCCGTTTATATAGCTAATAGGGTGGGTATGTAGGGTAAGTTTGTCGAAGATATATTTAAATATGTCCATTTTATTAGTGCTTTTTTAATGAAAGCACTAATAAATTAATTAATTTAATGAACATTTCCGAGTGTACTGAGAACTGCCACGGGACATGTTTTGATTTCGTCATTAGGTGAGAATATTTGGAGAGAATTTATGAATACTTTTGTACAAACTATGTTCTCATATCTCTAGACGAGTTATTCTTTAGTCCTTAAATATGGATGGTCTGCATATAAATGGAAAATTTCTCCCCAATTCATAATAAAATCTGGTCCAGAAACAAGACAGACTTTCCTGCACGGCTTTGAGATCAAAGAGGTTGGAAAAGAAATCGTAAACTTCAAATTAATCCAATGCCGCTCAATAAATGTTTAAAAATTTAGAAGCAAATTTTATTTTATGAGGAAGGCTAATATCTTATAAGTAGATATAAAACGACTGAAAAACTTACGGAAATTCAATTTGTTTTCTTGTCAAAGTCCAGAAAAGCATCCCGACTAAACCTAACCTACCTATTGCCTTTGACGCACATGCACACATCCTTTTTAATGCTTTCGAATGAAAACGTTCAAAGGAAGAACGTTTGCCGACAGAGAGCAAAATTTCATACTACTGGGAGATGCACTGCACTGCGCCGCACTACACCATACAACACCTTCTAATGTAGGATAGAGATAACATACAAAATCATCTCATGCATGTTTAGAGAAACATGGTGCTTTTTAATTTTGGTCGTATGCAATATATTAAATCTGTCGCAAAAGGATAAAAAATGTGAAAAGGATAAAAAAAGCGACTAAAAATTGCTTGAACTAAAAAAATATTACGCTCTGTATACAAAAACCGTTTAGATATCATTATTAATTACTTTACAAAAATACCGCCCATTCCGACTCTGTTATTCTGCCCGTAAGTCATCAAAGGAAAAGATTTAAGTTGACACTTCGACGTTATATAATCTTTTGCTAGAAAGCACCTAGGGCACGTTGGAACCAAGCAAGCGGAATTTATCTCGCTAATCTTGGATGAAAATTTCTGTCAGTTAAATTATTTTTTCTCGTGAGTAATGAAAGTGGTGAGTTACAAAAGGAAACCTCACATGAAACTACTACTACTTCGTCCCTACCTCCTCCACTTCTAGCTTTTATCGTGTAATCGTATCGTATCGTATAAAATAATTTGAGTCTTTGCAGAATTGAAAAGAAGATTTTAATTGCATTAAAAGTTTTCAAGTTTTGCATTATTTAAAATATTGCTTATCATAATACCTGCCCACCCACTTTTCACCCACTGACCGTGAGGGAAAAGTCGTCGATGAACAAATGCTCACCTCAATTTTCAATTTTTCCTAAATTTATTTATGCATTATATCATACCGGTAGTAATGGCAAATGGTCAAAAGCGACGATGAGCGGCGTTATTAAATTTACCGTAATGTACTACATGGACCATGCATGTATGGATGTGTGCATGGAATTTAAGATTCTTTTACCAGTTGGGTAACAGCACTGCATTTTATTTAACTTCACATTTCTAGATTTTTGTATTCATTTTGCATAAATGCTTTAACAAAAAATTTAGAAAGAGAGAAATTAAAGGAACAATAGAGATAAGGGATGATAATGGTAGAGAAGGAGCAGTAGACTGTTGGAATTAGTAAAAAGAATACCATTTTGAAGTTCAATTTAATAACTATAAATACACATAGTGTGTGTCAAGGAAATTGGGGATTTCTTGGCAAGAAACTAAAACAACATTATCTACTTATGAATCGCATTAAGTAGAGATCGCATTTAACTAAAAAGATAGAATAATTTTATCTGGATGGTTAGGAGACATAACGAAGATTAAACACGTCTGATTGTAAAAACATATATTCCTTTGAGAGGAAATCATAATAAAATAAAGAAAACGTTTTGCCTATATCTCCACGACTAAACTGTTTATTATTTAGCTAATTGTCCATTTATCATTTATTTTCGAAAAGTCATTATTACTCGCAATTACACAATTCATATAAACACTCGTATAATATTACATAATTTGAGAGGAAACTTCATTTAGTAATTCCTTGAAACGATGTAAAAATAAACAATGAAAAACAATTTTTTAACTTGTTTTGTTTTTGATTTTAGATCGGAGGGATTTAAGTTAGTTAGTTAGGGACGTCAAGTTAGTAACTTTTTGCAAATCTGCCTCTGAACGTCTTTGAAAATTTAACGAACAGACCACAATCATCATAAATCGTTACACTTATCACCGCCGTACGGTCGGTGAAAGCTATGCAAAACCGTATTTCTGAACAATGAAAACTGAAGTTATATCAGTTGTCAATTGCTACTACTACCACTGATGCTACTACTCCTGCCGAGGCAAGGTGAAGCAAAGTGAGGGCAACAACGTAAGCGAGGAAGGAGACGACGAGAAAGAAAACAAAGTTATGATACGATACTGCATCAACAAAATCAATTGGATAAGCAGAAATTTCATGAACGCAGAACAAGATCATGCAACAAAAAGTTAAAAAAACCTAGCAGGATCAGATTTTATGCGCATATTATATTACAGTGCTATACTTTAGTATTTCCGTTGCCTTGGGGCGTGTGTATTTGCATATTTCTTTGTATGTTCACCAAGAAATATGTCAGAATGTTCCTTTCACCTCTTATTGGTGTCATTTCCCTTTGGTTTTTAAATTAGTAACGCATATAACGCAAAATTTTCCTCTACCGCATACACAGTTATTACTTAGTATTTCCAGTATTCCAATCTTACACAGTATAGATACGACTAAAATGACTAGATGAAAATTAAAAAAAATATTTTGTCAACATTGCGCGGACCAGATAGATTATTACTCCATGTGTTGGATTATGCATAACTAAATAGATACATTTTTCTAAAATTTTACTATTTAATATACTTATAATTTTTAAACTACCGTTACAACTTTTTTAATTAGCAAATTGCTCTTTATAAAAAAATATTTGAGTCATAAAACAGTGAACAAAAAGCTGATCGACCGTTTTTGAAAAGTAGAGTTTTATTATTCATTAAAATCAAATCAAAATGTATAATGACATAATCCGTAAACAAAGAATTCAAATATAATTAACAACACTTCTTGACAGTACAATCACTGATCGTTATATGGCTGCTTATTGATAACGCCATCTTACTCCTCACCGGATTTGTCTTCCGTCATTAAATATAATTTGATTACTTGTTTGGTGGGAAACTGCAATTAGCAAACAAATACAAATTGGTATTTAATTGTTTTTTATATCGTTTAATGTTATTTTATTTTGTATATTATTTGTATCGCTTTTATATTGCATGTGCATTTGTTTATGACTGTGTCCTACTTTTTTGTTTAGCCTAAAAAATTTTACACCGACCTATACAAGCTAGCACCGTGACATAGATCATGCCTGATTCGTTCACATTTTCTAGGTGGACATGATTTATTTTTAAGTTCAGGAAATTTCCTTTAGATTGTTTCGAGAAATTATACAGCAGTGAAGCACCTTGTGTAGATGTATATTAGCCTGCGTAATAGGAAAATAGCGGAACATAAAGAAATCCGTTTTCGTAAGAAAAGCGATTTAAGTAAATAAAACTCTCCCAAAAATAAAAATCTATATGTTGTTTGGTTGAGCTGCTCAGTTGTTCTGATGATGGCCTGTCATAAAATAGTTGATTGGTGTTTTTGCAAGCGCATACCCATCTTGATTGTGTTTACATTCAACTATTTCAATAATTAATATAGGAATAAATAAATAACTTCCCGAGTACTGAAAAATTTTCGATTAAATTGGTGGATTTTATTTGAATGAATTAATCTTATGTTATTTCATTCGGACTTTTTTGGCAAAATTTGCTTTTGGCAAAACATGCTTTTATGGCAAAATTTATTTCAATATGTGGATAAATAATATGGAATAAGGAAAATATTATTAATTGTTTTCTTTTCAGTTATTTGTGATTTTTCTGACGTTTTGTTTGTGTTTTTACCGATGTTAAAACGTATCTACTCTCCATCTAAAAATAACGCCAAATTATAAATGTTATAGCTTTCTGTAAAGCACGAATATTGCTATTTTGTTCGCTGATTAATTTTTCAAACTATTTCGATGCTATCGAATTATTTTAATAATTAATTTAGGGAAAATTAAATAGCTTCCCGAGCATTGCCCAATATTTGATCAGTGTTACTTCATTTTATTTGAATGAAACTAACTTTTTTTATTATTTTATTCGGACTTATTTCATTTTTTAATTCCACAATTAGTTAAATTTTTTTGTTGCTTCCAATTTTAACCTTTAAAGATAATTCAAAATAATTAGCGAAAGTCCAACGAAGCCATAGTAAATCTTCAACATTCAGTTGCTAAAGAAATGCGAAAATCGTTATCAAGAAGCTTAAGCAAGTAAATAATTTCTTTAACTCTGACCTGAAATTCGTCTTTCCCCCTTCGTTTGCCTTTTCTATCCCCTTCTGTCTATTTCCCTCTATCTTTTTATAACGTTTTCTTTGCTCGCAAAAAAATATTTTGGTGGGAGTAAAGCAAAATACCGGTTTGAGCTTGTATATTCTACACCGGGAATATAAATTACTGTATTAATACGCCCATTTTTAAGGTCAACATATTAGAATGTAAATTTAAAAGTACAATTGTGACTTAAAGTTTTCTTTACAAACTGAAAAACTGTGATGCCAATAAATTTGCTTTGCCTCTAAGAAGTTACTAGCCGTACTAAGGTCATTTTAAATGCTAAGCGACCTATCGAAACAGATATAGATGTAAAATACTTAATGCAAGAAAAGGAATGGAAGAACATATTCCCACCATTTTACGTTAAGAGCTCACCTGTTCTCTCTTAACAGTAAATATTCGTTGTGGGCGCAACACGCTTTTAGAGATAAGTTTTTAACGGAAACGTTTTATTTAGAAACGTAATCGCAACTTCAAAACTGCGCTAAGATAATGTGAATTACAAACCCGAATTAATTTATATTTACTGTGAAAACTGGACGTGTCCCCTTTCGTATCTGGACTATTTTCAATCCCAAACGCTCTATAATGGCAAAGAATACTTTCGCCAAATTTAATTTCGATATCTCTCTGTTTCGATGTGATTTCCATAGAGACAGACGGGCCATTAAAGGGACGGATATGTAAGCTATAGTAAGGATAGTAAGCGAATATACCCTACCCATTCGGGTGTAGTGCATTAAAACTTTGGCAAGATGTTACTAAATGAGCAGCAAAACAATTGCAATTTAAGTGCGAGAATAACAACAACAACGACAACAGCAATAGAACAGAATGAAAACGGTCGAGAGAGGAAGAGACGGAGTTAGACAGACCACCAGAGAGAGACAGAGAGAGAAGATAATGTAGAAAAAAAATGAGTAAAAAGGATCACAAGAACCGCAAATAAAAGCTTCACTGCGAAGAAATATTAGTATTTATTGTTTGTCTCGTTAAACGACAATAACAATAATAACTATAGAAGAATCAGTTGCTCAGTTTGGTTTACTCGCAACCTGAAAAAAAGATGGGGAAGATGTTGTAAATATATTCAAATTGTACAGGCAACAAACTGGGTTCTAAGGAATTTTCTTACTTTAAAAATAAATTTGGTTCTGATCCAATGACCTTGAATCCAATTTGAAGGAAAAAATTGTCACTTATGGAATTTGAATTCAAATCGAACAAGATTTGATTTGCTTGCGGAAGGACTTTTGATCACCAAAAATAATGCTTATCTGCAATGTTTTGCGGATGTAAGAATACAACCTATCCCTCCTTCTTATTATTTCAATGCTTGTACGCGGTCTTCCCCGATACAACAGCAAAGTCGGCAACGACATCGTCTGCCCGAATACCTAAATAAATAGATGATTAATTAGTCCTCTTAAACGACGCTCTTTTTCCACGCTTTACACGAAATTATTGGAAATTATTGGAAAATGTATCGAAATCATAATTATCGATTACCGATAGAAGCCATAACGAATAAGAACGCTGACTTCGGACTTCTACACTCGTAATAAAAATCCATGTTTTAATCCTGATAACCCTAACGCCTAATATTCTTAACTAAATTATACACACGTCCATCTATTAACTCTTGCAAAAGATTGCTCATAAAAATTTGGAGAAAGAGTTCATAAATAAAGCATAAATAAATAATTAATAATAACTGCATTTCATCATGGTAAAAGGTTCTTTAATTTTCTTTTTAAAACACTTTTCTTTTTGGGTAAACAGCACGCAGTACGAGTTTTCAGCACGAGTAAAGCACGTTTGCAACCCAAAATCTCTTCACAGCAGTGGCTTAAAAATTTCCGGTACACGGTACGCGGAAATAAACTTGGGCATACCAGCGAATCTATCCACTAGTCTTTGTGCTTGTTGCTTGATTTTTTTGGGCCCAGGAAAAAGGTACAATAAACAACAGCGAATCGCTGCAGCAGACACCACTGCCGTCGCCAAAAATTCACTCTCGGGGCTCTATGTGGAGTCCAAATTTACGGAAAAGGATATTTAGAAAGCGTTATGAAAAAGTGAGTGAGTGCAAATATTGTGCTGGTTATTCTTCTTAACACGTTCACGCCGGGGCCGACTTTAATGTTCTTTGCTGCGAGGCGTCGCTTTAATAGGCGCCACGCTTCATCTGGCGGCACGCAATTATTTCCTTTTCAGACCTTCATAGGCGTCGTGTTTGCTCAGTAGTACAGTGAGGCTTATTGCTCAAGTAGTGTAACTCGTGCCGTTTTCTTATCCTGACCATAGATAGTTTCTGCCAGTAATTATTGTATAAGGTGGTTAGAATACTTTTTTAATTTTAATTGTAATAAAAAGTAGATAACAAGGATATGGAATTAAGTGACTCTGATGAATCTATAAATGGGAGCAGGAGAAAGGCATCAAGATTACGGATACTTTCTTCCTCTTCTAACGAAGATTTTGTTTTTGGAAACAGTGATATGAACGAATGTTCCTCAGAGGAAGAAGATGTGGTGTCTATATCAGAGAACGGGAATGGCGATGAAGAATGGCAGGCAGTAAAAGATATAACTTCAGTAATAAATGAATATTCGGAAGAAGAGGAATTTTTATATGACACTGACTGTAATGACCCTTTTGCTTTATACAAACTATTCTTCACGGATTACATACTACAGATGATAGTTGAAGAAACAAATAAATATGCTACACAATGTATAAAAAATTCTTCATCTAGCAGTAGAATACACCAAAAAGCCTGGCAGTCTGTTACAAAAGATGAAGTGAATACTTTTGTTGGCATATTGCTCATTATGGGTGCAGTTCAATTACCAGAAATTAGATTGTATTGGTCTAACAACGACATGTATGCGAACGCACGCATAAAAAAAGCAATGAAACGTGACCGTTTTTTATCTATTCTTAAGTTTTTACATTTTGCGGACAATACCACAGCTAGAACTGAAGATCGGTTGTACAAAATTCGAAACATTATTGAAACAATTGTAGATAGCTTCAAGAGTTCTATTAGACCTGGCAAAAATATCGTTATCGATTAAAGTATGGTTCCATGGAGAGGACGTCTACGTTTTCGTCAATATATTCCAGGCAAGCGACATAAGTACGGCGTAAAATTATACGAATTGTGTTTACCTGATGGCTATACTTATAATATAGAAATTTACGCCGGGAAAAATAATTTACGCCGGGAAATACAATTAATATGCGAAACCTCCCTCGTGAATGCGTGGTATATTCATAAAAGATGGGGCACTAAAAATATGAATTTGTTACAATTTAGGGAAGCTATTATTGATCACCTTTTGGCTGAAGAACAAATATACTGTCCTATACCGTCACGTAAACATGCTCTTCAATCATATGAGGGATCTGCAAGAGAGTCACGTAAACGCTGCAAGGAATGCTATAAAAAATTGTCCAAAAAAAAAGGGCAGAGATTATGCCACTAACAAAACTACAAGAGTTAAGACTTATTGTGGCCAGTGCAAGGGCCAGCCAACATTATGCTTGAAATGTTTCAACAAATTACATAAAAAACAATAAATAATGAAGTTATAAATAAAAATTCTATTTATTTTTTTCCCGAATTTGAGTTACATTTATATACTGTATTATTATGTTTATGTTATTGAAAAAAACTTATTTATATGACACGTTTTTAACTATAATTTTTATAAAAATAAATATTTTTAATAAATAAACGTTAAATTTTCATTATTTCTAATAACCCAATCTAGTGCGGGCCACCGGTGGTACGCGCCGCCCAATGAGACAATCTAGCGCGGGCCACCGGTGGTACGCGCCGGCGTGAACGTGTTAAATCAGAGAACGTTTTCTGTGCACGTATGGCTGAAAAATTTCAGATTTAGCTGGTGGGGTTATTGTTGGTGCAAGCATGTTAACTAAATTATATATTATACTGTATATCTTCATTCAAACACCACAAATACACCCACCTTAACACATTCATGTTTGCATACATAAGCACATTTGCGAACACACACCTGCTGTTGCAACCCTATACCAAAATAAAATTATTCCATGAATTTCCAACGATAGTGTGTCTTTGGTGGCGGCGGTAATTTCTGATATAGTATATGGAGGCACCATGATTGTTGCTGTTATTGTTGCTATCGCAAGTGTTTAGCAATTATCAGCTTGTAAACAAGTTTTGTGAGATATAGCAGATTTTACTTTATACAAAGCAATGAATCTGAACCGAGCCTCAAGCTCGCGCAAGGAGCTTCTGAAAAATTAATTTCTTGCAACCCCTATAAGCCCGAATGGTTTCGTTTCTTTAGTGAAATATTTGCCTAATACCTAAGACCGACCGTTATAAATTATTGCCGCTAAGTGGGCAATATCGCCGTGATTCATGCATGATATTCGATTGTCGCGTTTGCATTCGTTTGTATTTTTAAAAAAACGAATGGTCGCTGCTTTCGTTGTTGCTGTTGTGATTGCAGTAGTCTTAGTTGCCGGTTTTTTTAAACACTTTCTGTGCAGCACATTATATTTAGCGCTCTTATTGAAGTAGTTGTTGCCGCTGCTACTGCTGAAATCGTTGTCATTGCTGTTGTAAAAGTACTTGGAAAAATGAACAAGGCAGTTCATACATCTTGTCCTGTGGAAATGATGATGATGATGGCGAAAGAGGTGGAGATGATGCTGGCTCTATTTCAGATTTGCAGAGATTTATCGCTTCCGTTACAGAATATCCAAACCTTCCCAATAAATTTCCAAAAGCTTAGAATAATTTTGAAAGCAATTTCCCGTCGCACAAATTAATAGCACTGCATATTTAGCTTTTGCATTGAGGAACTTTTATCAAAGGAATAAAGACAGTGCATTGGCTCTAGAAAATAAATTAAATAAATTTAATCGAAATTTTACTTTATTCCTCTTCTTTAACAAAATGAAAAATATAAAAATTTTGTAAATTATAAAAAATAATTTTGTATAATTTTTTACTTCCTTGTACGTATTAAATGAAATATAGAAGAAAAGTCAAAAAATATATTTAAAGGTATTTGTCGAAGCGGTAAAAAGGAATTATAGAGAGGTGGTGTAGGGTCTTGGCGGAGGATATATTTAAACCAAAAATATAAAATCGTACTTTATTGAATAGAGAGATATAAATATATAAGCGATGTAATGACAAGAAGTTTCAGGTGAGGAAGAATGTGACGGTAATATGCGTTTGAGAGGGGAACAAATTAAAGATTATTGTTTATTCTAGGAAATAGACATATGAGAATCCTTAGGATTGTAAAAGAGGGTGGCCTTGATATAGAAAAAATAGGATGGCTACTGGAAAAGTGGGAAATAAAGAGGTAGAAATCGAAGAAACAAGTTGCGTCTTTTCCAGGATTATGCAAAGGTTTCCAGGATTAAAGATACAAAAAATCTAAAAAATTTATATATTTTTGTGCAATATGGACCACTAATAGCAATAAATTTAATTACCATTTAGTACGACATAAGAAACTATACAAGAGTACACAAGATAGTACACACTTAATTTAAAATTTTAATTTTTACCCTGTAAAGGAATGTCATCACTTGTAACAGCGTTAAAAATTGTAACTTGTAACAGCCGACAGAACAACGCCGGCGACAGAAACAGCAATAGTAACAACAGAGATGAGGTTAACGATGAAGGGCTTAGGCACAGTATTAACAACGACAATAATAAAATACGACAATTTTACGAACACGTTCTCTTATTCTTGTAGTAAGTATATAATTACTACTGAAGGCCTGATTAGTCGTACGTTCGCTCTTTTTCGAACACGAAACTCATATGTCAAAACTCATAAGCTATATGCAGTTCGTGTGGTTGTGAGAATTTCCCCCCGCAATATTAAAATCATTTTAATATTTGGTCACGTTTCGAAAAATCTCTCAAATTCGAACAAAGTGACAACTAAAAGTGAGTGGCCACATCAAGCTTTAACTTCAATTTATATTTACCGTGAAATGGATGACGAGAGACTTATTGAGCTTGTTAGGCTAAATGAGCTTTTATACAATAAATTTAAAGCCAGCTATAAGCTAATAGAATTAGTACATTCTACCATGAATTGGTAGATTGAGCTTTAATAATTTTAAGTTTTAATATTTGTAAATTATTATATATAATATTAAATATATATATATATATATATATATATATATATATATATATATATATATATATATATATATATATATATATATATATATATATATATATATATATATATATATATATATATATATATATATATATATATATATATATATATATATATATATATATATATATATATATATATATATATATATATATATATATATATATATATATATATATATATATATATATATATATATATATATATATATATATATATATATATATATATATATATATATATATATATATATATATATATATATATATATATATATATATATATATATATATATATATATATATATATATATATATATATATATATATATATATATATATATATATATATATATATATATATATATATATATATATATATATATATATATATATATATATATATATATATATATATATATATATATATATATATATATATATATATATATATATATATATATATATATATATATATATATATATATATATATATATATATATATATATATATATATATATATATATATATATATATATATATATATATATATATATATATATATATATATATATATATATATATATATATATATATATATATATATATATATATATATATATATATATATATATATAATATTATATATATATATATATATATATATATATATATATATATATATATATATATATATATATATATATATATATATATATATATATATATATATATATATATATATATATATATATATATATATATATAATATTAAATATAATAATCATAATTTGAGCTTAAATAAAATAAATTAGTTTCAAAAATTCCATTTGAAAAATTATTTTTTAACTTACAAAAGAGTGATTGACAGTCGTTCTTCGGCACCTATGATTTGTAGTGGCTTTTCTAAATGGAAGCCGGTCGGCTTTGAACAGAACAGAAAATCATAAATAGGACGAGTTATTCTTGTGTGTATAAAAAATTGGCCTTCATCCACATTTTTTATACTTATGCAAACTTTTCTAAAATAAGCATGTCTCACTCGGTCGCTGTTTATAGGACGAACACGCCAACGCCTAATTTGCCTCGAATTCTTCCATTCAAAATAGAGTCTAATTATATTTAAGATCCCTAAATCACTTTGGTAATTCATTAACTTTTTTTTGGAATATTTTGGAATATTCATCAAAAAAATGCCCACAAAATTCCCACTTTCGAACATGGTTCGACGAGATCGGCAACATCATAATCAATTGAACCCCCTGCAACCCGAACAATTTCGAATGAGTAAACAATTACGAAAACGTACGACTAATCAGGCCTTGATATGAAACGGATAAACGACGGCAACACCGATAACAACAAAACAAGGGCATATATTTACAGTGCGCAACAGTAGAAGAAACGACAGTAGAGTTGTATGTAACGCATGATGGTTTAACTATCGACTGTTAAAAAGGGAATGTTTATAGGGATAAAAAGCACGATAATATGCACGTACTATAAAAAAAGTGTCATAAAAATGCTAAAATACTTTGAAAGAATTTGAGCGCTTTTTTGCTCTTGAAGAAATGTTATGTAAATTATTATTAAAAATGAAAGTTCCTTCAAACCAATTTTCTCAAAGGAAGGATGCAATTAGCTAATTATTGCGTCTTAAGAAATTTCGTGTTTCCGATGATCCATAAAAGTTAAAAAACCTTAAAATAATTTTATTGAACTAAGTTTTGGTTTGAATGCTGAAATGTTAGGAAAGGGTATTCATTCTAAAAACCATTTATTCTGTCGTATTTTGAAAGTATGTTGAAACATATGAAAATATATTTACCCAAATATGCAGTTGTAGATATGCTGGATGGACATAACTTTGCTCCAACGATACTACAAAAGCACGCAAAAAAAAAAACAAAACAGATATTAGAATTCCTTATCCTTTAATATAATCAAATATTAGTTTTTATTTAACACTAAAATTTATTTGAAATGAAGGTTTTGTCACGTAGCGTGCAGACGCAACAATGTACGAAATTTGTATACGTACGCATATAAGTATTGCATTCATACTGAAGTGTCACGTTCACGTTCGTCTGTTGTTAAGTGGTAGAGACTTCTATTAAGGTATGTGACACGGAAAGAGACAGAAAGGAGCGTGCTTGTGCTACCATTCGATTATTTCTTTAAAAAGGATGGATTCATATTCTAAAGATTCTAAATATTCTATTACCCCTCCTTCGGTTGTTTGCAGTTATCTTCAGTTGTTAATTAACACAAATTAGTCCTCATTAAGTGTTCACTACTTCGTTTCGCTTTGTTTCATTTCTGCAACAAATTTGCTTGGATGCCACAGAAAGACCTTGAATGCAACATCACTTGCTCTATCTCTATCTATTAATTTTATTCAAATTGTCTGTGGGGAGTTACAGGCTGGCCAAATGGGGAGTTTTTTAACATTAAACTATCCTCTTTTTCAGATGTCTGTATTAAGTAGACGAACTAACTCTTAAGTATTAGCAGGGCTTATTCAGGCGTATTTTCTGTTCCTGACAACTGACAGCCCCTAAGGCATTAACCTTATAACATTGTGGAAAAGTGGCTGTGTATATTTTTGTTGTTTTAGAAGAATCAACATCTTTTATATTAACCCTTATGTGCACACCTAACTTTACCCACGTTGTCACACACCTAGGGTACCCGGGTGCCCACCTCTGGTTTTCCCTTATTTCTGAGTTTGTATTTCCATGGAAAAGTTCGAAATAATTTTTTTTATTACATTCACATAATTACAAACTTTCCGAAAAAAATTATGTTTATCAGCATGTTATAGCTTCCAGGAATAGTTGTAGAAGTTGGGTATACCTGTGCAGCGCAGGTAGCGAAAAGGCAGTTTTCAACATCATCGATCGACAGGTATGCCAAATTAAATAACTATACCTGGAAAAGCTTGAAAGGCTTTCCTCAAACATAAAAGCAACAAGACGAGCTAATTTTTGTCAATCTGCATCTTGATATTGAGTCGTAAGACAACAGAAGGGAATATAAGAAGAAACTTTTTTTACTGCAAATCTAGATTTTTATTTATTTGAATTTTCAAAATATGGAGGAAGAACTATCGAGATCTGAATTTGCAAGGTAAATAAATAAAATTCTTATTGTAATAATGTAATTTCCAATTCAATAACTATTAAACTTTTTTTGAATCCAGATTGAGTCGCTTGGAGCAAGAAATATATTTAAACCGACTACTTGGAGACTGCAATGAAGATTCGGATTTTGAGGACAACAGTGATGATGAAGACTGGTTGCCTGAGGCTTTAGTCAATGAGCCGCCATCAGACACAGGAACTCCAGGCGAAACAACTGCAGCTGAAAGCGATGATGAGTCCGTCGAGAGTGAGAATGAGATTCAAACGGCAAGTGCATCACAAGTTGAGGAAAATACGGAAAATGCGAATGCATATATAACAAAAGACAAAACCCTATGGAATAAGACGCCACCTCAAGTAAAGCAAACTAATTCTCAGAACATTTTACGCCAAAGGAGTGGACCACATAGATCTACAGAGACGTTATCAATAGCAGATACCTTCAAAAGGATTATAACCGACGAAATAGTAAATGTCATCGTTCGGCAAACTAATAAAAAGGCTGATGAAGAATTTAAGAAATATAATGAAAATAATCCGAATTCGCAGCGATCATGGAAGCCAGTGACACTACAAGAATTGTATGCCTTTATCGGAATTTTGATTTGCTCTGGCGTGAATAATTCAAATACTGATCATGTCAGTGAAATGTGGAAAATCACTTCATTTCCTCTTTATCGTGCGTCAATGGGTGTGAACAGATTTCGTTCTATACTGCGATATATTCGATTCGATGACGCTCATACCCGTCAGAGCAAACAAGATAAACTGGCTCCTATACGCGACATTTGGACAATGTTCAATTCGAATTTGGGTAAAATGTACAAGCCGACAGCAAATTTGACAATCGATGAGCAGCTTTATCCCTTCCGAGGCCATACAAAATTTACACAATATATGCCTTCGAAGCCAGCAAAGTATTGAATCAAAATTTGGTGGATTTGTGATGCCGAGAATTCATACCCTTTGAATGGAATTATCTACGCAGGAAAACAAGGAAATTCTCGAGAAATAAATCAAGGAGAGAGGGTTGTAAAAGAACTTGCCGCACCATTCAAAGGAAGTGGAAGAAATATTACAACAGATAACTTTTTACAACTTTACCACCTGCTAAGCATTTATTGTCATGGCAATTGTCTCTGGTCGGTACCTTGAGGAAACGTGTCAAGGAAAAATAAAGCTGTAGTGCTGCTGTCAACGATGCACTCGGACTCTGCAATAAATGATGACGAGAAAAGAAAACCGCAAATAATAACATACTACAACAAATACAAGTCAGGCGTGGATGTGATGGACCAAATGATTAGCCGATATACTGTGCACAGGCGCACACAAAGATGGCCTCTGGCAATGTTTTTCAACATCATTGATATAGCTGCTCCCGCTGCATATATAATATACTACGAGAATAACCAAATGATAAAAAAGAAGACACATGAGCGACGTATATTCTTGCGTCAGCTGAGCGAGGAGCTTTCAAAACCGTTTATTGAAGATCGGTCTAGAAATGATCACGTATTACGGAACTATGCTACCAAAATTGCAATCGAGAGCTTGATAGGTCCACAGGTTACTTCTTCGGCTGTTCTAATGGAAACTCAACCTCGGGACGCCACGGGTAGGATCAAAATAACTGGATCTTGCCATATTTGCTACAAGGAAACGATAAAAAGACGCAGAAAAACGCGAAAGAGTTGTTCTGTCTGCGGAAATCCAGTCTGCGACGAACATTCAAAATCTATTATAAAATGTTGTCAATGCCTTCAATAAATAAAAATATTCCTTAAAAATAATTGTATTGCTTATTTGTTACCTCTCTATACTTTAAATAATCAATATTTGTGATTATTAATTTTTTCAGCCTAAAAAGCGTCATTTAACTAGTGGGCACCCGGGTACCCTAGGTGTGAGCAAATGGTATGTTAATTTTAACCACATTTTTCATAGGTTAAAAAAAATCGCAAAAACGTTCAGAGTGTGTATTTAGCTTTTAAAAGAGTTAGTTTAAAAGGATCCGAGACCTCAGAACGATATATTATTTTTGGTAGAAGTTATAACAAAAAATATAACAAGGTGGGCACCCGGGTACCCAGGTGTGCACATAAGAGTTAACTTAGCTGAAAAGTTAATATACTAAAGTGATATTTGCTATGTTAAAGATTTACATATATGTGATATTTTCAGTAAACAATAGGTGACTATATATGCATCCTGAATTTTCTAGATTCCTGCAATTGCGTACTTAATAGCATTTGCTCTATAAAATTTATGAAATTGATTCATTTGGTAATACTATTTTATTCCCTATTGCGCCAACGGAGATTAAGTTCGTTCAGTTAGTAAGTGAATATTTTTTCGCCTGGGGTGGCGCACATCTGGACTGAAATAATGTGGATTTAATAAATCGTTGCGATATCTCTTCTCATATATCCCAAGCAAATACATAATTCAAAAGGATTATGTAATTATTTATACCTTTTGGGACTTTTCAGGGGTGCTCTATCGTTTCCAAAGAGACTGTCTTACCCAACCCACCTAACTAAAACGGACTAATATGTACTATTATTAATATTAGTAATATGTACCCGAGTCTAACGTTAAATATTTCTATATGTGGTCACACTTATTGTGAATAAAAAATTGGTTGGGTTCAACATTTTTTGCTGATTAATCAAACTGAACATTTTAAGAGATCTAATTCACTCCTTCTTTCCCTCTCTCTCTCTCTCTGTGAGTCTAATGCTATAAACACATCCAAGGCGGCGTAGGGTTTTTATAGCTGACAAGTGTCAAAATTTACATTGCGCTTATGGGGATCGAGAGAAAAAATAATGCCGCTCAGAGAGGATTTGCCAGCGGCGAAATAAGCCGTAGCCAGCTACGGTCTATTTCTATTCTGGCGATGTTTGTAGCCGTGCTCTCTCTCTCACATGAGTAAACGTCACTTCGTTTCGGTCGGGAATCTAATTTTTTCGGCGGTTTCTACGCCGGTGTTTTGTGCAAACGCTAAGAGAAGAGAGTAAAAACTTGTATCACGGCAAAAAATCGCCTTGGTTGTGTTTCAGGCATTACTCTACTTTTATTAGTTCAGTGCAAGTTTTGATGAAAGCGGACTTAAGCCAAACAGACGCTAATCGTTTCATTTTTATAGCATAAATAACTTTTAACAATTGATTCTCAGAGATGCGCGTCTCTTATAATTTGAAGTCAATTATGGTTTATGTATGCATTTGTAAGGCCAATCGAGATTTCTAATTTATTCTATTTAAATTGTTAATGCTTAAAATAAATTGTATTACAAATTATAAAAGCAGGCTTCAGTCTTTGATTTTATAAATTTATTATACTGACATATTTTTAATTACAATTTTCCATTATCCAATTGAATTTAATGACCTCTGAAACGTATCTGCGATAGAAGCCCGTCTCGGAATACATATCGTATGTACACCCCACATACGCACATACATATTATTCATTAACCACCTTAAATTATGCTTCTGTGTGGGCAGAAGAGCAAGCTTTCGTTGTATGATAATTGACTGGCATTTAAATTAGCAAAGGTATGTTAGAATGGGATAGGTGTGAAATGTGTAAAAGATTGACGAAAGGGAAAATATACAAGAAGACACGTAGCAGAGTAATAAGCTAATCCTAATCACGGAATTATAAAATGTTATTATTTACTGTGACACCTAAACAGTAAAACATATTTTATATAAGCAATTATTGGACTCTAGCGGGAGTAGCCCCTGTAAGGTTTAGTTGGCATAACCAATTTAAGACGCGTCTCATTTAGAAAGTATAATTTGGAGGTTAGTTTCCTGGATAATTTTTTGTAGCAATTTTTTAAATTACATGAAAAGGTAATATCTTTTATAGTAAATGCTTTCTTAATGGGCGTCTGTTTCATTGTGTGATTGGCTTAAATCTATCAGTATATTCATAATAACAATGTTATCATCCAACCCCGTATGATTACTACTGCTGGAATTTCATTATCCGCCACGTATCACGTATATCAAGTTTCTCAGTTTTCCACAATTATGTTATATTCAGAATACAGTGATATTCTCCTCTACGAGCTCATCCCTCTTCTGCCTTTTCCCCTCTGCCTTTGCCACGGCACTGTCAGCGTTGTCACGATCCTTCGTTATCTTTGCATAGTTTGGCAAAGTTTTCGTAATAGCGATCACATAATTAAATGTGTGTAAAACTATGAAAACCGCTAAAAACAGTATTCTAGCAAAAAACAGAATTAGGAGCGAAAATAAAAACAACAACAATACCAAGTTTCGGATCGCCTCTCTTGCATAAAGTCTATGCACGACATGTTTCTATGTTTTGCTCTCCATGTAGTCGAAGCATTTTTAGTAACTAATGATATCATTCTTATGGTTATCGTTAGAGACGATCAGTTTTTAGGTTCAGCACCGACTGCACATTTTGCGACACCACGCTTCAGAACAGAACAACTTTATATTTTTTCTTTGTTTTCTGTTCACTTATGGTTAGTTACTTTTCTGCTCGTCGCTTTTTTGGCCTTTGTTATCCTGCAAACGTATTTTGTTCGGTATGTTGAAATTGTTTAACATTAATTGACTTTGTTGGCAATGAAGAGTGAGTGACATTTTATGCCAGTGCAATTGTGTCCCTTATGCCGTGTGTGTTATGGCGGTTTTGCTACTTCATTTGTTTAATGATAATTTAATGATAATTAATTTTACAGAGAATCGACTGAAAAGCCTTCGGTGTCATCAACAAGAAGTATTTCCAGAAAGGAACCGCTTGCGCAATCGGTAAATGATTTTGACATTTTTAAAAATGCATATTTCAATTCATCATAGCCATAACATTGTCATGAAGCAAATGCATTATCTGATACTGTCTGACAAAGAGGGACAAACTAGTGATATGGCCCCAAGATGAAGTTATTTACCTTCGTAGGAAGATTCAGGGAATAAAGGACGAACGGCAAATTATTATAACGGCATAATGGTAATAACGATAGGCTCTGCAAGTGTCTTAAGCGAGAATCGTTTAGTGGTATATGAATTAATGTAAATCAAGGAGTTATGGATTTGGTATGTCAAAATTTAGTGAAAGTTCCTTCCGAGGTTTTACCTACTCTCAGATTATATCAGAACCACCCTATCTGAAAACTTGTAGCCATGAAAATTATTCACACGACGGGTGGCTTATAGTCGGAATGAAAATAATTTAGTTTTAAATTGCTACAGTAAGCAACTTATTCGACAGATTTAGCCCTCAGTGGCACTACTTCGCTTCTCGCGTCAAATGCAAATTTCGGTTCCGCCCAAAGAAATTATTCCTGATGTTTTCGAAAGACTGCACAAGCGTGAGACCATATGTTGCGTGGCAACAGACTATAGTGGAAAATTAATTCTGATTTGCCATGGTGATGATGATGCTTTTCCTAAGAAGGATGACAGGAATATCTCTTTCAATTGGCCCTTATAGGCCAAGGCTTAAGGTAAGGTAGTGAATGTAGACACTTTTGAATATAAAAACAAAGAAGCGGCAAAAATGTTCTATAAATATGCCAGGCGCGGAAATGAGAAGAAAGAAGGAATTATAAGAGTATAGAGTATTGTTTACAAGAGTGGTTAATCTCAAATGAAATTATCTTAAAAAGGATCACAATATTGTGATAAAGTGTCACTATAATACACTTAATTCAAGCTTTTTCCCATGTTACTTTTTCGAGTCATCACGAATTTATTTTTGCTTGTTTAGGTTGATTTTCACTAATCCCTATATGTCCTTCCTCTTGTGAGGCATTTTCCTGCAGTTGTTTGTTGTTGTTATCGTTTTATACGCGCTTATTTGGCCGCTTTTAAATTTTTACCATGTTGCAACAAAATATATTCCAACGAAAAATTCGTATCTTCTCTACCAAATTAAATCGTGTGTCATGTGAGAGTGTACCGGTATGTATAAGGGCATGTGTACAGAGTTATTCGTATGCGTAAGTATATTTGTGTTTAATGTAGTTTTAAAAGCAAACTAATTTTTAATAAATAATTTGTGGGGTTAAATTATTACCTCGCTAAAATCGCATTAATTAATTTAATAAACGCCCGTTGTTAAATAATATTAATCAGATAAAAGTTTAAATTTGGCAGAATTAAAACGCATCGTTTTGATATTATCCTATAAATAAATGCTTTTCCAGAGACGATTTTTAAAATCTGTTTTTAGTTTTCTGGAAACTATAATAGAATAAACGAGCTGTAGAATGGCTCGTAGTTTCGAGATTTATATAACTTGCCTTATTTCGGTGAAGCTGTAGAACATAATGTTCATAACCGCATGTAGATCGATCCAGTAGCTTGAGTCTGGTTTAATATATTTGCATACATTGGAGAACACTTTAGGAACAATAATTATCCGTATGCACGGATAAAAATATATTATCCTTAACGTGTGCATCGATCACCCTTGAAAGAGTGCCATCATCGCATAGTTAAATTTCTTGCCCCGGATTAGGTTTTGGATATAGGTATGGGTAGTTCATTATAATCATTTTTATAATTAAATTAAATTTATAGAAGTCTAGTTTAATTAAATTTCTCTGCAATTTTATTTGTTGGCAACATCCAAAAAAGCGCCCATTCGGTAGATTTTGGAGATGCAAACGGAGACGAGTAGCTAACTTCTACCTTGGTAGTAGCAGCGCTAGTGAAAGCGCTAGATGGCACACCCGGAAGTTTCTGCGCGAGATATTTGGGAGCATGCATCTGTATGGAAATGTCTGTCCACACTGACCGAATATGAACGAACTGTGAAGAAGGATGGAGTATCGTGGGAAATATAAGCCAATTAAACTGAATAATTTACTATGTGCAGCTCTAAAAATTTATCGTTATAGAAAGCTTCATGTGTGTTTATTAATTGCAATTATGGATTACCAAATTTGGTTTACAAATAAAACGAGTGGATTTTAACATCAAGCCTCTAAAGTTTAGTAATGATCCCATAAGTTTTCAATTAAAAAATTTACAACAACCTTTTTAATTGAAAGAGCTTTCGATGTGTAAGTAATTCTGTTTCCCCCAAAATTTCAACACAGATGAAAGTATAAAACGCTACGGCAAAATAACTATAAGGCTAACGACCGAACGACCTAATAACCCTCATAAATTCAACATGCATAATTAAACGACATTCTGACCCCCAGGGGACCATTTGCTAAAGAGGTATTATATTGAATACTTCTGGAAGTATGCGCTTATAATTTTCATTAGTATTTCACAGAGGGTGCACGCAGTCTAGAAAGCATATAAAAACATTATAAAGAGAGGACATTGTGTTACGCAAAGAAAACTAAGAAAGAATGGGCCACATAAATTAAATAGTAATTTTTTATGAACTCATTTATTATTATAAAGATATATACAGGTGTGTACATCTGCAGTGCAGAACTTGAGTACTGCAGTTTTGATTTTTTTTTCAAAAAATACCCTCGGTATTTCTTGTTTTTTGCTGCTGCAGCTAAGGAATTAAGCTTATTCTAGTTCGAAGGATTGTAAACAAACGAGTCACTAAAAATATTCGCGCGCGTACATGGGCGTGTATGAGACATGCATTTTTTTCTGAAATTTTGATATCGTCATTTATTTTAGGACAATTTTGTGTTTTCATGTTGGGACCATTAGACCATTAGAATAACTTTATTTTATCCTTATGTGATTTAAATCCTACCTTTATTTCTATAATAAACCTTTGCGTTTCTTCCAAAATTTGCGAAGCATACTTTAATTTAAGCATGGGATAAAAAGGTTTGCTTTTGCTTCGGAAAACAATAAAAACAGCGCTAACATTAAATAAATCTTGGGGGCATTTAACAAAGTATTTTCAATAATTCGATTTGTAATTAACTCATGCTGTGAAATCATCCTCTTAATCCCCGACTCATACACAGTCCACCTCTGTACAATTTCTCTATCCTTTATTCCTTCGTTTTAATACCCTACGCGTATGTTAAGTTTGTTTTAGCTAATGGTCTGTTGACATCAAGATTCCAGAAGGAGAAAAAGTAATATGGCGTAGTTATTTTCTATTGTCATAAGCTGCTTGGTATTCACTTCTGACACCTAATGCGAATATATCGAGATGTGTACTTCACTTTCAACGTTTATAGACGAAATTACGAAAGCATGCTTACCCACGAATATTAATCTGTTCTGCAAGAAGGGGGCGCGATCCACCATAACCGTAATTATAAAGAGGACCGCATTGCCGTAGCACGAGTATAGGGATTGCTTTGAAATGTAGCATGAATATTCTCTGTTACGATAAATCGGTTGGTTTTGAAAATGGTAGAAATCAATCTCGTGCTACGCCTACTTTTTTATAAAATAAAATGGTAACACCACGCGTTTGAGTCTCTATTGAAATTTTTAAACTTCGATTGTATGGCCGATATAACGGTGTAGGTGTGGCTCGCCCATTATTTTACAATACTACTTTGTAAAACATGACCATTTTGAATAGGGCTATTTTCCATATGACTTAATAGATCGAGATTAGCCCAAAAAAATGGAACCGAGAATTGTAGCAATAAAAGTGACGTGTACCACCCACTGATGACTAGCATCACACAATAAATTTATATGATGGGTGTAGAGTATGATAAGCTTCAAGAAAGCCATGCTAGCGTTCTCATTTATTTTTCCTTAACCTTTTTTTCTTTTTTTTCCGAAAATTTTCTTTTATTTACCTTCCTTCCTTTTTTATTCTTCAATTATCCGTTCATTGAAATATTCTG
Source organism: Physocephala rufipes (assembly GCA_963966595.1). Lineage (NCBI taxonomy): Eukaryota > Metazoa > Arthropoda > Insecta > Diptera > Conopidae > Physocephala > Physocephala rufipes. The sequence continues at coordinate 43,742,185 of OZ016501.1, forward strand.
CTTCATTTTACTATTTCTACTTCATTATTTTAGCTTCGTATACCAAGGATTATTTGGTTGTTTATGTGTTATTCTGAGTGCTTACTGTTTTTGATATAAAGGCAATACACCAGAAGCACCAGGAGTTACCGCTCATTCGCATTTTCCTCATTCTTCACCCATTCCTTCCTCTCCATCTACCAACAAGGTTCGATAACGTATGTGAAATTTACTTGAGAAAGTAGTTCCTGCAGTGTCAGGAATTATAGTAGTCTGCGAACAATTTCTTAGCAGAGCAGAATATTAAGAAAACGAGAGAAGAGGATAACACATTGAATGTTTGATACCACAATATTTTCTTGGCACGTTTTATCTGCTTTTTTATCTTGATCTCATCATTGGAGTATTAATTCAAAAGATTTTTTGATACTCATTGAGAAATGTTCCCACCTCCCTCGTAGAAAATTTCGAGAATCGCAATTACTTCCATTTTAAGGACTTTCAATATTGCAGGAAGATGTTGCGTAATTTATTCTCGAACTCTTTTATTGGAAACAATACCATTTTCACTAATTGGTATCCAATATGCTATATATTCTTAAGAAAACCGTAATAATCATCAGGAAATTTTAGTAAATATTGTAGGAAAAATCATATACAAGAGGAATTAGTAAGGATATATAGTTACACAAGTTCTTTCTTAGTTACGTTCTGCTAAGAAAAACAATAAAAGATCTAAAGCCCGGGACATGTTCAAAATGTAGCTTTAATTAAAAAGAAAGAATTCTAAAATAAAATTGAAAGGAACTTTTAATGAAGTGCAAACAATTGTTGAAATCATTCCTCTTCCCTTAATTTCGTCTTCATCTACTTCTTCTTTTGCTTTTAATATCTCATTAAGCTAAGAAAGCAAGGACAAAGGTCGTACGAAATCAATCGTAACGAAAAGAGCTTGTTTTTAGAAAGTCGTATATCTATACAATATAATGAAAGAAAGAACGGAAAACTCTCGAAATTGTAGCAGTAGCAAAAAAAATCCGCACCATAGCCGCAAACGAACTTAATAAATAACTTAATTAGCGAGACAAGAAAAGCGATGAAATGTATTAAACAAGACGCAGGACAGACAGGAGATTAATCGTCTTATCATTTTTGATCATTATGAAGCATTTACACCACAAATGTTACAACTTCTTATAAAAAATTTATATAATAAATATATTTTTCACACAAAAAATTTTTATTAAACCCAATAAAACGTGGAAATGATAAGCATGGAAAATAATATACCGAGGGATATTATGTCTAACATTAAAAACTTTTAAAAACTTCATTTTAGGTTCATAATTTCAAAATTACGCTGAGAAAAATAACTTCAAGAAGTCTTTTACCCATAAAAATTATCTTTGTAACAATAATAATGATAATGATAACGGTCACGATAACTGCAACTTGCATACTCGAAATTATGCTGCTGGTGCTCTAGGAATTCTCGGAAAGTTATGCGGTTTTAGTAAAATGAATAACTAAAAACGTATGGATTTTTAACAATAATTAATGAAGCCGTTTGAGTGTAAAACTAATTAAACCCGATAAATTCTTAAGCATTCAGTATTATTTATTTCCTTTTTGAATAAAGATGAGGGCGCCACCCATAAGTATCCATAACTGAAATTGTTTCTGCAATTGCAGCGCTGTTATTTCACCATCGAACAGTCGTTGACAGAACCAGATTGTCATTGATTATCAATAGAGATTTAGGGCGACTTTAATTGTCTGGATGTGTACGTGTGTGTCGTGGATGATACAATTTCTACTGCTCTGCAAATTGTTACTACTTTATACTTTCTAGTTCTAATGAAGTAAGGAGAATAAAATGCTGCGCTCTAAAATTACAAAAGTAATATATTTCTACTTATTGACCCGCTGAGATATATATCTCTTTTAAATTATGGTAGGTCATCCTTAAATTAATAAAAAATTCTTAATTTTTAAATCATTCTTGGAAGACTCACCCACGTCTTTTATCTTTTATCCAGTAAAGTGAAACTTTGAAGCCGTGTTCACCAAATCTTTCTTCATCGCAAACTAAGAGTCTTCATCACCTATTCTAGAATTGTTTTGCCAAAAGCCTGCATAATCCCGATAATACATTTCACTTAATTAGTTTTTGATTTGCCCACCCACCGACATTATCGGACGCCAGCACTAATTCAATTACATGCTCGTTATTTCTTTCATTGTTGCTTTGAATTACTTGCTCTTCTCTTTCGTGATTTGATTTTTTTTGATGATTTTTAATTAACCTCGTCGGACAGTACGGATATACATTTCAAGAATAAACCAATTTACAATTGGGTACAGTTATCCCGGCCTTTAATTTGCTGAATTTTAAGTTAATTAAGACATAATACGTCCTAAATTTATTTTGTCTTAATGCGGGTGGGACAAAATATTATTTATATTATTTTGAAATATTTTTCGCGAGAACCACTAAACTCCTTTTTTCTTTTTGTTGTGCTCCTTTTGTGATTAGAGCTTTTGGAGATTCCTCCCAAAAAGAGAGAGGCCTTTATTTTCCGGTTCTTAGAATACGTTATGACTTTGTTCAAGTTGCTATTAAGCTAGAAATATCTGAACTAAAAACATCGGCGTTAGGAATTTATATTTTAATGTCATAAGAAAGAATTTCACTCTTGCCGTACTTTATTTAACATTTTTGCTAGAAAAATTCAACTTAACACATTTGAAAGACTACACTGCCTAGAATCGTCACCTGATAATCACGGAACCTTTATAGAAAACATGTACTGGAAGTAAAATTAATTAATGGACTACCCCAAAAAATACAATGATCCCGCAAAAACCACTGTACCCGTTTTTATTTTTCTGTATCCTTTTATGAAAAATCTTTTAGGGATTTTTGTCCGATATATTCTATTTCTGACCACCTGGTCAGTTTAGTCAGAAACTGGTCAGTTTTATTCAAACGAATTCATTTATTTTCTGTATATTGATACGTTTAACCGACTATTTTGTAATTAATTGTTCGTTGTTGCCCACAAGTGCTGATTCTGGTTCTGGTTCCGGTTATGCTGATTACTTCATTTTTAAGATACTTAAAATTTTATATTGCTTTATTAAATTAGAAAAATACTTCCGTTCTTTCTGTGAATTAGAAAAGCTTCTGTTGCTTCACAACAACTAAAATAAAAGCTAAATTTAATATTAAGCATTCCTGATTATATGAATAAATGGTGCGTGTGGAGTTCTTTCGGTACGTGTCATTCTATTACTATTATTATTGTTATCAAATAGTAGTTACGGAATAACATTTTTCTAAAGAATTCCACACGTACCATCTACTCAAATAATCAGAAATACTTAATATTAAAAAACCCAATTATCCAACTCTATCAAAAGATCTAAAGCGACAGCAAAAACAATAATGTAAGTGTATAACATATAAGTGTATGTAGTAATGTCAGCGATGTCGGTGTCGTCTTCTAAAGGAAAAAAACATCACCAACAGCAACAATAAAGCCAAAAAAATATTAATACCACCTGAAGAGCTGACATGTCCTCTGAAAATTCTCTTGTATTCCCTGTTTTCCTCCCACATATTCAACTGAACGTGCAATAGGGGAAGGAGAATAATGAAAAATACTAGTGAACGGAGCAGATGAACCGAAATGGGAACATTGCGGGTAAGAATGAGATTAACTTTTTACACAGAAATGGCAAAAGAAAATCATCAAATTATGTTATGGAAAGGCAAAGAAAGTGAAGCATAGCTACAGCAGGGATAGCGTTACTTGAGCAACCTCAAGTTTTTATCTGTAGAAAAGGTAGAATCAAGCCGGTTGAGTCACAAAAATTGGCGATAATTATTAAAAATCGTCGATCAATAGGGAATCAATAGGGAACAACCTCAAACGCTGACAGTTCGATAAGAGCAAAGGTAAGTAATTAACGCTTAAAAGTGATTTATGGATTTGTGACTTTTAAATAACTCGATAAAATGCTATGCGATATCTATCGTAATTTTCATTCATCGGGCAGAAGAAAACGGCAAAATTAAAATAATTTTCTAAATAATGTAAGAAGTATCTTTCATTATGGAACTTACTTAGCACATTCGAAAAACCGTTTTATGCTGTTCACTAACGAAAGGCTTGAACTCACATACTCTGGAAGGGCTTGGTGGAAAAATTGATTCAGCTAAAATATTATTTCTGTTATTGTTGTGGTCACGTAGACAAAAAATTTGACAGTGACAGAAGAAGATTTTATTCAGTGAAAACAGATATATGATATTCATCCATGAAATCAATGAAAGGATTTCAAGCGTGTTTGCCACATCACAATTGAGTTGGCATAATATTCCATATTCTGAACAATATTCTGTAAAGCATGATAGCTCCAAATAAATATGTTTGAATAAAAAAGTGGGCAGGCAGTGCTTTTATCGAAATTTATCGTTTTTTATTTAATATTATAAAGCTAATCCACAGAAATTAAAATATAAATTCTCAACCTAAACTCTCTTATATTTTATTTTCTCTCTTAAATTTTATCTATATCGAGTCCAGATGGCACATTTTTTGTGAAGAAAATTTTATTAAAAAATGAGACTGTTTTTCATATTACAAATTTTCGTAGCAAAAGTCATAGACTTATAAAGACATACGTGACTGATATATTTATTTTCCTTCTTTAACGACATATAAAATACTACATTTTACAGAGGAACAACTCATAGTCATTGATTTTGTTTGTTTCTTTTAAGGATCCTGTGATTAGATTTAATTTGTTTTCCTTATTTTTAAAAATGTGCTTCTTTCCTAATGTCTGCCCATCTATGAGTAATTCAACTTATTTATCATAGTTAAGTTTGTGGTCATTTTTGTTGCCACCGTTGTTAATGAGTTAATCCCGTTACGATTTTTGTCGTTATTTTTGTCTGCCAACAATCTGATACTTTTGTGAAGGTCACTTAAATGACGCACCATCGTTATATTTTCGCCTGTCAATTCATTTACGACTAAGACAATTCGTTCGAATCGTGTACAGTTCTTATTAAGGATCTCACTGAAAACGTGTGTAGTAATTATGAAGATGTCACGTTATACAAGTGGGTAAATGTGTGAAGTTTGCAAGATATATGTAAATTCAAAGAATTTGTTTATGCAAAGAAAATACATACGGATGCCTTAAAGAGTAAGATTCTGATATTTTTCACGATCAATAGGATTATTTAGTATTGAAAAATAAAACAAATCTTAAGACGCACTATACCCGCACGAACGCTCATGCACGGACGGACACTCTTCAGGTCCCTAGTGTAGTGTTTGATTTTAAACTTTAATTTCTCAAACCTTATAAACTGTAAAATAAAAATATTTATATCGTTTTCCATATTTTTCGTTGTCTAAATAATATAAAATTTTATTCATTCAATATTCAATTGTATTCACATTAAAACCTATTATTATAATAATAAATATATTATATAAAATAAAAACCTGATCCCGAACCAAACTTGGACCCTACAACTGGCGATCCTGCCAGGAGCCGATTGAAAAGTTTCGCTTCTAATTTTGCGACCTTTTATCTCCACGACGGCGATTTCATCTTTACAATTTGTGTTAATCAACGAAATATTCACATCAATGGCAAAATATTCAACATTTTTACATCGAAGAATATACTGAACGTGTATCTAATTCCAATCCCATGTAAATTTTCTCCAATCAAAAAAAAAAAAATTGTATATCAAGCCTATATCAAGCCTATATCAAGAATTCATATCAAGCCTATATCAAGCCTATATCAAGCAATTCATAGCATAACATAGTAACCGCTGAAGAAATTCTTATCCATCAGCGATATATGAAGATAAGTCATCATTAAAAATATATATATATATATATATATATATATATATATATATATATATATATATATATATATATATATATATATATATATATATATATATATATATATATATATATATATATATATATATATATATATATATATATATATATATATATATATATATATATATATATATATATATATATATATATATATATATATATATATATATATATATATATATATATATATATATATATATATATATATATATATATATATATATATATATATATATATATATATATATATATATATATATATATATATATATATATATATATATATATATATATATATATATATATATATATATATATATATATATATATATATATATATATATATATATATATATATATATATATATATATATATATATATATATATATATATATATATATATATATATATATATATATATATATATATATATATATATATATATATATATATATATATATATATATATATATATATATATATATATATATATATATATATATATATATATATATATATATATATATATATATATATATATATATATATATATATATATATATATATATATATATATATATATATATATATATATATATATATATATATATATATATATATATATATATATATAATTTATAGAATATTCAATTTTTAATTTTAATCTTAAAATATTTTAATTCAATTGATTTAGATTTAATTAAAATTAAAATTAAGTTAATCTAAATTGAACTAAACTATTAGCAATTTAGTAAACTTAGTAACAACAATATTTTTATCTACTATCTACTTGTCACATAATAATAATTTTAATTTTATACACTATAATTATAATTAACAAAAAATTTTAAAATTTTCGAATTGCGTTAACTTTCCCTCCGGTCTAAAGATGTTACATTCACCAACAAATACACACACATCCACACGTGCACAGGACCCTAACACATCACTAATTGATTTTCCAAACGAACAAATTACAAATACACACATAAATTCAGAGATACATACAGTATCAATTAAATTACCACAGTTTTGGACAAATTGTCCAGAAGCTTGGTTTATACACACGGAAACTCAATTCAGAACAAATAATATTACGACAGACAACACGAAATACGAATATGTCATTACAGCACTACCACAGGAAGTTATTATAACAGTGTTAGATTTCATACAGAATCCTCCAACAAATAATCGATATATAGAATTAAAACAAATACTAATCGAAAGACATACCTTAAGTGAAAACGCGAGATTAGAAAAGCTTTTATCAGCATCTGAAATAGGAGATCGTAGACCTTCGGAATTTTTTCGGACGCTCGTTCAGTTAGCTGGTTCCAGTTTCAGCACGGAAGTGATTAAGAAGCTTTGGTTGCGAAAATTACCAAAGAATCTTAATGTCGCTTTAACTGGAGCCAATGTAAACGAAACAACTGAGCTATTACGCATAGCTGATAGAGTTTGGGAAACGCTTAATGATAGTGAAATAGCCGCTATTTCAAAAACACATCCCAAACCAACTTTTCCAGAATCTAATTGAATTAACAACAAAAATGACCGAAAATTTCAACAAGCTAACTTTAGAAGTAGCTGAACTGAAACGACAAACACACAACCCTCGATCCTTCTCACGAGGAAGAAGTTCCTCACGATATAGATCGAACTCGCGTAAAAATACAAACTGGCTTTGCAGATACCACTACAGATTTGGTAGCAAAGCCAGAAAATGCGAACAACCATGCAATTTTGAACACAAAAGCAGGGAGCCGTCAAACTAAAGAGACCCGTTGTTGCGGCGACAGACAACGGCGACATTAACTTCCCAACACGTCGCCTCTTTATCTATGATAAAGAAATTAAATTAAAATTTCTGATAGATAGTGGTGCAGAAATCTCTGTGTTACCATGTTCCAAATTTACAAAAAGTAAACAGTCCTCCGACATTATATTGACCGCAGCAAATGGTTCTACGATTAAAACTTTCGGACGGAAATTGTTAAATATTAACCTAGGATTACGAAAAGATTTTCCTTTCATATTCGTAATCGCAGATATCGCGAAACCAATAATCGGTGCAGACTTTCTCAGCAAATACGGACTTTTAGTTGATATAAAAAGAAAACAACTTATAGATCCATCGACAAATTTAACAATTGACGCAATTTCCTACTATTGCGACGTCCAATTACCCAAACTATTTAATATCGATAACCAATATACTAAATTATTAAAACAATATCCATCATTGACGAAAGAACCAGACTACACGAAACTGGTCAAACATAACACAATACATAGATTAGTAACAGAGGGCACTCTACCTTTTTCAAAACCACGAAGATTAGATCCTATAAAATTTAAAGCCGCGAAAACAGAATTTGAATTTTTAGTAAAAACAGGTATTTGTAGGCCATCAAACTCTTCAGTATCATCTCCGTTACATATGGTACCTAAAAAGGACCCAGACGATTGGCGTCCTTGTGGCGATTTTAGGCGACTAAATACAGTGACAGTTGCAGACCGATATCCTCTCCCACATATACAGGACTTAAACATGAACATCAGGAATAAAAATATATTTTCCAAGTTAGATTTGGTGCGAGCGTACCACCAAATTCCCATGGCAGAAGAAGACATTCACAAGACAGCGATAACAACTCCTTTCGGCATGTTCGAATTCACTCGAATGCCATTCGGTTTGCGAAACGCGGCACAAACGTTCCAAAGGTTTATAAACGAAGTAGTTAGAGGGCTGGACTTCATTTTCGTTTATATAGATGATATATTAATCGCTAGTGAAGACGAAGAACAGCATTTGAAACATTTACAATTAACTTTCGATCGGCTAACAAAGTACGGTTTAAACATAAAACCAAGCAAATGTACTTTCGGCACTACAAGCATAGACTTCTTAGGACACAAAATTTCAAGTCGCGGAATAGAACCATCCGAAGAAAAAGTTCTAGCCATAACAAATTACGAAATACCAAAAACAATTAAACAAACACAGAAATTCATAGGAATGGTAAACTACTACCACAGATACATACCAAAACTAGCAGAAAAAACCAACATAATTTATAATCTGATTAATAACACTTCAAAAAGAAAGGACAAAACACTCATTTGGAATGAAGAAACAATTAAAGCTTTTGAAGATATTAAGAACAGTTTCGCATCAAAAATAATGTTGAACCATTTCAACAAAGACGCGAAATTGACCTTAACTGTTGACGCTTCAAATTCCGCAGTAGGTGGTGTATTGAATCAAATTTACAAGAACACAACAGAGCCACTAGCTTTCTTTTCAAAAAAGCTTACACCCGCAGAAACCAAATATAGTGCATTTGATCGTGAATTATTGGCAATTTACTTGAACGTAAAACATTTTAGATATCTGTTGGAGGGTAGACAATTTACGATATTTACAGACCATAAACCACTAACATTCGCGATAAATTCCAAGACAGAAAGAAGTCCACGACAAACTAGACATCTCGAATACATAGCACAATTTACAGACGACATTCAGTATATACGCGGAGAAACAAACATCGTAGCGGACAACTTATCACGTGCATTTGAAATAAACAGTTTACAGAATACAGAATTTAATATTAAAATTTTGGCAAAAGAACAACGAGATGATCAAAATCTTAAAGATCCTGTTCTTAATAAAAACCAAAATTTGAAATTATTAAGTATCCCACAATTTAACACAGAAATATGGTGCGAAACCACTAACAACTTAACACGACCTTATGTTCCGCTAAAATTAAGAAAAATTATTTTTAACAAGTTACACAATTTCTCTCACCCCGGAATAAGAGCTACCCGTCGATTAATTACAACAAGATATTTCTGGCCAAATATGACAAAGGAAGTGAACGAATGGACAAGACAATGTATCCATTGCCAAAAATCAAAAGTACAAAGACATACAAAACCACCTGTAACAATGATAAAAATTCCAGCAGGTAGATTCGAACACATACATTTAGACATAGTAGGACCTTTACCACCATCGAAAGGATACCGATACATACTTACTATAATAGATAGATTTACACGATGGCCTGAAGCATTTCCCTTACGAGATATTAATTCTACCACTATCGCAGACACATTCTTAAGACAATACATAGCTCGATTCGGCGTACCTCAAAAAATTACAACTGACCAAGGATCACAATTCAGATCAAAATTGTTTTGCGAACTTTCAAAATTTTTAGGAAGCCACAATATTACCACCTTACCCTACCATCCACAAGCTAACGGCATTGTCGAACGATTACACAGACAATTAAAAGCAGCCTTAACAGCTAGAAATCAACCCTCTAAATGGTATGACGAGCTTCCGATAGTTTTGATGGGTCTACGATCTACTTTTAAAGAAGACATTTCTGCCACGTCCGCAGAGCTAGTTTACGGACAAAACATCCGTCTTCCAAACGAATTCGTCGCTCCGAGCAAAGACAATGACCCATCGGACACGTTAAAAATCATAAAAGAACATTTTAGAAAAGTAAAATCTAACATAGAACACCACAGAGACACAAGCATTGACACTTATATACCAAAAGACCTCTACACATGCAAGTACGTATTTGTCAAAAGAATCAACAAAACGTCATTGCAGCAACCATATGAAGGTCCATATAAAGTTTTAGAAAAAGAGAAAAATAGTTTTAAATTAGATATCGAAGATGAAATAAAAAATATACCAATATACAGATTAAAACCAGCCACTATAGAACCAGCACTAACACTAAATACAAATAATAACACTAGCACACCAACACTTAAAAAGAAAAAGGTCACGTTTAACCTTTTTACTTTAGGAGGGGGGGGTATTGTAGTGTTTGATTTTAAACTTTAATTTCTCAAACCTTATAAACTGTAAAATAAAAATATTTATATCGTTTTCCATATTTTTCGTTGTCTAAATAATATAAAATTTTATTCATTCAATATTCAATTGTATTCACATTAAAACCTATTATTATAATAATAAATATATTATATAAAATAAAAACCTGATCCCGAACCAAACTTGGACCCTACACCTAGAAACAGGTAAAACAACAGAACAAATGAACAAGAAGAGACCAGGACTTCTTTTGCAGAAGAGAGCTACCACGTAGCCAGCTTTTAGCACAAAAACCATCATCCCGCCCATCAATCTGCACCGTTATCAGCGAGAAAACCCTCAAAATTACCTCAAACATCTGCAACACAAACAACATTAATTATCAAAGAATTATTCACGATCATTTCCACTGTTCCGGTAATGCTATGAGCATTTTCGGGAAACAATAAGCGTTAAGGTAAACAAGTTTATTGAATTTCTTGAACGGAAATTCCTTAAAATATTATTTCCTATAAGTCTGTTCGTGGGACTCTAATCTCCCGATGATTTTACCAGCTTTCTGGAAAATTTCTCTGTTTTCATCCTGGATTTTAAGGATTCGTCTCAACAAATAAATCGAATGGAATTATTTCACTTACACCACCAAGATATCTTTAGGCGACATTTTATTTGAATATCCCATAAAGGGCATATTGCTCTAAAGCGCTTAACCGATTGAAATATTATATCAATTCAAGTCAAAGCTAACAAAAAATCTAGATAAATTTCGGGAAAAGAAAAAAATTTAATTTGAAATTAAAGGAGTTCTTTTTTATACTTTAAAATCTGTTAAAACTAGCTTCATCCAAAGAAATAATTTTCTAACTCCGAAATGAATGCAATAATGTTTCACTTTTACGAAATTTCATTGGCACATTTCTCTTATTCATAGAATTTGAAATTTCCCTCACTTTTCATTGTCCATAAATCCGCATTCATTCATTTACAAACAAAATTGTTGGCTTTCCACTTTAAGGCAAAGGCAAGACGTAAAGAGGGGAAAATATGGACATACATATGGAGTCCTCTGCGTAAGCGGTCACAGAAGCTCAGATTGAACAGTCAAAGTCGACGTAATATATATATGACTCTCCCGTAAAAGGCTTTGATTTTCAGGTGTGAACCTCTTAATCATTTCATATATTTTTTTTTAAAAAAACCTCCGATTCAACCAAATTGTAACGAAAGTGCTCTCCCACAAAATTCCATTTTATATTTCCCCCAGACTATCTCCTTTGTCATAACCTCCTATGCGAAACGAATTCGGAAGGTTTTTCTAGAATTGTATCGGAAAAATTAAATTTCTATATACTTATGATTGCGCTTGTATCTGAGTGCTTAGGCAACAACTTTACCAAATCCAAGAATCCAAAGAGGGCACGACGTGAGCACAAACCATACTTTCACAGCAAAAATAACGATTACAGCGGCATATGTTCCGTCATACGATTAATGCATTGCAGGAGCTGTGTAGGAAATTTTTAGGATCAAATTGAGAAAAAGGCATGGCCTTTAAATCTTCTAAAATTCCTTGAAGGCATTCGGATCCCACTTACTTTCATAAATTTTTCAAGCGAATCCTCCACAGGTTTCCAATTGTTTCGAATTTTGGAATATGATTTCTGTTGAAACACGTCATTTCCAAGACGTCAAATAAAGTTATTGCAGACTTGTTTCGCAGAACCCGGTTTGTTTCTCGCATTCTGAGAATTTACGTTCTGGGAAGACCGAACACATCACATAATGGAATAAAGGAAATAATCTGAATAAGAAGCAGGATTTTTCAACCACACATTCGATTCCATAAATATTGGGTGAACATTTGCCCCTGTCTATATGTTGTTTTGTGGACTGCAATGTACTGAAAAAATGAGTTATTTTGGCGTTCAATTACAGCTCCCTTTTTGCTTTGCAACACTTGCCCCAAAGAGCAACACGATCATATGTGTTCAGCAAATGCTATAGATTCATTTGGCCTGTTAGAAGTCCCAAAGTAGTTCACAATTCTCAATTTCATATCCCGTGAATTAATAACAGACTTGCGATCTCATGCACAGCAACCTCCTCACCTCTCTTCTTCAAGCAAGTCTAGCACAATCTTTGAACATAAATTGAACGAAAAAATGGTACGCTTTCTATTCATAATTTAAGGAATGATTTTGAAATGGGTATCCATGTAATGAGAAGAAGCTTGTAGTATGAGCTGGAGCTTAACTGTTTCTGCTACTAAATATTGTAAAAAATTCAAGATAGCGAAGGCCATTCGAAGACCAAATTCCTTCAAAGTCAGAAGGTGATGAAGAGAAGAGAAAGGAAAAGAATCATCATGAAGCAGCGTAACAAACATAGCATAAGTAGACGAATGAGGGAGCCGCCATAGCGTCATCGCTTGTAGATAGTTGAAAGAACCTCGGTTCCTTCAGCTTCGGCTCCGTCATTGATGAAACCAACATCAAAAGTATAATAACAAACGAAACATCACAACATTTGCCTTCAGTCCAGCATTACTTTTGCATTTATTGTTCCTGCCTTATGATCAGAATCCGTCACTGAAAAAGCAACAACAACACATTTATTATATTTTATATTTAGAACTAATTCTTTACATACACTTCCTGCTTTCATTTTCAGCTCAGCCCATTGCAATCAGACATTCGCGACATTTTTATTGGGTCTACTGCGTCCCAGCAATCATGCGTCTTGTTGAATTGTTGTCATTCTTGCGTGCATGCGTGGATGATGTGATATCCCCCTCAAAACAAAAGCAACAAACCGTCTCACGGCGAATTGCTCTTCTTTACATTCATTCATTCAGTTGTTGATTTGTTTGGTTATTTGTTTTCTATTTCCGCTTTTGTATGATGATCCCATTCTCGTCTTTTACATTATTGTTATGTGTCTGTTGCTTTTGCGACATAACTTTTTAACAATCTTTTTTAATTTTATAATGTGTGACTAGAATGGTGTTCAGTCTTTGCAGAAGCAGCCAATGAAAACAAATTTCTTTGTTATCAAGAGTTGGCAACATCAAGAGCCAAATATGTATTTGGAAAAGTGATTTCATAAAATTGATTTTATTAAAAACTGCCCCTAGGGAAGGGGGGTTTATTAAAGAAAATGTCGCAATTGGTAATATTCTTCCAATTAAGAATTGTTTGAAATATCGATTTAAGGAATTTCCTTTAATTTTGTGCACAGTGTTAATCATTGCGATATAAGTCACTCTTCTTCTTACTCTTTTTATAAAATATAGTTAATAATTTTATATAGAAGTATATCCTGATATTATCAAATTTCGACTTTGTTTTCTCCATTTCGAGATCTCGGAAAAGCCAACGAGTTTGAACTTTTAGTACCTGTTTTTGAAACTTATATCCCGCGATCCAAAAGAGTTTAAGGCTGTGGGGGATTATATTTAGTTTATGGATCCCCGCCCCCTTTTATGTAGCGTTAAAAATTCAGCAGCTGTTAATAAATCAAATTAGATATATCAGATAAATAATTTAGAAGTAACGGGAATGAAAACTAAGTACATAATTGAAAGAAATAGATTAGAACAATATTTATATGTATTTGTATGTAAATAAAATTATAGAGTTTTATCAGGCTGAGCTCCTACTCCTTACAATTCCTATTTCACTCCCATTAGTGTTTTACGCTTAGAACGCTGGACGTATCATTTTTCCTCGCAACCAATTCACATTGATTTATCACACACGAGACCAAATATGAATGCACAATTTTTGTTCTCGCCGCCACATACGAGACGCACAAACGTGAAGAGCAGAGAACTTATACGTGGTCATTTCCTGTATATGGGAGAGAATTTTGTGAAGTAAGGAGGACCTCGAGACCTTAAGTTCACGAAGGACCTAATTACTATCCTCTTCGTCTCTTTTTCGGGCAAGCGGTAATTTAATGTGTACAGTGCGTGCGTTCATTATTTCTAATTTCGCAAAAACTTTTAATTTCAGGCAGGGAGCTATTAACCCTGTCACCCTTGAGGGTTTCATAAAGCAGCATGTGGTCGGCGCATTACGGATACATTGCAATAGTTCGGGCTATGCAAATTTAAAGCTATTTGTAAAAAGTTCTTAGCGGCTGTGTTCGCACTCGTTCGCACTCCAAACGATAGATTTCACGCATTTATTTTCGGGGATACCCTTTGTAAGAACTGCAAAAACAAGATTTTGCAACCATAAAATACCTCATGCCCTCCATAATTATTGCTATTTTTGCCGTTGCTTTTCGCCATTCGGGGAGAATGTTGGGGATGATGATTATGGTGATTACTCTCAAAAATTTTTTCTCGCGGTTATTTTGACATGAATCTATTCTGAATTATTCGTTGGCATCTTAGTTTTTAAGGCGTTGGCAGAAAAAGCCCAGCGAAACTTAATGTCCATCGTTTACACTTAGTTGTCTATCTCAATCTAAACGGTTTATTGGCTTAAAAAATTTCGTAAAATAATTAAAATTAGTTTTCATGGCAAAAACTATTATCTATAAACTACTTTATATTTTTTGGTTGAAACCGTTCATATTGTGGTAAATTGTATGAAGAATTTAAAAATTGGAAATTTCAAATCAAATTATTCTTCAAAGTGACATATCCTTAAATTAACAAAGGCACTTTTGGTAATTTTCTACTTATGAGTTCGCCTTTGAATAAATCAGAAAATTCAAGGCGAATGCAGAAGAGAGTAAGGACGCTTAGTAATTGAAATTTGGTCTCAAAATGAAATATTATTCTGCAAGTGAGACACGATTCCATAGCGAGTTACTTTTAGGATTTTAGTTTAAGGCAAAACTGATAAGGATAAAACTATATATTTTCAATTTATAGCTGGCGAGATATTTCTAAACATTTTCATAATTCAAATTTTCATGTTTTCATATATCAATTTTCATATTTCATATATCAAAATATTTGAAGGCGCACAAGTAAAACTTTACCGATGGTGAAAAACCACGTTCTAGCATCGAATATTAATTAATTGTGCATTTGAATTCTAAATGCTGTTTGAAATTATAAGTTCGATTTTGATAGATTCCTTTTTGCTTAACTAAAATTATTTCTATTATTTGTATACGCAGTTTGGAGGCGATGTAGCTAAATTAATAACTCGTGGGATCTTTACATTTACACCCATATTCGCCAATGACTCTAAGTATGTGCATTTCTTATAAATAGATAGTTTGTATTGTTATAATGTTGTTTGTTGTTTATATGAAAAAAAAATTTACGTATACTTAATGTAAAAATGTTAAAATAATCTTAAAAAATACCCTTTGCAGTGGAAGCGTTTAGTGAAAAAATGCAGAAATAGCAAAATTGCTTGACCCCGACTGACTCGCACCTATCTATCGACATTTGTATTCATTTTACTGTTTACTATTTACTATTTACTATTCACAATTTTTTACTTATTCTAAATGTGCCGCATATATAAATTTTGCTTATATTTTAAAAAATATTATCATCCGTTGGTCTTATTTTAATTTGTACGTCTTTTCCTCACTTTTTCGGAGAGATATTTTATATCTATAAATAAATGAAACATCGTTTCGTTACCGTTAATTGCTATAGAGCGCTACTTCTATATTTCCCACTAAAACTACTTGACATGATCCAGTCTCCTTCGTGCAGTTTCATGATGAGTTAACTTTTCAATAATGAAAATGAGGAATTTTCCCAAAAAATTTTAGGTCTATTCACTCTTAGTGCTGAGAATTTAAACTTAAAACTGAATTTGAATTTCCAAGCTTTCTATCCCGGGCTGAGGCAGGTAATTTGACAAAATAATGCTATGATATTCCCACTATCAATTTATATCGGTAATTGGTAGACTTCTCGTATAGTAAATCCAGCAATGATCTTCATGACTACGATGATAGCACACGACGGATTTTCCATGGGTCACTTTTAATTAGCAGTTGGGGAACTGTTGAATTTCAATTTTAATACTTTTTAGTTTAGAGTAACAGCTCTATTCCGAAAATAAACTTTACTACAAATTATATTTCTGCTTTTGTAAATTTCTAGTAAAATTTACTAAATATTGATATTTTGAAAATTTTTTTACAACTGATAAACTTATTTAGTTCACCATGCATGGGGAAAATCTAAATGTCAAAAAAGTTTTCGTTGTGGCGTTCAAATTTAAATATTATTAATAATGAAAAATTTAGAAAGGAAAGTATATTTTCATAATAAAATTTAAAAGTCATTTGAGTAAAATTACTTATTTTCCGTAGATCAGAAATTCCATATTTCGCAAAATATCTACAAATAGGAAATATTATGAGTATGTAGATGTATGACAAGGTATAAGGCAGTCACCTTCGTTACCCTGTTTGAACTACTGTAGTTGTTCCTCAATGGATTTAGTAAATGCAATTTCCTTATTTTTTACGCGAATTAATAATTTTGATATTTCATTAATGGTGCGTGACACTGATGATTGATTCGTTGGTTGGATGCAGTTATGACTACGCATTTTTGGTATGAACCGTGCCCAAAGAAATATAAGGCTATGAGGAACCTTACCGTTAATGGTAATCGGGTTTTATGAATATCATAAGGCTGAATTTCCTCTATAATATTTAAAACTAAAGATTGCGGTAATCGAAAATTTTTTATGAACTCTCCTTCGTTCATTAATAATGGATCATTAACATCGCGAAGGTGCCTTAAGTAACGGCGCCTCTTAATTCTTCTTTGTCGTTTATCCTCGGCTTCGTAAATATCCAGCAACAAAAGAATATCTTCTTCCATAATTATTTTCACGTTCAAAAAATTAAAATTGTTCAATTCGTAAGTAAAACTCGAATTGGCTGTGATTTCAAAAAACTGTCAACACGTTTTCTGATTTTTACAAGATAATAAGGAAAATAATTTTTCAATTTCTTTCAGAATACGAAACATTTGTAAATAGTAAAATATTTACTATTTGTAAAAGTGGTGACTTTAGTAAACCAGCCAGAATAGAGCCGTAAATCTATTATTCCGTCATATTGAATTTTATCAATTGAAATATTTGAAACAAATTTCGTTTACTTCAAAATCTCGGCCGTTTATTTCAATGAAATCTATTCAATTGTATTCATCGCCGGAAGTAAGATGTAATTACATTATCGCCGTACTTGATATTCTTCTTCTTCCTTGCTTTCTACATACTTGTGAATACTTGTGCCTTTTTAATTACACAAATATTGCCGTTGGCACACCCACCCACTATTCACAAGACCTATTCAGGCAACATTTGATGACTCTGCCTCACGCTTTTTGCCTGTACAATTATTTTGAGCAATGTTTGCTTTTAATTCATGCTCGTTTAACAGCGAACTAGTTTTATAGCCCGTTCCGAACAACAAAAATCGAATTAAATAAATAAATAGTTTCATCAAATCAATCGAATGATTTCATTGGGTATCGATTTCTACTTGATGGAGTTCAAAACTCAGTTGACCTGTTGCTAATCATCTGCAACAACAACAACCGTTATAAAAAAAAGAACAGCTAAATTTGTTGTTTGTATAACAATCTTTGTTTACCTTGTGATTTGTTCGAATTTCCTTAAATACAAATGCTTTTTATTGTTTTAATGAGTCATAAATTGGAAATTTTAACAAAGGGAAGTGAAAAGTGGCAAGCCTATGACTATGCAAGTCGATGACTCTGAGTGCTAAGAGTAATAATTTACTGAATGTGTGCTACTTATGAATGTTTAACAAAAACAATTTAAGGATTTTTCCTGAATTACTCATAAAATAAGAATGATTAAAGCGAATACCAATACCCAAATCGCTTAAAATTTCTTGCAAATATAGGTTTTGCAATACACTTAGGCGCTCAATTAACGATAACGAAAAGTGATTTGGTTAAATGGCTGGTTAGAAAAAAATAGGTTAAATTATTTCTAAAGAGTGAAACAAAAAATATATTAATTGTTAATTGATTTTATTTGTTTATTGATATAAAAATTATTTCACAACCCATTTTATCGGTATTGAAAATTCAATTATAGCCATTTTCAAATTATCGTAAACTTTTGTGCAAATACATATATCGCATATATACAGATAAAAGGAAAATTATATACAGATTATTTAGATAATTAGATAATTATATATACTTGCCAACGGAGTAGAATGAGGTGCGTATAAGAGCGAAGAAAGTAGTGAAATTAAAAATGTTTAATAAATTAAGTGATTCCAAGACGTCATTCAAACGCTTCAGCGATAATTGTAATGATTCCGCTGATAATTCCTACTAATATATTGAATAATTGAGTTGAGGTAATTAAGCCTCTACTTAACTTAACAGCTGGGAACATTAATAAAAAATGCTCAAAAATTTTGGAACCTCGGACTTTTTTGGTAAATTAAATCAAATTTGGTACTTAAATCAAGAATTTAGAAATTCTAACATGACATAATGAGAAGTTATTTCTATTAATATGCTCAACCTAATTTTTTTTTATCCTTTAATAATCATTACTGTGAATGAATTATCTCTAAACAAATGAAGAAAATTAATTTATTTAATTTATGATGCGTTCATTGGTTTGCATAATAAGTGTTTCATAAATCAGGTATTGGAATAGTCCCAAAAAGTTGTGAAAGAACATCATCATATTCATTGAGTTAATAACTTATATTTTTTACTTATATTTCGTAATTGGCTTGCAAATGCTAATCAACTAAGTTTCATATTTCGTAGTCAATTCTCTTTGCAAGTAATTAAGTAAATGAAATAAATTAATAAGAAAATAAACAAATTATTAGTGGGAAATAAAACATTAAGTAGAATAGTTTGATTTAAAATATTTACTAAATATTTACCAAGATTAGTTATATAAAATTTCCTTGATGGCATTCAGCACTAATTAACTATTTATAAAATATTTACAAGCTTTTCATCCGTACTTGATTCAATTTCAAATTTGCGGAAAACACTTCACTTCACTTATTCACTTTAGTTTTCCTTTTTCTATCTCCTGAATTATCTCACCAGCTTCATCATTTCCTTTATCTGCATCACCTTTTAAGCGGGAGAAAGGGAGAAGAGATGGTAAAAGCTTTTTTATGACAGAACAGATAAGGCAGAACCTTACGCGTGCGTTATGCTAGCGATCTGCTAAGGATTAATGTAAAGATATGAAATCAATTGGATGCAGAACTTAGCTAATTTAGAATTTAAGACCAAGAAGAAACGAATGGATTCGATTGCAATTGACTCGAATCAATTAAACGCATGTAAATATAGAAAGTGATTAAAAAGCTTTTAGTGTGGGTTTTAAAAAATAAATGATCAAAATAAATGCCCGCGGACGATATAATCGTGAGTTGAAAGCAAAAAAAGCAATAAAAATCATAATAAATTGCAAAGTGCTCAGAAAACGAAAAATTGTAAGACGAACAAAATCCGGATGTCAGAAATACTTCCCCCTGCCTACTGCCTACTAAAGGAGAAAAATTGAAAATGAACATAATCAGAAGTTGAAATCATCACTGGAAATTACTAAAAAAATATTCAGTACGGAACAAATAATAATCGAGCAATGGTAGAACTATTCAAAGAGAATACGAAAATACAAAATTGCAAAAGGAAAAAAATACAAAAATAGTTAGAAAAGCTCTTCTTACAAAAAAATCATTGTATTATTAAAGTTAACGAATAAAAATATGTTATTAATATTGTCTTTGTACAGAAAAAAATTTGTTGTTTCATTCTTCTCTTCTTATGAATCCGCCAAATTAAAAATTATTCAAATGCCATTTCTTTCGAAACGATTGTTCAATGATATTTATAAAAGCAAGGCAACTCTCAAGTGAGCAACGCTCACTTAAGCAAAAACGTGGTGAACAAAACAAGATGTAAGGGAGGATCTTTTGAAATACAATGGACTTTGTAAGGAAGCTAGCGCTGCGCAATCAAATGAGATACACAAATGAAAAAACTGCAATTTAATTTCAATAATGGAAATTTCTTTTTAATTTAAGAATCAGCGAGATGTCAGCCGCAGTAAACAACAACAATAACAGAAACAACAAGCAATGGACATACCTTTTCTCAGTTTTGAATTATTTTAAATTCAAGTCACAGAAAGACGTAATGGAGCGTCAGAGAGTGTTAGACTATATGAAATTTAACCAACCGTATTCTGAAGGATTTTTTGTCCTATTTTTTATATTACAGGCACGTAGAGTAATTTTAAGGTGGCTTCTCTGAAAACGAAGGTGCATCTCCTGCCTCCAACTCACGGACGACGGCTGTTTCCACTGGAAATTTCATTTAAAATTCATTTGGGAAATTTAAGCTTTATTAGAAAATACCCAAAATTGAAATCTGGTTAATTGAAAATAAATAAATGGTTCCAAAGGAAAGGTAGAAGATCTATTACATCTATTTAACAGAGTTTCAACGTAGCCATTAAAACAAAACTCAATTAAAAAGGACAATTTTTCTACACATGGGACAATTTTAAGTTAGTCATTTGTGTTAATCTTTTTTAACTTTCGACAAAATAAGTTTCCCCCATTTAGTGAGAATATCTTATACTTGTTCTCCATAGGGCCATACATCTTCCACATTTTCCTTTCTGTGCAAATACATCATGTCATGCCACAAAGGAAGAACCAAAAGAATGATTAACTATGTGTGTTATGAAATGGTTTTGAGAGATGTTCAGAGATTTCAATAAATTTAAAGCTACATTCTGTAAACGACTCTATATCTAGTAAAACCAATGATAGGGGTTAATATTTTTTAAATCAATAGAATAACTACAGACAATTTTTACAGGCGTTAAAGGAAAGATAACATAAATTCATTTTACTTAAAACAATTTGTTTTACAATTCCGGTCTTGTTGTGGTTAAAATATTTCCAATTATCCGTCCGTCATTGTGATTTTCGCAAAACTAAATTAAGAAGGATTAATGAATACTATTTGTGCATTAAATAAATAAAAGCGCAAATAATTTTTTTATATCGAAATATATATAGAACATCTTTTCCGAGCCACGGTTTTTATTATTGTCTGTAACAGCACTTCCCAACCCATAGGTCGTGACCTAGAATTGGGTGTTTTAAATTAAAAAATTAAAAAATTGCAAACATTTTTTAATTTACACAAAAATATAGGTTTAAATTTTACTAGAAGAAGAAGAATTGCTACGTGTGCAAAAATTTAGAATTACAATTCAATAACTAAAAGAGTTTGAGCATATTTAAAATTTTGCATTCAAACCAGTCGAGAGTGCGCGGGTACGACAACGAAATAAGAATGCTTCTCGATTTCTAAGAGGAAGAGTAAAAATTGAAACATGACGACGCATTAAAAGGATATTTGAGGAATTAGATTAACTCAACTCTCGATAAATTAGCAAATAAATGCCCGCAACAAATAAACCATTAAACTCTTAATGTATTTCATTACACTTTTCATGAAATAAAATAATTTCTCTATATTTTTATTAATTTTAAAATTTATGGACTTTCAATAGAAGCACATTTATAGTAGTTTAATTATTTTAACTATATTTTTGGGTCGCTAAAATCTTAGGAAACACTGGCTGTATCACTGTCTATATATAGACTGCTGAAATACGTCAACATATTTTTTTCAGGAAGGTGTGAGTGAGTATACATTTTTCTGCACGTTCGTCCTTGTTTGCCATTAAATGCATACGTGTCAGTTTGGGGCTTGATTTTTTTAACACAAGTATATCTTTTTATGCATAAAGCACATACATTTTTCCAATTATTTTTATTGTTTCGTAATTTTCTCGACGCTTTGGTTTGTAAGCGGTTGAAACAGTTTTTTGTCTGAAATAAATATTTACAATATGAGTGTGTGTGTATGCATGGTCAAAAATTTTAATGCATTAATAGTGGCGTAAGCCTCCGTATTCGCATGCCCCTGTCAAAGACCTCCTTGGACACTTTCACACATTTCTTCCATCAACAATTTTTATCGTTATTGATGCAAATCACTTTGGGCTATTGCAAATTGAACTGAAACAAGAAATCAGAGTGTTCTCGCGTCAATACTGTGCTTGTCAATTTAAATAGATAATCGCTTTTTCTGGGTTTGTTGACATTCATCAATAATCATTATTTTCCACTTATAAATTTCGTTCTGTTTGTACCCTTACACCCGAATGGTTAGGATATATTAAGTTTGTTCCGTTTGCAACGTATTAAAGGAGTCGTGGCATAAATAGCAAATAGCACCTATTTAAGCGTAGATTTATTGCTAATTTGTTTACTGCATAATTTAATTTATGTTGAAACAAATACAAGAAGAAACAAGTGTATGTAGACAGAAATTTAAGCAGATGCCTTCAATCGATATAGTTATGATATAAAAGAATTATATTGAATATATGTGAATATAGTCAAAATTTATACATTGGTGCCTAATTAATAGTTAGTTTTAAAATCAAAATAGAGTAAGTTTGTTGTCGATATAAGCCGGATTTTGTGTAAATAGATGTAAAACCGTTAAATGTGGTAAAGATTAAAGAAAGGGAGAGTAAGAGAATCTGAACAGTACTAATTGAAGCATTAACATTTTGCGCATTTTGATACGCTAATCATTAGATTTTTTATGGATTATAAAAAACGATAAGTAAAATTTTAAGAACTTCCATAAACGATTTAAAATCTTTGATATAAATTGAAATAATTACGAATAAGGGGACGAATGTTAAGCGATATTATTGAGTAATTAATAAAAACAAAAAATATGAAATTATATAATTGTTATGACGCAGTTATTAATTAATGCTCCGTAAAACAATTACCGAAATCCTTTTTATAGAAAAAATATTCATTCCTTGCCTTTGAATATAAATTATAGTACTATCGATATGTGTCATGTGGTAAGTGGTATCGACATGTGCAGATTGTACTCAGACTATTGACAAGTATTGCTAGAATGATTATTTCACATTTGGTGCTTTGTTTTTATGTAGCTATTTATTTATATCCTCTAAATATTATTTCTGGGGAGGATTTTACTCAATCCCCGAAATAAAAGAGAAATTAATGAAATAACAAACAGTTAAATATTTTCGTAAATAACTTGATTTTGGAATTCTAAAACAAGGAATGTGCGGAATATTATACAATATTAAAATTTATTCTTTCCTGGGAAAAATATAGTTCCATTAGCCGGAGCGGAATAACTCCACTTGCTCTTTCGACTACTATCACTACAAATTCATTCCACTATCATCATCAGTAATGAAATCTTGGAAATACTGATATACAATTTCGATGTAATAGTTGACAAATGAAAAATCGGGGGTTTGCATTTTTTTAGTGCAATCAGAATTCCAATTGAATTCCCGAAAATCTTGCCACTTTAAATTTTTAAACGCAGACTGGGAAGGAAAACAGGATTCAAATTCAATTTAGGGAAGCAAAAAAATATTAAACTAATACAGGCGAGCAACAGCTGATTAAAAAAAATGTAAAAAAATGTAAAAAAAATGTAAAAAAACCAGCAACAAATGCAAAAAGAAGAACCAAACAATCAGAAACAGAGAGAGAGCAAGAAGAAGAAACAATAACCGTTTACTGCTATCAAAATTAGAACTAGACCGACAGCAGGAAGCGGGACAACTTTGGGAAGCGGGACAACTTTTGAAAGCGATTTAGGGAAGCGAAATGGAAAATAAACTTTTCTTTTTCCGTAAGAGCCCATATAGTTTTGAGAGAAAAAATGAATCTGCATCCTGCCTGCTTCACAGAGGATTAATGCACAAGAATTTCATAATTTTAGATGCCGAATAAAATCTTTAATTCGTCCACCGTCTGCACTTTAGAGAGGTCGCAAACCACTTAGCTTCATCACAAATTGAATGCCTGTATATTCTCGACACAGATGGCACTGAAGGCGTATGGAATAAACAAGTCCTTAGAACACGTAGTAAATCAGCGGTGGTTCTGCTGATTTTTTATTTTTTATAAATGAACAAAGCAAGAAAAAGTTAAAATCTATTACAGTTATGGCGTGTACTTTTTTATGCACATTGCATCTGCTTCTGAATCCGGGACGTAAGTATGGATCGCACTTTGGGACGGAAGGTGTCGTTGATTTTCATTATCCGTTTTTTTTCTGTTCATTTGTTCTATTCATTTGTACTTAAAGTAAATCTTTATTAGTAGTTTTTTGCAACAAATTGGAAGCCACAACTTGAAATACATCAGGAATATATTTTTGCATAGGAACATATTTTTGCATGGATTTGCTCAGTTATCTCCTCTAAAAAGTCATTGGTGTACCGTGTGGTGTACTAGTGGTGTCCGACCCTCTTCGAATTATTACTGCTTATATTTAACTTTTTTTTATTATTATTTTTTGGATTATTTTGAATTGTTTTTGATTATTTTTTGATCTGATTATATTTTTATCATTTTTACTCTATACTAAATGATTTTAGTTAAAAACGCTTACAGAATTGTTAGCCATGGCCAGTAGTAAGATTTTTATTTAGGTATTTAGGGTCATCAATATAAAATGTAGGTGTATTTAGTCCTATAGTTTTCGCATTCTTCTCAAACACTTCTCAAACTCTGATACCGTGAGTTCGTCAGGGATGGTTAGGGCCAAGACGGTAATGCTGTGGTCCTCAGATTCTTTACTTCCAAAGGTCTTTACTTCCGGTCACTCAGGTCAATACTTTTAAATCGCATACTCAAAACAAGAAGCAGCTTTTAATTTCATAGGATAAAAACGGGTTGGTAACAAAATCCAGAACATCAAATTCAAGAAAGTACAAAGTCCTGAAACGGTAAAATCGCGAGCTATCGAAATTCACAGATAAAATCCATCTTGATTAAATAGTATTATTTTAACACTATTCATAAATATATTGCCTGTTTCGCTGCTGACATCATTATGGCATATCAACTCTTTGCATGTGGCGAAAATAGAACTGTGGCGAAATAGAAGCCCGCTACTAATATCGCTACTAATACTCGTAGTATACTGTTAAATTAAGTACTTGCATGTGGTGCCCTTCGGCCCTGGTAAGAGTTGTAGTAGCCTCGCTACTAATAGTATTCTTAAAAACCAAAAACTTGCGAATGACGGCCTTCACCCGCGGCAAAAGTTGTAACCCTTAATAAATAGAACAATGGCTTCTCTACTATTAGTATACTGCTAAAGCAATTGTGCGTGACGGTTTTCGGAAAAAACCGTAACCGTAACCGTTCAGAAAAAACTCATAATAATATTAAAGAGTAGGCGTGAAACAGGTCAGACATCGGTTGTTTTTGATACCAAACAGAAAAAGCAAACACGTCCATGACTTCATGACCGGAACTTCATGACCGGAATTAGTTTTCCATTAATCGTGGTTTCGTCAGGCAGACAGATCGGCAAATGGAATTAAGGAAGTATTTTCTGTCGGATCCCATGGGTATTTCCATCGGGTTCTGAGTATAAAAGCAACGAAATTATAATCTAAAGATTTTAAGAAATTAAAACATTGTTATCAACAATTTTTGATAACTTCACTCTCAATGTTCGTGTCTAGCGTCTAGGATTTCTTTGTAGTTAAATTTTTAAAAACGCCGTAATTTATTAAATTTCAAACATTTCTGCATAATATCAAAAGTGAAAATAGATATTTGTTGATACTTTCTGATTTCACCATTGTGTGCAAATTTTCTGCTTCGGAAACCCAGAAAACAAAGTCAACACATTCACAAAAACTATATTTTTAATTAAGTTACTTGAGTAAAGCGCCTGTTACAAATGCAATAATGGCCATATTTGAAACTGAAATATATTGAAAACATACTTGGCCGAATCTCAATGCGGTGCGGTTGGTGGTAGCTGATCCTTTTATATGACGCAATTTTTTATCACCTTGAATTGATGTTTGCGTCTTTAGCGCAAATTTCTAAAAAAGGTTTGTGACACTAAAAAATAAAATAAAAAGTAAAAATCGGCCGGTATCGCAAAAAAAAAAAAAAAATAAAAACAAAAAGTACCCCGAGATCATCCAGATTTTATAAATCACGCAGACACTTTATTTTTAGTTGCGATATGGCCGAGAAAATGTTCCCTTAAAGACCCAACAGAACTGAGTTGAGTCGACTGAGTTCTTTCTGATTGGTACTTCTATTGACCAATAGTGTTCAAGAGCTATAACGTGCATTGTAAGCAGAGATCCTAACAAACACTATATAGTTTGGTACCCGATTCTATTTAGTACATCACCCACCCACTATATTCAAAATTCGTTTTATGATATTTCCTATCGATTTCTGAAATATTGCTTTGGAGCAACACAACCACCCATCCCCCACCCTCCCTTTCACATGGGTTAATTAACAACTTCATGGATTTCATGGACTACTAGTCACCAAGCACAAACATTTTCCCCGTTAAATCTCTAACAATTGTTAACTTTGTCTCTCATTTATCACTCAAATATTTTCCAATCCTCCAGAATTACTCAAAAAATTCAGCCATTGAAACGAGTGAAAGAATTTTTTCGTGTCCATAAAATACTATGGCAACAAACCTTTTTGATAACCTCACTGTTCGGAAATTAAGTTAGAGTAAAAGGATTTCATTTTTGAGTAAAACAAGAGTTTTCAACCTTTTATCGTCGTTTTCTTTTTGCAATTAAATCTCCCTACAAAATAAATGTTCAAATATTATATATTGTTGTTGTTGTTAATTTAGTTTCATTAAAGCAATTACGTTATTATTCCGATGTAGATGATACTGATTATCATTTTTCTGTTTGCTACATATTTTTGTTTCCAGAATTGCGTAGGATATTGTTGATATTATTCCTCTCTGTGTTGTCACTGCTGTATCACGTAAATCGCGATTGCAATAACAACCTTTATTATTTTTTGTTATATATCTTAGTGACAAAGATTTTATCATATGACAGTTTTTTTCCAAAAGCAAATACATCAAATTAAAACCAACACTTACAAATATTCATGTAAGCGAATGTAGCTACAGTAAAGCTGCAGTAATACATAGTAAAGTTAAGTAAAGTGGTGTTGATTGATTCTTTCTAAAAAAAGTGATAATACTGCATTGGAGTTTCTTGAAAAACATAATAAATATATTTTCTTCGAAAACTAAAATCATCGATGCAGTGATGCAGCAATTGATTTTCAACCGTTATCGACCTTCACCCCATATGCCAGGACTTCATTGTCACTTAATAACTAATTTTGTGTTTATTATATTAATATTTTGATCGAGTTATCATGCATTGATATATTCAAAGTTCTTGTTTTGGGCGCTCAATTTGTTCCAAAGTAACTTAAAAAACGCGGGTCACCAGAGGTGACGAAGCCGCTCGTTTTAAATTCGAATGATACATTTTTGAGATTTGGTACATCCGATGCTTTGAAATTTTTTAGTTACGCGATCGTATTCTCTCTCCACTGTGTTGTGTCCAGTATTATTATCATTTGCATCTTCACATTCCGTGACTATCATTTGGCCTGTTTGTCGCCATTATAATTCATCATTATGGCATTGGGTGCGTATTTTAATACGTTCTAGGTGTCAATTTAGTAAAGCGGATTTCGTTTCTAATTTTTATTCTTTTATATCTTTATGTTATGTTCTCGTTGTGTCACGATGTTCTCTTGTTTATTTGCGTTTAGAATTTAAATAAATAATTTGATTTTTTAAATGTCATATGGGTGCAATATTTAATTACAAAGTAATTTATACTCATATATGTAAAACAGTTGTAAATGAATTTATTATATTTGTCAAAAAAAACTTCACAACTTTTTTCTGTAATCTTAAATTTCTATATATTAGATTGTTTTTTAATCACGATCGCTGATAGAAAACTGTGAGTGGAGTACATTTAGAAAAAATTATATTGAACGCAATTGTCAATTTGGAGAAATGTAAAGTTCAGTAATCACAAAAAACCCATAATTTTAAATATAATAAGAGTAACATAATTGTGTGCAAAAATAGCTCCAAATTTGTTGTAGCTACCACACTATTAATGTTAAGGGACTTATTTATGTTGCAGATTTGTCATTACATCTCTTTAACTGCTTTCATTCTTTTCCGTTTCAGTTTCTGCTTGCAAACGGAACTGTATCAAAATGACCACGTAAGTGACTATGGTTAGTATCCACTAAACAAAGAATAAAGAGATGAATAAGAAAGATGAAATTACGAAAAACAAACTTCTTACAGCACCAAAACTTTTTAAATTCATATCGAAAAAGCCATTGCAGGAGAAGATAAGCTTTTGATGAGTCAACTGAAGTGAATACTCACGAACGCACATACTCAATATCACGTCCTGACCATCGCAGTTGAGCGCATGCAGGATACGATTGAAACCCTCATACTGTGCCCGATGATGATGAAATTAAGAGCGATATTAAGTAAATTAAAGAATTTTTGTGGGGTCTCAAATCTTCAGCCTAATTACCAGTTCACCACAGTATTGACAGAGCCAGCATGTTGTCATCATATTGACCAATAGATTGGCAATGAAAAGAAAACTATCTATAAAATGAAAATTCGATGTAGTGAGGAAGAGACGAGGAAATAAAGATTTAGGATTAATATCTTACATATATTATATATAGCAATATCCGAAACATTGTTTATAAAATAAGCCCAGTTAACGATATTTATAATTGCCAGACTACCGTAGAGGATGTGTGCTATCATCGAATTCCACATGTACGAATCCAAATCATTGGCCAATCTCCACAGGCGTGCCAACCACTGCCGGTGAATCTGCAATGCATTGTAGAGACCACTACGATCTCTCTGTCGTTGCGTTGGGCTTTTAGAATGCTGACGAATAACCTCCATTTCATTATGCAGTAATTTCAACAAAAGCTGAATGTGCTCCACCATCAAAAACATTTCGACACTTTTGAACTGAACGCTCGACTCGAAAATGGTGATCAGCGTACGTGCAAAAAATGGTTCACTATGCCAAGAATAATTATAATTTATCAAAGTATGAAAGAAGGCTGTAAAGAACATCAAGCAACCAGATTTGATAAACAGATAACGACGTGGGCTTATGCGTTTTAAGAAGGATCTAATGTCTAGACGACTTTGTAGGGAACACCAACGTAGATCATGCTCTAGCTGTTCAATTGCTTGGAAAATATTCTGCAGTTCGCGGTGACGTAAAAATATTCCCAACATGTTAAACGTTTGTACCAAAAATATCGCTATGATTTGAGATTTCGCTAAAACGCCAGTCAGGATACCGAGTTTGTAAAGATCGATTAAATTATCCATCACGATGAGCTTTTTATGAGAAATCCATACGTTTAAAAGAAGCAGAGATAGGCAATATATACTGAACAGAAACCATATTAAACTATTCTTGTATTTGCAGAATTTCGTTGATGAACGAGTTAAACATGGTGCCGGTGGTGTTACGCCAAATACGGTGAGAGCCCAATAAAGTGGACGCGATGCATTGAGTACAATCGATTGACTTGTAGCCGAAGGTGAAGAATGCATTTCTGGTGAAAGCTATTATGGAACTACACTAGAGAAACTTTTTAACCAAAAGATCACACTTATTTTTCATAATTTCTTATCTTTTCGTAAAACTCAAATGTTAACCTTTTTCTAAATTATATTTCATAATGCTTTAAAATCGCGAGGAATATATTAAATATCTATCTAGTGTTCGCACCACTTTGAAAAATCACGTTTGTAAGCACTTGGTAACGATTGTGTCATAATAGAAAAAATTTTCCTTTAGGAATCGTACCATTGATTGTAAGACACTTACGTTTGCAACGCCTTGATTTACTTTGACAGTGATGGTGATTAATTTCTCGTGACATGTAATTAATTTTTTAAATGGAAATATGCTTTATTTATGAATGTCAGCAATTATATTAAGTCCTTGTGAGGAAATGTATGTAGATTTCATTTTGCAATAGCTCTTGAAATTGTGAAACGTGGAGTGCTGCTAAAGGGACATAGAGAAAGAGGAATAGAGGAAGGAAAAGAGAGAGAAACTGTGATTTATAGAAAAGGGTAGTTAGACAGATAAAGAAATGAAAAAAGCACATAGAGAGAAAGAGATAGACAGAGGGATTTTGAAGGTTTTGTGTAACCTTTTTAGAAAGGTTTAAAAAAAGTTCTATACTTTACTATTTACTACATATAATATATAATTTATTATGATTCGCAAAAAGACCGAATTTTCACCTCAGATATTTTCTTGAGGACATATTTTTCCCCCAAGGATACCTCACCCCTCACTATTTTAATAAATTCTATCTTAATGTTAGTGCGTGATTTCTGTACGCGGTTCGTACTTCTGTCATTTCAACAATAACAAGTAAGAACGCTAATCCTACACCCGCAACAAAAAATATTGTGGTTTAAATCCCGTAATTAGTGAGCGAGTCACACCCCGTTTAATAACACATTTCCCTGATCTTGGCTAGTTTAGATCTACTACGTCTTCTATGAAACTTTTCTCACGAAGTCCACGCATGGTACAGTAGAATAGTGGGTGCGTCATACCTATTTCCTGTGGAGTTATAGTGTCCAACAACGCTATTTCAGCCCAAAAATACAAAATTACATTTTTATATTAGGCCTGTTTATTCCAAATGTCCTATAACGACGGATAATATCCGTGGCCACAGATCAATTCATGAGAACATCTATTTTCGTTCTTCTGTAATCATGATTTCTCCAGACAGACAGATAGACAGGCACATAAACAGCCAGACACACCGACAGAGATCCACACAGATAAACACACAGACAGACGGACGGATAGGCCCAAATAAACTCAGGTATATTTCCACGCCCATGATAGTCATGGAAGTGTGCATTGTGTGACTTAGGGTCAGAGGTGATCCTTAGTCAAAATACATAAACTTTTCCGTGCCTGCCACGCTTCCTTTATTCCATTACTGACGGAGGAACGAACTTAATATACCTTCCAACCTTTGGGTGTGGATATAAATATTTGAAAAAGGAATTAGTTTTATCTAAAAAGAATATTTTTTCTTTAATTTCTCTGTCGTTTCTTTTAAAAACCGTTTTAGGTAACTGTCATGGAGAATAGCGCTAAATTGGAATGTCCAGAAAGCTTTACGAAGAAACAGTTCTGAGAGATTGAATTACGTCATTGTCCTTCACACCATGATACCGATGTGCCTCTACACTAACATGAGAATCAACACCTACTTGATCTGAAAAAAACTTAGCAATCAGTTAACCAACTAACGCATCAAATACTTTGTGACATTTAATTTTTGTGACTGTTTTGTTTTTCTGAATCGATTTATCCTACCCAAGCAGTTTTTCTATTTTCATCTACGTTTTTGTAACGCTGACATTATGTTTCTTACGAGCACTCTACTATTTGTAAAGGAGTATCTATCCTTCGCAAAATGCCATTGGCACGGTTGTGTTTTTGTTGTTGTCCTTTATCACTAGCTTACGGTATTCCTGGGAATGCGTGACAGAACGAAGTAGGGAGGAAAACTAGTTCGGAGTTAACTTAACGGGCAGAGGAGTATCTTTCACCAGAAATTTAAAAACAAGTAAAAAGCTCCAACAAATGCCCAAGCAGACACAAAAAGAAGAAGAAGTACGGTGTCGCTATTTCAGAATTAGAATACGTTTGAAAGCAGGAAACAACTTTGGACAGCGAGATAACCAAGCAGAGTGGGAATATAACGTTATTTTCGGTTTCCATAAGAGTCCATGCAATTTTGGCAATTTGAAAAATGAAGTTCCATCTTGCTTCCTAGTCTGTGTTTAACGGTTAACTTTAACAAACAGTGTTAGTTTTACCGGGGCCTCATTTATGGACAAGTAAAGAAAAGGGAGTTGTGAGAGGAAAAGCAAGGAGAAATTAAAAGAAAAAGTTTTACGAATAAAATGATAATTAAAGTAAACAAAATTAAATAATTTAAAAGCAAAATAAGTCTTCTTATAATAAAATATATTTGATATATTGACAACAGTTTAGTCGAATGTTCTTTTCAATGGACTTCGAGACTTTTGTGCTTATTTCAAGGTTTGCATCGCACAGTGGGAGACCGCGTTTAGGCCGTCACAAAAAAACAACGCAAAATCGAGCACATATTTTTAATGAATAATGTCTGCATTTGATTTATACTAGATATTAACATCCAGGGCCAAAATAAATTTTTTGAAAGTCAGTCTCAAGCCGCGTGATTGTCGATCAAAGTCAAGAAACCTGTCTAATTTTTCACGACCAATTGTCCGCCTATTTCTTTAGGACGATGCTGGTGACGATGCATTCTTATTTATTTTTTTAAATCTTCCTTATTAATATTTATTCGCAACCGGTCCAGGCACCATTGACAAATCTCTTTCTGATCTTTAATCCCTCGATCCCTTTCGAACAGACATCTACATGAAGAGAAATAAGTTTTTCAAACAAACTTTTGCTTTATGGCAAGAAGATAAATTTTGGAGACAAAGCCTTTTGGTAAAACTGCAAGGATAAAATGAAAAGGTAAGCAATGGCCGCAGAGGGTTACATTCAGTTCCTCATCCCGTTGAAAATATATACAGATACACGCGCACGATTCATACTATAGTCATAGCGTAGACTATATCATTTGTATAGAGGCGAAAACTTATATTACAATGATTTTAGTTTTTTGTTATGCTAACTTAGATTTCATTCATTCTCTTTTTGCCCATCCAGTTCACCGAAATTCTCTTTTATTTTGAAGGAAATAGTTTGTGTTTGGTGTGGGTTGGCCGGTATCACACACATCGATACAATGTAATGTGAGGTACATTATCGATAACCCTTCGCAAAATGAAACGATTCTAAGAATTGTTTTGTTTCATTTCCATTCATGCGTTGCGCCTTATGAGGGACTATGCGGTTAAGTTAACGCAGTTCACCGGAAAGTTAAACGCATACAAAATTAAACGCAAGTTTTACTTTTATCAGAGTTTTTACGAGAGAACATTCTATGGTTATTGCACTTTTACGCAATGACTATTATATTACTTTTGTGTTGTGTTTGTGTTTCTAGGCTCTAACAGGCCCCCGGGATAAGACTACTTTGTTGTTTATCAAGAAATTCCTTTTTTATTCATACATCTGTTAATTAAAGTCAGTTTTCTCAAGATGCCCACGAATACGCTCCTCATTGGCATCTCGTTATTCTCGTTATTGTACGAAAATGAGCAACGTTATTAAGCACAGCTACTAAACTTGCGATTTTCTTATCTTCTTCTCCAGATGGGTAATTTTTTTGCACGAATTGTGGTCCCTTTTGTCCTCTGCGCATACCTTTCCTCTCTCATTAGCTGCATCTATTTCTTTCTCCCTCTATTTATATTCATTTTTTCTCGATATTTTCCTAGATATTACGAGGCATGTCGAATGCCATGCGCTTGTATATGCGTGCTTGCATGAGTGTGCGTGTTGAGCATGTTAGTACACTGCACTTTACAACAAAGTTAATAATATTGCTTTAACTTCTGTTTTACCCTGAAGTATTTTTAATGATAACACAATCAAGATGACAAGGACAATAAAACTGATGGTTAGAATAAATGCGCATTTATTTTTCCAGTGAAGGGGCAGAAGAGCGGCTATTTTGCAGCACAATATTCTAAATAAGAAGAAATATGAAAAAGTTTTCAATTTACTTTTGATCAAATGTTTGTTTTGCTCTTTCTAGAATTTTCTTGTAAAGTGTAAAAAGATATGAACTCGTGGAGTGTCGGGGTTAAGTAGAATATTAAAAAATAATTATATGCAAAATGCATATCCGTTTATTTTCTCTAGATATTCTTTGCCCACGGAATAGATTAGGCAAACTTTTTTCAGAATATGTATTTATGTGTGTTATGTATTATTCTATTTTTTCATTAATAGAGATCGAAGAGAGGTTAATTATGAGATGATATTGAGGGTACGGAACGACGATAATGAGGATAGATTAATACATAACCATTTAATTGTACAGTAACACCAAAATTGGATAAAGTTAATTTTAGAATTTCGACCCAGAATCCCGGATATTACATACACTTTTGCCAAATTTGAATGTTTCGTAGCACTTCTTGTTTGCAGGCCTTGTATTTTACATAACGTTTTTGTATTATAGTACGGTCACATCCCTGAGGGCATTTTATGGTCTACCCACGTAGAAATTTAACTCTCCTTTAAATCTCCGAACTTGTTTCGAAATTTTTATAAATGAATTTTAACGATAATTCAGGGACTTTATTTCTCAGTTTCCTTGATTCTTTTTCTTCTTCATTGAGGCCTAACTAAGCTCGGCTTGCGCAAGCCTATGCATGAGAACAGCTTAACGAAAGGTTTCACTTATTCTATTTATATGAATTCTCCCAACTATACTGATCATAAATTACGTATAAATATGCCAAATTGTTCCATTATTTCTTTAAAATTAAAAAATTCAAATTGAAAAATAATAGATCACACATAGACAGCTTTCATTGGAGTTGCCAATTTCTCAAACAAAATTTTAATTATTTCGTGCTTTGTATTTTTGAATAAATATTAAATCTAGGACGGAAATGTTAATTATTGAAACCTGACCTGATTCGAAATCTTCCTTAAATGGAACATGAAACCTTCTAGAAATTAATATAAGTTGACATGCTAAGTTGGCAGCCCTTTTTCCGTACGTAATCTACGGTTCAAATCGCTCTCTGTGTGCAAAAGATATGCAGACGAAGAGTGGTCGAATTAACGAAACTGTGCCTGAGGTGAGTATGGGCACTTTAATAAACTCATGTGTGTTCGCAGTTTCGCTCTCACATGCATAGGATTGCACAAGCGACCTTAGTTAGGCCTTTACACCCTGCTGTTATGGCTGTAGCAGCAGTATTAATACTAGTAGTAGTATAGTAGTAGTAGTAGTGGAAGTAATTGTTGTAGTTATTGTAATTATTATTATTGTTATTACGCTGGTGCCTTAACTATTTAACGACCTAGGAGTTCATAAAAGTTTTCTGCAAGCAATTACATCTTTAAGCCAGCCAATAACTAAAACAACTCCGACCAATTTTGGCATATCTGACAATGATAACCACTATATACATATGTTTGGATGCGAATATTTTTGTAGATTGCTCAATTAAATATTTTTAAAGGAATCTTGTTATCATAAAAAAATAAGAACTCTATTCTGTTTTTTGTTGGGGGTCTGGAAAAGGATAATTGATAGGATACACTAGAATTATTAGTAATATATAGAAGCCTTATTAATCATTTTTACGCAAGCGTATATTTTGCTTGAGGGAGGAAATTTAAAATTGTCATTGGCTGCAATAAGGATAGGGCGGGAGGGATGAGAACCAAAATCAGACTTCTACAATAGGATATTGAACTGCAGCCATGATTTGATTGTATTTTTCATTTAATTAGTAAACTGCTTTAATCTGATGTAAATAGGTCACACTGCACTTTCCCCTTTACTCTCTTTCTGTCTTCTCTATATCTCTACAACTGATTCTTGTTGCACCCGATGATATTTCGAATGAACCAATTTGGTTTTACTCGAAGCGTGGGGTTACCCCATCCTTTTTGGTTTTTATTGCACCTTTAAAGGGGGACATATAAAGCCTAACGGCTGCATTCTGGCCCTATTCTGGCTTAATAACGATTTGTTAGGGGTTCATGTTCATGCCTTTGTTCAGTTTAGTTCATTTTATTATTCTGAAGAAGCATTAACAACATCAAAGCCCTGAGAATCCATCACGTGTGGTGAGATTCTGAGTTGTAAGCAAGAATTGAAGTTATGTTAAAAATTCATGCTTTTTTTAGAAATTCATTTATAAAACATTAACCGTACCCATTCATTACCGCTTTCACCTCACCTCAAATGTTGTAGAGAAATTTTATATTTCCTTTTATGAAAATAAATAGTTTTGCTGATTTGATTAAATTTGTCAAAAGACGATTGGCTTAGGAAAAATAGTGATTTGCAACACATTTTGAAACAAAGCCACCCAAAGAAATACAAAGACGCTAAAAGTGTGATAAGATTTCAAAATGATAAGCTACCTCTGTTTGTTGATCTGTGATAAATTGCCATCACAATGATTTTTCTCATCCTAAAATTTTTGAAAACTTTTTCTTCATGTATGGAGATTGGATCCTTATTCTCGCGTAGTTTCCTCACACATCGGTGCCTGTCAGCTTTATGTTTTCGCTTATCATCATTAAGAAACAAAAGAAAGCGATTTTGTTCATATTTTACAATATCGGATTATCACCAATGTTAAGTTATTTTTCAAACCAAACAAATACGCAAATAAAAATCAGCAATGTACAAATTTTCTACTAGTTCCGTTATTAATAAATGTGTTACGATTTGTTCGCCGGTTAACCAAATAGTTAGTGATTGGTTTTTCAAACCTGCTACCTTGTAAGTGTCTTTAAATGTTCATTTAAATATTTGCTTCGACTGGCCTTCTATAGCCGACCTCGGTTTTTAAGAGCTGAATAAATAGTCGTAGTCGTATAAATAGTCGCAAGTAAATCAATAAATCACAATAATAAAACGTTAATAATCAATTTTCATTAGAATTCAATTCATGTTTCTTTGTAACTGTTATTACTATATAATAATAATTTTTTGTTTAGTGTGCAATTGCTTTACGTATCGTTTCTGCCGCTCGTGAACTTATTTTTGTCATTATTTTTACAGTCGTTATAATTTCTATTACGAGAAGGGATGCTTTCTTGAATTTGTGATCGTAATTATTTTTACTTTTTTTGTTTTCTATCAAATTTCTGGTTTTCTATCTTATTATTCCTTTTCGATATAGATTCAGTTAGCAAAAGCTTAATAATTTCCTATTTAAATTTCCATTTTTGTCTTTAAATAATTTTTTAATTTCTATTGCTCTTCATGCATTTTTGTTTCTGTTGACATTTTTAGTCTCCTTTATTATTAGCATCATTATTACTTTTGTTATTGACTTATTTATCCTCGTAGATTTTTGTATTAATCCAGACGTCGTCTCAAAAAAGAGCTACGATTAATCTCAGCGCTGCTCTTGTAGTCGTTTTGCTCTACATTGTTTCTCGTGTTGTTGTTGGTGTTGTCGGTGTCGGTTGTGACCTATTACCTGTTTCAGTTAATTTCAAAACAGATTAAAAACTTTTCTTAAACTTTGCCTGGCAGTTTGCTCTAATTTTTAGAGACATCAATGACTTAAATTGTTTGGAGAATTTATGAATGTAAGCAATGAGACAACAAGAACTATTGGATCCACAGATAATCCTTTTAATAAATATCGTTGATTAAGAGAGTTTGACACCGTGTGCCATAGACAATAAGCAACTTCATAAAATTAACAGACAAAAGAAGAGAACAAACTTCTGATAAATAAAACCAGCTAATCGTCGAAATACCATGGCTTGACACCTTCCCTTCTTTTGTTCAGGAGGGATTTCGTTTATTTCTACCCAGACGGAGTTGACACTTTTTAACACTCAAGATAAGTACGCGTTGATGGCCGACGATAATGACTCTAGGTCGCGCAATGACGATAATAGAGATCGTAGATTCCTTTAAAGTTATGTATCAAATATAATAATTTTCTTGAAAGTAGAAATGAATCTCGTGTGATGTCTTTCAAACAACTGTTGGGAGGGACAACGATGGACATATTTGTAAATGCATTGCTCAAAAAATCTATTCACAAAAATTGCTGAATTTGAATTGAAATTGAATTTAATTGCGACTTTTTTGAATAATACTGTCCGTGGGACAGTGGTATAGTCGTGGTTACTCTGACAATCAATACATTGATTGGAAAGTACAAGAGCGTGGTTAGTTGTCACGGTATTGTAGCCAGTATATCAACAATCGAACAAACGTTCTTTTCTGATGCATCACGAAACCGAATCATGCGAATAGAAATTTGCGAGAAAGTCTTCGTCGTTAAGGGAACTAAGCGAATATTTACTTAGCCACAACATTCCAGTCGTGAACACGGTAAATCGTCATAGCTGCCTAACAACAAAAGCAACAGCTGATAGAATAAAAGGCGAGAACAACAAAAGCAACTGTAATGCCATAATACCGGCAAAGGAGCTTAATCAAATAAGATTGGTAAACGAGATAGACACGACAATTCGTGTCTACAAAAAGGCATATAAAAGCCTTTCAATTTCCAATCCCGGACAACTGGAGCAAACAGATTCCACTATACGTTTAACCTGAGCACCTGCCGTGTTGGCTTAATCTCAGGGCGGGCCATCCCGCACGGGGTTGCAAGTGCGAACTTTGTGAACGCACCTTTTTTCACTATATGGCGACAACCAACGCCCACTGCCTCCGGGTTACCAAGCCGTGGCATATTGTACCTTTGGAGGCCATATGCATGGTATGGACACTCCACTCAAGGTATCGTCGAGGCCGATCTAAAACCTCTACCGGATTATTTGGTCCGGCACCTGGTAATGTATTGTGCATTACCTCACCCGAGCATAAGCTCGTACCCGCGTAATTTTGGGTACAACCACAGCCACCACGAAGCTCCCGAAGGGCCTACCCAATGACAAGCATGTGGGGCTTGGAATATAAAGCCAGATGGTGTAGCTGTTAGCATACGCTATCAGTACACATACTGGCTGTTTCCCCAGATGGTGTAACTATCAGCCTAAGCTGTTAGCACACATACTGGGGGAATGAATCTCATTTTGCTTGTCTCCCGTGGTACCAATTTAAAGCCATATGGTAGGCTCCGGAACCCGGGAGTACCACAATCGTGGTAAGTGACCGTCTCATACTCATACTCATACTCATACTCTCAAAGAGCACGAACTACAAGAAAACAAAGACTTAAAACATAAATTAAATTCCTTAAAGCGCGATATGAAGACACAGTACGTGGATGGACAAGAACGTTTAAAACATGCGGATGAAAGTATCACCGAATTGCGTTTCAAGCGGAAGTATGTCCAACAAATTAATGATCTTGAATACGATTTGATCAAAAAGTGGGAGGAAAGTCACCAAGACCAAGCAGTAATTGCCTGTGATAAACTGAATTAAGCGCTTCAACAACAAATTCGTGAGAAAAAAACGAAATTAATAATGAACAACGCTTCATTTGCGAGATAGAAGCATTTTATCCTCAGCAAATCGATGAACTTATACATCAAATAACAGGGTGGAAGGAGAAATTCGCTCGCGAATCAATGATGCAGGATACAATAATTGTGGAAAAGAAGGAGACCGTACAGAAATTGTTGGCAACATTTAGAAGACACGTGCAGGAGAGCGAGCGCCGGAAACAAGAAACCGAAGATTATATACAGAAAAAGACTGAGGGGCAACAAAGTCTCGAGTGCAAACACTTCAAATCCAATCAGCTTTACGAATTCAAGCTTGGGGGAAGAAAGTAAGAAGAAAGTAATTAAAAAACCTAAGAAGGCCAAAAGCAAATCAAGAAACTAACAGTGAATTCAAACCAATTCGTTGTATTTTTAGAGGATTATTAAGGAAGGATAATTAAAAGATTCTGCCTCTTAATCTTTTATGATAAAGAAAAGATATAAAAAGTTTCATTTATTTTCCCATTTAATTTAATTTAAATTCATGTCGTGTTAGATCGCTATGCAACTAATATAATTATGTAAATTCGCTATCAAGTTTTCCACCTCTTAGTTATCTCTCTAATTACCGAAAATCTTGTAATTAGCAAAAAAAATTCAATCTTAGTTAATTGCATTAAATCGTAGTGGAAAAGTAAATTAAAATCCTCCAAAATTTGAAAAGTTTTGTGTTTTATTAACAAAATTCCGACAACTGATGCATATATCTTATTTGCTTGGTTTTGATTTTTTTCATAATTATAGGTCCAGCCGAAAACAGAAATCGAAAGTTAATAGTTTTGTAGTTTACTACGTATCTACTAACCACGTGGTACTACCCGTATAAACATTAAAAATATATATACTTTAAAGCAGTTTTTGATACCCTTTATTTCATGTAATAATCTTGCTTTAATCTTGTTTTAATCTTGTTCTAATATTGTGTA
The DNA here is from genome assembly GCA_963966595.1 of Physocephala rufipes. Taxonomy (NCBI): domain Eukaryota; kingdom Metazoa; phylum Arthropoda; class Insecta; order Diptera; family Conopidae; genus Physocephala; species Physocephala rufipes. The sequence goes on from OZ016501.1 coordinate 43,783,083, forward strand.
TGTCTTGTTTTACTCCTTAATCTTGTTTGGATAAATTAGTGAAATCTGAAAATTGAAACTCAATTCACTCGTAATATTCCTACTGGGTGAATTACAATGGCAAAAGCTAAAAAGTCGCTTTGGGTGTACACTTCGCTAGATCATGTGCGTGAATGTAAGCCTGCATATATGTATTGATACTAATCAATTTGTGTTACTTTTTAGAGGGCGGTGTACGCATTACATAATCATTTTTCTTTTTGCAGCTTTGTTAAGTCATACATGACGTACCCTTGACAATTATTTATATTTAATTTGTGCCTTCGTTAGTAGTGTAAGAAGGATATGCATTTCCGATTACATTCAGCCTTACTGAGCCCTGCTCAGTTGCTTAGATAAAAATGTTTTATCAGTACTAAGAGTTATTCTTAAACATAAATGACTCTAAATTTAGGATATAATAACTACGAATGTTATTGTCATCTTATAATTATTTTGTTATATCATAGTTTTTATTGCTTATTGCTTTTGATTTAAGACTTTTAAATATTGAGTGATTTAATGTTTTGATTTGATTGCATATTCTATTCATTTGATTCTGTTCTATTTGATTGAATATTAGATTCTACTTGTTTAATGCTAAACACACTTCCTCCTTATACTCAGTTTGGTACTACTATATTTGGTACTATCTTTGATTATACCATCATCGCATCTCTTCAATCATATAGAATGCTCAAACGTCGTTTGTGTGTGCGTCACTTTAGCTCACATTAATTTATTTCCATTTGGTTGACACCTCTAAATAAAATTTTCAACTACCACATTAATTTCAACTTCCGGCATCCATCCGCTTGTCAGCCAGCTTTCATGTGTTTTCGCCGAAGTGCTTTGCATGTTCTTTTAAAACAATTTGTGTTTCAAAATGTCTTTGCCATGCGAGATGCCGAAAACTTTATTTCCATGACGTAGAATAAAAATAGAGATAAATAGAGCGAGGTAGACAGAAAAGTAGAGATCAGGCGGGACTTAAGAATTTGTGCCATTACTTAGCAGTTTCCGTTAGGTTTTTGATTAAAATAGTTTCCGTAATAGTTGGTCGCGTTTGAAATATTATCCTCATCATTTATTCTCTACTTGCATTTATTCTAGTTATTTTTTAGTCGTCTTATTTTTCTTATACTTCTCTTTTCTCATGAAAGCATAAAACAGCGCCTTTTTAAGTCGTTTCAGACGCAAATTGAATTTTAGGTTATTTTCTTCAAAGGAGAAATTTAATATTCTGTGCATATTCGTCTCTAGTCTTTATATCTTTTCTTCGTCCTTGTTGCTGTTGTTATTCTTGCTTTTATATGTATTGTATTCCCTCGTCATTGCGACATAAATTTTTCAGTTAATGTACATTTTCCCCATCTGTCTAATCATCTGTATGTCTGGGATATGCATGTCTCCCGCAGTCATGTGTCCATTATTCTTTTTAATGCATTTCATTATCCTTTGCCAGCTTTCGAAATTCATCAAACAGACGTAAAACCCTTCAACATTATTTCCTCGACGTATTTACCGCAGTACGGACTAACTGACTGTTAATCGGCCTAAAATTGAAAAGAAAAAGATAAATATCGTTTTGGTAGGAACTCTAAGCGCAACTGACTTTACATGCGAGATCTGAATGCGGATGTATAGAGACAGAATATGTGAGAAAATGCAAAATTACGAGACCACGAAACGTTAAGGTTTTATACGAAACCAGCTTTCTCGATTTTTCGTAGGATTGTAATCCATTTGTAATATTTCATTCAAGGAGTTTTTACCTTATTCGTATTAGTTTCTGTTTTCACTGTGACGAATAATTTCATAATTTAATAAATTTGTTATTGCGATCAAACGTGATACATTCATATTTATTATAAAACTATGTGATGGAAATTCTTAAATAATGTAATCCAAACGAAAGAGTTTAAGAATACTCATTGGCGTAAAATTGTCACAGAAATAACAATTTTCAAGGTGTCATGAAACAAACAGATTTTTGTGTCATTTTTGGAATCCTTTTGTACATAATGTTGGGCCATTATAGTTGAGAGACTTCTCCCATAGGTATAGCGCACTAAAACACAAAAAATTATGTTATATCAAAGAAGCGAGTATTCCAGTTCAAGGAAGCTTTTATATTTGCATTCATAGACACAATTTTTTTTCAAATATTTTCCTGTATTGTATGATTGAATAAATAATTATGACTGATAATTGCACGCATGCGTAATTGCATTATTTCCTTATCACGCCATTATTTACTTTTAATTTCATTCCTTCGTATTTAATGGAACGTTATAATTATATTATCAATCGTAAACTATTTGTTATTAAACTCCGGGGAAACAATAAATTTAAAGAAAAAGGAAAAATGTTGTAAAGAGAAAATAAAAAACTCATTAAAGTGCTGCTTCAGTGAACTTAAGTAATTTCAAATGGTAAGTGTCGGAGTTTTCTATTATTGATTTGTCTAGATGGGAGAAAGTGGTTGGTAGTTGGAAATTAATAGCTGCCCCTTTATAAGTTTATAAAATTTGTATAGTCCGACGAAGTAGAAAAACTTTCTCTATAAAAATTTTAAAACAATAATCGTTAATACTCATTGGTGTTTTTGTTATTGATTTCAGCAATCGTTTTCGAATTCGAAAGATTGGAGTTACTAAAACTGCGGTTATATAACTTTTACTTTCCAGGATTAACAACAATGTATCAATCTACACAGACGTAATTATGAACATCAACATAAAGATTAGATATGTATATATTTCGCTTATAACCTCTCGCATTGTATTCCATTTACGCTCGTACATGCTTACTCTTCGTTCTCGTGAGCAATGCGTCACATAAGTTTATTAACCAACATAACTTTTTCTACTTGTCTGCGTCTGTTCCTATTATTTCTATTCTTCATCTTCTAGTTTCACTCTTTCCAGCCCCTTTCTCTTACTGTCTTACGGATTGTGCCTCAATGAATTTCAACGTTAATTTTAATGATTCAGCACAACTTTTTTGAATTCTGTTCTCTTTTGCTCCGGTTTATTCTTTTTCTGCTGTTTTTCTTCTGCCTTTTAATGATCCTTCTGCTACTGCGGTTGGTTTTTCCGCTATTTTAAACAGTAATTCACTTCGATAATGCACGAATTCAACAAATGACACGTTGACCAAAGAACCGAAAGCGTAACACGAAAATCGACAATAATAAATTTCCAATGAGAGCCCGAGATTTCTTTTCATCCGATAGAAGTCTGTCCCAGTTCTAGGCATTCTGCAAATCGTTGCTGAAAGCACTGCCAACATGTATTTTCGCAGATTTATCTATCCCTTTTCTTCCTCCGATTCACTTCCACGCTCTTTATTTAGCATTTGCTTTCCTTTTACCACAACTCGTACAAAATTTAATTGGGGTCATATTGAGTCATTGGAAAAACAGCAGGGAGTGAACCGAGGTTCGGTTTTTTTTGTCTCGCGTTTGCTAGGCATTCTTTGTTACGTCCTAATCTCTCTTGGCAAGACTATTGGCTTGACACTTTAATGTCTTGAGGAAATATCGTGTTCGGTTGATTGTGTCGGTTGATTTGTGAAGCGGAATTCTGTTAAGCAGAAAAGCGAAGCGGCGGGTGGCGGAAGTGCGAAATAGAAGAATAGTTAAAGATACACTGACAAGTTCTGTCAAATCTCCAGATTTGTGTTTATCCGAAATGCTATTTGATTTCAATTTCAATTTACTAATAATTATTTTTCGAATAAAATTTTTCATAATCACTAAATTTATTAACAACGTCATAAATGGCGGAAAATTCTTGAAAATGTCATCAATAAAATTCTTTTGATGCTGATATCTCCTCTGGCTTTATGACAGCATCGACGGCGAAATCCAAACAAAATTCTATATAAATCGAACCACAAAAGACCGTACAAGACTTTTTTCTTACATTAATAAAATATAAATTTGCGTAAAAATCCTTCCTTATGACTTTCTTTATATCTTTTTCAATGTTACAATATTCCTCCTTCTTTCATTTTTTCTCTTTCGGAAAAAGCTTTGTTGCCAGGGATATTTCAGAATCCGTTGCAGGGCGGTTGTTGCGGAGAAACCTTCTAATCCTGAATTCCATCAGAAAATATCGGTAATTTCATTAATTCCACATGGAATGAGTATGCGGAAATCCTCTACCGCACAGTGGTTCCAAATAGAAATCAATCGACAAAACATCAATTACTGAATGGAATTGCAATGATGTAAATATTTTTTCTCAGCGAAAGTAAGTATTGAATAAAATATAAAATTTGTATGCATTTATTAGGTTTAGTTTATAATTTCTCAAATTCCTTCAATTTCCGTATTCTTAATAACAACAAAAATGTTAACTAAATGTGAACATCAATGTGATTTTATAAATTAAAACAACAAGAACTACTAAATACGGTTTGGAAAAAGATATCTACAAATTAGTACGCTAGAATACAAAAAAATATGAATAGATTAGTTGGCTAGAAATTATGTCTAAAAATAAACTTTAGAGTTTTGGGCGAGAAGGGCGGGAAATATTTTCAAACAACTTTTCATAAGAAAAGGCTCACATATGGCGCAGTATAATAGTAGGCGTGACACGTTTATTTTTTTGTGGGTTTATTTATAGAACATAAAAATACTTCTCTATACTCACTCGAAGAAGAAAAGTGTAAAAAGTGGAAGCAGTAAGCGCATTACGTGTAGGGTATGAAAAAAGAATGACGCCAAACTTTTGTAATGTATCACATAATTTTCTTGTTGATAACGACTAATTTTTTCAAGGTTTACAAAAAGGAAAAGTTGGAAGGCACGGAATTATTATTTTAGTATTTTGTTAAAATTTGCCATAAACAAGTATTGAAATAAAAGTAAAGTAAAGCATTACAAAACACACAGGCACGCATGTCGGCACTAAGATATGAGCAAACAAGTAATCCTACACCCATAATAAGAATTTATGGTTTAGTTAGAATAGCTAGAGGGCGCACTTTAGGGCTAGTGGGCTAGTGCACACTTTAGGGAGTGTACATACTCTTAGAACTCGAAATTGCAGATGCAATTTTCGTTTCGAATTAGCATAACTAGCTAACAAGTTAAGCCACAGACATCAACTATTCATTTGGCCACTTTTAACACTTAACGGATTAGGAAGGATATACAATTTATATACAAAATTCATTGGTATTTCCAAACTACTTTTCTTACATAAAAGTATAGTTAGGTATAATGAAGTTTTACATCAAGTTGTCAAAAAATTTGTCACAGTGAAATACTTTTAGCTTAGCTTCGTTTTACACCTGAGAATTTATTCGGAATATGGTTTTTCCTTTTTTTATAATGAAATGCAAAAACTCAAGTGAAAGCGTCGTTGGCGTGGATACATACCTCTCGAAAAACATAATCCAAAATGCAGTGAAATGTGTATATTATTGTCTTTCAGGGTACTCTAAAAGTTATGTTTTTGTACCAACTTGTTATAAGAATGATTTACATTCTACTAACATACCATAACCTATACAGCGCTTTTGGTATACGTATACGTATTTCCCTAATACGTTACACTTAAATGAGAAATCGCAGCTTTAAATTTGTAATTCAGAAGAGAACTTTGAGCTAAGAGCAGAGGTAAATTCTAATAACCTTCACAAAATAGGTGTGACCTACTACATCGATTTCAGCTCTTTCAAAGCCAAACAGCCTAGGAAGACAGAGAATATTTATGTCAAATTTTATGACAATAACTCTATTGGTTTTCTGGTAATCGTGATTTCACGAAACAGGCACGCAGATAGATTGTGAAGAACCAATTCAAACACTTAAGGACAAAATTCAATCGAATGAGGTGCTAGTTCCTAAATCGATTATAAATATTTGAGCATACTTGTCTCTTTTGATATGTTACAAGCGAAAGTATGAAGCATATAGCCTCATAGATTTGAGGAATGGTATAAAACCGGCGTACTTTTGAAAAAATCTAAAAAAGGGCAAATAACGTATTAGCCTCCGAAAACATTTTTACAGTGTTTAATGTTGCCTACTTCTAGGGTGTTCCTCAATAAATGCCTTTTGTCTGCCAATCACGTTGAATGGACTAAGGACCAGTAATGAGGTAAGCAGTGCCTACACACGCACACCTGAACGCCAGTGTAGGTGTGTTTAGATTCTGGTAGATTGTATTGTATTTATTGTATTTATTATGTTTATTTTATTGTATTTATTGTATTAAATTGCTTCTCTATTTACAAAGAGAATGAACCGATATCGCAAAAATTCTGAACTGTTCAGAAAACGAGGGCTAATTGAAGTTTTCATCGTCATCAAAACAAGGAGGAATGGATGTCGAGTAAAAATAAAATTTTTCGCGGCAATTAGCCGCGTTCAAAATCAGAAATATGTGATATATCAAAATGGAACGATTAATGTAATTTCTTGTTTTGATAGAAACTTTAAATTTAAACAAGTGATATCTTTCGATTCTTCATTTTCTTGGATCATCGAAATATATGTTTTCCTTAAAATAGACGGAAACTTTTCGATGTACCCTCGTAGAAGAAGGAAATTATTGTCGAAGGCGCGGAAGCAATAGTTTTTTGAGGAATGTATCACACAATCATTGATGGCTGTCTCCGCGTAGGTTTTGCGGGAATGGAGCGATGGCTGCGCTTCCAAAAACGGTCTGCTTTCATCGAATCACGTCATTGCGGAAACATAATCAATGATAATGAGTCCAAGGCAAAATGTGAAAATATTAATTAACTAATTAAATTATTTATAATTAACGAATAGATCCAACTGCGCGATACCGTTTACTTCTTCTGTTTCGATTTTATTGGCGCGAAAATCAATTCCATTTGGCCTTCATTTAATTTTTCTTTTTCGATTTCTTTATATTTCGATTCAATACTTGTTGCATAATCTTCTGTGTATTGAAAAAGTTTTGATCGGACAAACCTTCTTTTCGTCAATTCACCGTTATAAATTTCGCCTTTTTTATTTATTAATTTTAGAATTCATTTGTTGGTTGCAACCGATCTGCTATAAAAAACCTAAATTTCTGTAAAGAGTTGAACATAAAAATTGCCCCTTTCATCCATTTCATGCACATACGAGCTTGAGGGCTTAGACTAATTGTGCCTCTTCTGCATTGTCGGTCTGGCAATTAAGTCTTTTTTACGATCTAAGGGTTGACGTGGCAGGAGAGAACAGCAAAAAGGCTGTGCTGGGGAGGATAAGGCTTAAGGATTTATTCATTTAACTAATAGTGGTAGTAACACTTTTGTGATGATGATTTAATGATGGCAATAGTTTATACTTTGATATATATTTTATTCGTTTGTAATAGCTGTTTTGGGAATGCTTTAGACACAATTAGTTTCGTAACAAGATTTTTTTTTAATTTGACAGATCTAAGTTTCTCGAAATTTCAAAACTTTCACTAAAAACATCCCATACTTAAAAAGTTTTAAAAACTAATTATGACGAAAACTCTTTTACAGTATTATTTTTTACTCATTTCAAACTATTCTCAAATTAATTAATAATTTGCCCATTATTACTTAATACTTATTAAAGGCAACTGGATTCCTGTTTATTTGTCGCAAAACTTGATCGCAATCATCATTATTAATGCAATCATTTTTTGGACTATCATGATCGTAATTGTAAACTGTTATGCTTTGTTGTTTTTATTTGATTAGTTCGAGTTTAATGAATAGAAAATGGTGCTTAAGTCCATAAATATAGAAGTATAGAAGTCAGTGAGTGCGTATGTGAAGGTGTGTGTGAGTTTACGTGTTGTGTGTATTTGTATATGTTTTTGGTCAAGCCACAGCTGTTTATGGTTTCAATAATTTTATCCAGCCATGGATAAACGCATTAAATTTTTGCTGGAGTATTGAAATGACTGGAAGTTTGGCGATAATAACCGATTCCTCACGACATCCAAATTTAATTATTCCCAAATTACTGTCATCCCCTTGCCTTTTCGTTTCTTTACTACCTACCTTCTATCCTCGATAATTGCTTGTGTTGTGCAGTAGTTTTTTATTTCCACATTAATTTTGTTGCCGTTATGTGGGCAATATACGAGCCTGTCCAGGGCAGCTGCTTTGACCCGATGCCAATAAATACTGCATATTCACAAAACACAATAACAGCAATAACGAAGAATTGCATAGCCTACAACAATTATTTAAGGGATTGCCTTTAAAAAACTAGAATTTTGTGAACATTTTCGAAAATATGGATTCTGTGTCAGAAAATATGATTAATTATTTAATTTCATTCCAGACGGTACAGAATTTATCTTTTTCAAAAGCACGAGAGGAAGAATAAAATCAATATACCTTAACTATAGTTAATAATGGCAACTGTAAAACGTCGCGAAACCGAAACACCGAAACATTGCGGTTGCCTGGACGACACAGGACGCAACACAAGCAAGGTTACCCCAATAGTGGTTTCAACTTGCAACTAAAAAATCGCTAACATTTTTAGTATAATATCTTCAACATTCTACAAGTCAGGGTCAAGTATGACGCAGCAATAGATGCAGCAATATTCGAAAACTCGATGTTTTTGCTGTAATAATTAAATGCTGAACGAATATGAAACACGTGGTGGCTCAAAACCGACAGAATGAATACCCAATGTATTCATTTGTTTGTAACGCGTAAATGTCGCGTAGTCCGTTGTACAATATTTCGATGGTAAGTATTTGTGTCTATGCATGCGTGTGTAGAGATCAAGAAATAGAATAGTACGGGTTTCGACGAATGAATAGCTGGAATGCTCGACTTTTAGTCAGATTCGAAATGTCGGTAAAGTATTTTAGTTATATTCATGAATTACTCGTAAAGGCATTGAAGAGAACTAACACAAATTTTTAAACATAATTTAATATGAATTTAGTATAATTCAATAATTAAAAAAATATTTTTAAATGTTATAAAAATGAGAAATAGTAAAATTTAAATAATACCAAGAAATAAAAATTGTTGAATAATATCCTCTGGGTTATTTTAAATAAATGAAATGTTCATGGATCACACATACACACAGACGGAAATAATTATAAACTACAAGCGGAATTACTTCAAGAAAAGTTAAAAAGATGGTCAGAGTCTTCCTAGGGAAAATATTTCATCAGGCTATTTTTATTGTTTTTAAAAACGCAGTAGAAGCCTATTACCGTCCTCTCTCTGCTTTTATAAAAGCTTTTTAAAAGCATCAGCATTGAAAAAATACTCATCCGGTTCCTCGAGTCTGGAGTTGGCGAAATTGAAACGTTGCTTTTGATGTTTGTCAACCCAGCGGACTGTATTGAGAAAATAATGGCCAGCACTACTTTTTAGTTTTTATGAAGGCTACATATTCTACAATGACATTTTGATATTTCGACATATTCGAAAACTCTCTTAGGACTACTTTCCTTTTTTAATTATCACACCGCTTCGTCTACCAAACTACCAAAAAGCTGATAATCATGAATTTGTGGTATCATTCAATAAATTATTGATTTTCAGGATAAATCAATAATTTGTCGTATATCACATATTCCTTCGGCCCTTTTAGCCATATCGGCTGAATAAAATTTTCAAGTGGCAATCACCTTTCCCAATTTCCTAATTGAACCTTAAATGGAAAAGCCCTTATTCCTCATTTTAATGAAATGAATTGAATTCTATGATATCTTCTCTTTTTGTTATCTTCTCATTTTTGCGTGCATTTTCCCTGGATGCGAATTTCTTTCACTTGAATCCAATTTTCTCTAGGCCAGTGAAGAACATCGCCATCATTTGGAGCATAAACTTGAACAAATTTTAAAGAAACGTAGCAAACAGTAAGTTATATTTTCTTAATCTACTTTTCTCTTTATTTCCAAATCTTTAATTTTTAATAACGACGAAAGGGTGCGAATAAAAGCACTAGAGCGCTAAAGCGTAGTAAGCGCAATAAATGTCTAATGCAGATGCTGGAACGTATTGATGAACAATCAGCAGAACTTTCAGCACGAAGCGAACGCCTGAAAATGATGATGAAGGTGAGCATAATCGAGTAAAGTTAGGCAACTCAGTGAATTTATTGGTAGATTGTTGTTTGCACAGTTACAGCATGAGATGTATTTTGCCAAACTATTTAAAGCCCAAACCATGCGTTGCATGCAACGAGACACAACACCGACAAAACCTTCGACACCATCAGACTGACGGACTTATTGCAAACAACAGGCGAGGGGGTCGAAGCAGCTCCGATTTCAACAACGCTACAGCCATCGACAGTATCATTATTACCTGTATCAGTAACAACAGCTTAAGCCGCAAAACCAACAATAGCATTGGCCAACACAGCCATCATAAGCCCTCTATTAGGATGCCAAAATCTCGAAAGTAATCACGCTCCCCCCACAGGAGATTCTTTTGGTAATCTTTTGAAAAGTCATGACAGTGGCACAACTGGCATCACCTTACTGGACATTCGCGTTGGTCATACCTACGGGGTTATTATTCAGGAGTGCACCGAGTATATCGTTGTCAACGCGAACACAAACGGTACCAGGTGTACAACAATCAACAGCACCAGCGGGATCAGTGCAAACAGCACAGGTGTACAGGAATTCAAATGATTGCCCTTTCCAAACTCAGAATCCTATAATGGATTACGAACTGATATTTTCGTCTGTGGGCACTAGTAATTCGTTGGCGCAAGAAAATGAGAATATGTACGGAATTCGAGCAGAAGAACAAGACGCAAATAGAGAAATGTTAGTGCAAACTAATACTGCCTTAAATGCTGTTGATATTTTGTCAAAGCAACGAGGAATTCAAAGAGGGAAGGATAGTAATGAAAACATTCCTATTAAGGATGAACACAACGTGAATACAAATGATAACATTGTTTATAACGAAACCAACAACAATAATGACACAAACAATAGCGGAATCCGCAACAAAAATAAAGTTCATTTCGCCAATGACAGCAAAGAAACATTATGATATCACAGCAGAAACCGTTATTAGAACCCGACAAATTCCAGCTACAGATAATAATGAAATATATAATCGACATGATAGCAATAATAATGACCTTAATAATAACAACAACTATAGTAATAATAATAATAATAATAATAGTAATAATAATAAAAATTATATTATGATATAATATGAAAATGACATCGAAGGCAGCAGGAACGTAAATTTTAATGAACTCCGTAAATGTGTCGTCAGTCAAGGAAATGTTATAACCACGCCACCATCTTCATCAACAACATCTCCATCAACAAACAACATCAGTGCCACCCTTAACGCAATCATCAGTATCATCTTTATCGATACCGTCTTCCTTGACATTTAATAAATTGAAATATATTAATGAAAACGGAAATGTATTGCAGTAGAATAGAAACAACGAATACGATGGTGGTGGGGGTGTAACAACCCCAACAACGAATACAAGACTAGGTAACATGCACTCTGCTGAAACAATAGTTGAACCAATACAAACTGAAGACTCTGGCAACACCAACAAATGCATTAAAGACGAAAAATCAGTTAATTTTGTTGAAAGCAATCTCGCGGACCAATATATAAACAATACTGAAGGTGAGAAACTTACTGTTGTCAGTGAAACTAATGACTGTAATACCGGTTATCCAATTTCTTCGGTTAGTAGAATTAATGACAGAGACAAAGATTATGGTAGAGACGACGGGAGAGATTGTCATGGTCGTGATGATATTTCGGTTGCAAATAATGTGAATGACTATAAGTCACAGAAAATTTATGAGCTCAAATCACTTCCGAGAGAGTCAAACGCAACAACATTAGCATCGGCAATAACAATAACAAGAATAACAACAACGATGACAGCGACGATGCCAATGGCTTCTATTTCTCAATCATTTCCTTATTTTGAACGTAAAGAGAAGACGGCAATTGAGAACGATATTGAGAACGTTTTTTATGGTGAACTTCATCAAGCGAGCGATGCAGTCAAAATATCATCAAAATAATCTCAAAATCGAGATACACTCATGCCAACTGGTGATATAATTGGTATAAAGGAGGAACTGGCTGACAATGCTCATAAGGATAATCAGTTAGCATTAGGAAAGACTAATGGCGATGAAGGAGCTTTAACAATGATGGTAGATAAGCTGTCGCCAGCTGTAACAGATTTAAGCGAACAAAAACAAGATTGTGACGAAAGAGAAAAGGAAATAAAGGAAGTGAGCTTCGAGGACGGTTCAAAATGAAAGTGTTAACCCTTCTGCCTCTTCTTCTTCATTTTCACCCTCTCAACCTGGTCCTTCGCAAGTTACCAATGCGACGATTAAACCCATACACAATGTAGAAAGGCTCACCGCAGCTAATGATGCGCAGCAAAACAAAAAGAAAAAGAAAGTTAATTTCGTTGAGAGAAGTGAAACAGATGACAGCTCGAGCGTGAAACCAGAAGGCGTTGCGGGCTCCGCAACCCCGAATGACTTTGACTTTTCATCAAATTCTGGTACTGTCGAAGGTGCTGACTGAAGAGGATTTGGTGTTGACAGTGGTGTTAATTAGAAGAAGTTAATATTGACAAGATAACGAACCGAAATGATGAGGAAGACGAAGAGGTTTTGAGAATTGTATGACAGAGCCTTAAAGTAATTTCCTCTAAAAAGTTTTAATTTCTCTGAAATCTTCTCATTTTCAAAAGTTTCCGGAATATTCAATTATGCAGAGAAGAAGACAACCATTTTGCTAGAGCTAATTGATTTTGTTCATGAGTTAACAACTTTGGAGAACTTTTGGTTATTTTCTTTATCATTTCTGTATTATTTTCCTGGCTAGCTTTACAAAAAAAATATTAATTCAATTTTTAAGAAAGCCGCCTTTCTCAACAAATTCTCATATCACCGAACTCCTGAGGCTTGATAAGAACAATGATGACTTATCTGCTGTTGTGCCAGACCGTAATACAGTTCGACAAATTCGAGGTTTAATGAGTTTAATAAAATGTTGAATTGAGTGCAAAAACAACTTCAAAAACTTGATGCGATATTCAGTGTCTAATTTCATTGTCGACGGGACTGGAAACCTCCAAATAGAATTTAACAAAGAATAACGAAAATTCATTTCAACATCCTTTGACATCAACTTAAAATAATCGAGAATTATGTAATGAAAAAGCGACTTATATTGCTTGTGCACCGCCTCAGAAATTCGAGTTTTATATTAATGTTACGGGTTCTGTGATTTATCCCCTGGAATAACTTACTTTGTAATTCTGTAGAAAACCCTTTACGCTCTGAAGAATTAACACATTTAATTATTCCACTGTACTTATAATTTTGTTTTGTCTTTTTATAAAGTATTTAAAATTAGAAACAAAAACAAGACTGTATCGATCAAATAACTCGCGTCGCAACTTGTTTTCTTTTATCTTCCAATTATGAGTTTATGTCAAACGTCGCAAACAGCTTTCAGCAAAAAAACTAATTAGTGATTTTATAATCCTGTAGATCAATCTCTTTATTATCATTGAATAATCTCTGCTCTCCCTCTCTCTCACTCAGTCATTCCGCCTCTGAACTGTCCTACAGCACTTTGTCATTCGTACTTTTAAATCCTCTTTGGCGGGATCTCTTTGCATTTTAATTGAATTTTGATGCACTTAGGGAGCTCTACAGGAAACCGTATTAAGCTACGCCCCCTCACTCTGGTACGAAAATTCTATATTAAATAATTTTCCTTTAAAATAAACGATTTGAGACAACATTTTGTTCCAGGTTTTACGATAATGAATACTTTAACTGCACAAAAGTTATCACGTATATTTCACTGTCGGTTGATTTCATTAACTTTCATTAACAGGAGCAGCTTTCATTAATCGCCTTTACTTCGAGCATCTTCTGAATAAAATGTAGCCATTTTAACCAAAGTTAAATTGGCGCGGCACTCCAGAAATTTCACTGCCTTCTGCCCGTTGTCTATAAAAGAGCGATATCGCATGTAAAACGAATCCAACAGATATGTTCTTCACTATTTCAAATTGCGCCTGAAGCGAAGCAAGTAATTGGTAAAATGAAGCAAAAAAGATCAAAGGAAGCCACACCAGCCTGTAACCTCAAAACCGCGGCAACACCACAACCGTTACATTGGTAGAATATCCTTCAAAAAAATGGGAACAACGGCAACTGAAATAAAGCCAATGGTATCGTAGACGTGAACGTTGAATCAATTGCATCTCGTTTGGTTCTCAAAAAAGCTCATATCAATTTACATCTACGAACATGTGCGTTAACGTAGACATATATATATATATATATATATATATATATATATATATATATATATATATATATATATATATATATATATATATATATATATATATATATATATATATATATATATATATATATATATATATATATATATATATATATATATATATATATATATATATATATATATATATATATATATATATATATATATATATATATATATATATATATATATATATATATATATATATATATATATATATATATATATATATATATATATATATATATATATATATATATATATATATATATATATATATATATATATATATATATATATATATATATATATATATATATATATATATATATATATATATATATATATATATATATATATATATATATATATATATATATATATATATATATATATATATATATATATATATATATATATATATATATATATATATATATATATATATATATATATATATATATATATATATATATATATATATATATATATATATATATATATATATATATATATATATATATATATATATATATATATATATATATATTTTACTAACGTGAATATTTTTGTAATAAAATAAGAGAAACTGTCTTCTGTTAAAAACAACTTGAAAAACGAGAACAGAGCCGAACATAGTCAAGAATATTGCATCGTGTTGAGAGAATTTGAATGAAAATTAGAAGAAAAATTGCATCGAAAGCTTCTAAGGCGAAACGTTTCTGACCGAAGGTACCAAAACAGCTAAAATTAAATTAATTTATCAATAAATTTTAAGTAGTTGTTTTTGCCCTTGCTAGTTTTTCAATGTTATTATATTTTTCCATTTTATTAATAAACCATTATGAGGAGAAATCCATTGCAACGAGGAGGACGTTCTCAGAATCTTGCCCTTAGATTCTCTTAAATTTACAATGGTAAATCTGTAATTTTTATCCTTCTAATTGAAATCTCTCCTCTAATCTTAAGGATTTTGTGATATAAACGTTTTGTCAATAAACTGAATCAATTAATCACGATAGATACCCTTAAAATCAGTTAACGTCAGTTCGTAGCACGCTAACATCAGTTCGAAGTATTAGACATCTTTCATTACGGAATTCTTCTTGGTTAAATCGTTACATTTCAGTGAAGTCAATATAACTAAACTTAATAAAACACACACTTTTAGAACTGAAGAAGAAGTCCTGCGTCAAGTGCATAAATAGTTCCGATTCTAATTCCCGAAAATTCGAAAGTTTTCCTGCAAATGAGAACATGTTATATACTCTTTAGGAAATATGTCATATCTCTTTGGCAATACATCCAGAGCAACCCCTAGTCTAATATGAGTCGTTCGCTGTGATATCATTTCACTAATGATGTCGCTAATAATCCCTTTGAATTTTTGCACAAACTTCCTCGGAAGTGATAATCAATGGATTCAATGGAGAATGATTCAGAGATGATTACTGAGACAACAGAAAAGTAAAGAATTAAAGAGAAAGATTTCCACAAATAAATGTGGAAATATAAAAAAGTTAAGCGGAATTTAGTTTAAGAAGATTAAGAAGATTAAAAATGCTTTTGGCGTTAAAACATAATTACACACATTTTCGTACGAACACGTACCTCCTGCCATCCATGTATCCAGTACATGCATTCAAAAAAAAACATATACACACACTTATTTATCTACTTACACATACATAACTTTTACTGCTTACACATACGCATATATGCAAATGTCTGTAGAAAATGAAAAGGTTACAAAACAAGCAAAGGCCCGAACATCGGCGAGACTTCTGTTAGACATTACGACCAAAAAGAAACTCGTATACCCTACAACTCCTTTGATTTAGGCGATTAATACATGTATTTTTCTGATGAAGAATTAGTAAATTTTTAATTTTAATTAATTTAAAAAGAGGTGGTCCTTGATTTTATTCTCTTGAGAGGGTGTAACGCATCAGTGGTTTATCACTTACGCCTTAGGCACAGCAATATATAACTTTGCGGCGAAATGTATTAATATTATCGTCTGAGTTGTAAGCTTTGTTAAACTCATATTCAGTAAAAAAGAAGGCGTAACACTTGTTCGATTTTTCTTATCTTCAATGTTAAGGTTCCCAAAGTGATGAAATTTACATTTTAAATTTCATCAGAATAGAATAGAATTCATGATTCCCATAGGCGGGCGTCTATGCAGACCGATTTTCAAGCCTCATTAGAATTTGTTTATCTGTCACGTCTTATCGGCGGAAGAACAAAATCGATATGTTCTCCTCATAGCCTCGGTTGAAGGACCATAAGTAAGGTAAAATGTTAAGCCAAAAGCAGAATACAGTTTTTATGCAGTAAGCTGTTACAAAAGAGAACGTTAATGAATATACGGAGGAAAAAAAGACCCGGAAAGCGAAACCTTTGGATTAAACGAAGAAGTGAAAGGAAAAAGTAGAGGAGGGAGAAGCGGGGAGAATCGCTCGCTTTGCAGAGTTTGAATTGGAAAATCGTTGAATTGCTTTGCAACGTTTTCCTTTGCATTTTTCACACACATTTTCCGAAGGATTATGCATACGACCTCGAGCACATACTTCGTTTAAGATGATTTTTTGAACAGCTCTCGATTCTTTTCACACTTAGGTGACAAGAAAATGGCACTTTGGTCGGAAATTAGTTTCATTGTTTAAGAATAGATTAAAAATGGCGAGAAAATACACAAGAAAACAAATGAAAATTTTAATGAATAATGATGCCCATCGAGTCCAAAGAGAAGGTCTGGTTAAATAAGAACACAAAAAGTACTCGGCGCACATATTTCAATAGTAATTTTTTAGCAGAAATTCAAAAACGAAAAATTTAAAATTAAACGGCAAAACGTAAACTTTTAATCTGGGAGACACACTATTTTATATAAAAATACTCATAAAAGATCTTTAATGGGCTTAAAACTGACTGGTTGAAAGCATAAAAAATGGTGTTTAAAAATGAGAAAACGCTTTTGAGAGAACATTTTTTTGGAAAGTAATTTGAAAAAAGTTTTAATTAAATTATTATTTCACAGTTTTATATGAGGTTTCCAAATAACTTTTATGCGAACCAACGAAAATTTTCCAACTCCAACGAAATACTTCATTAAGGGAATTCTCGTCCACTAATGCTTTTAACTCAAATCGAAAATTTAGGTAAACTTTACGAACAAAAAGACGAAATACATTTTTCCAATACATCTAAATAATTCGACGTATCAGTAACGGCTGTTACTGATAATGATAATAATGACTCTTAACGTATTGAAGCAAGATGCAATAAATAAGGTCAAATTCTAATTATTTCTGGTTAGCTGACGGCGCGGTATGCTGGAGTTTGGCGTACTACCTACCAAACTGCTGCATAGAAATTTGCAATTATCCGCTACTGACGTTGGTCGCCAATGTCGAATCTGAAGGAGCTCAACCTCAACGAGTGTGTTGAGTGTGTGTGTGTTGTATATGGTGTCTGATTGATATAAGTTGCGTACGTTAATTCAGCAACTCAGAAAGACAGTCATAATTTACAAATTTAATATGATTGCAGTTACGCCACAACAATATAAAACTCATACAACCCACTCACAAAATTTCCCGATTTAAATTTGTAAAACACTGCGATGATTCCAAAGAATTTATAAATATTGAGCAACAAATTCCTGTTGATTTTTTATATTAAGGTGAAATTAATATTTAATCAATTTGTTACTTTATGAAATTATGCGTAGGCGTATTTTTGATAAAACAATCTCCATCCTACATTTTTTCCATAAATTTAATTAAATCAAATTTTACAATATTTTATAAAGAATTTTTGATGAGATATTTGATTGAATTTAATAAGAAAATTACTTTTTGTGTTTAAATTTGTTAGTAGAAAATATTTAATTTATGCTTTGCAGGAAGTCAACTGGAAAATGCGACAAATACAAATTTTTTTCGGTGCTAGCCTGTAAGCGCACAAAAACACACACCCACGCGAGCTCACACACACGTAAGTTATTACAATTTCCCGGTAGACAATCATTACAATCATTCTGAAATTCGGTATACAATAACTGCAATCAGTAAAAATACTTTAATTTAAAAATTTTCATTTTCGCAGCCGGGTTTTGAAAGATTTTTGAAAATACTAATTTAATGCGAGCGTCAGTTTCTTGATTGTTTTTTAAAAATTTTTTGCAAATTTCAATACAGTCAATTTTCTCCGCAGGCTATTTATATTGTGACATACTTTCTATTTATATTGTGACATTGTGTCTCACACAATAAGGCTAATTTATATTTAATCAAGCATTTAATTATCGGCTACAAGCTTTTAAAATATGTTTACACGAATATGCCCAGAGGTCATGGCACTTTTGCGGTCTTTTGTCTGTCTTTTTTGTGGTTATAAATAAAAAGAAAAACGAAATTAAAAAAAAGTATATTTAAAGAAAGGTTGGACGAAATTTCAAAACAACAAGACTTCGAAAATGTTCAATCAAAAAAAAGGAATACCGAAACTGTGATAAAATTTTGGATAAAAAACAATCATATATTTGGTAGCTAAGCGACTTTCTTAATTGCTAACATCTAAAGTATCGTAAGATATAATCCTTAATTTCAAGTGGGTGTAATAAAGACATACCGATGTCGAAATAAAAAAGCGACTACTTTAGCAAAACACAAGAATAAATGATGACATACAAAAATGATGCCATTTGAGAGCAATAGACTGATTCTGAGCAGTAGAAGGGAGGGAGAATACCTGTGCCTTTGTTTTTATTATTATCTTATTCCTTCCATGGTAACTGTAATTTTTTTCACCAGAGGCTGACACTTACTCCTCACCCTACCTCTTCATATTTTTTTATGACGTTTTATTTTCCCACCCTAGGAAGATATTTCAGTTGAGGTAGAAGTTGAAATAGAAGTAGTCTGGCAAGATGTTATAAAATTTATGAGCTCCAAAACAATTGACATTTAAGTACCGGAACAACACAAACAATAATGGCATCAGCATTAAACTTTTAAAATTCAGTTTAAATGACTAAGGGCCGTTTTCAAAATGTTCGGCCAAACTTGTGGTTAACTGAAGGTAAGTTGACGGGAGGTTCGGAACTTATCCTTCGGTTAATAATTTTCGTTTTCACCAACCTTCGGTTAACAAACCTTCGGTCAACTACAAGTTGTAAGAGATTGTGACGTTTGCTCTATTACATTTGGAAAACAATTTGTAAATCGTTCCATTTTAATTTATTGGTATAAGTTCAGAATAGGGATACTGCTTCGATTTGTTTTATTTTTGGTGCATCGTTACACTTAACCTTTAGAAACCTAACTAACTAAAAAACTTTTTGGGATCGCGCGCCATTTTGGATTTAGAAGCACTTAAACATACAAAAACGCAACGTCATATCTCTGCAACCCATCAAGATAGGACATTGGTAGTAATACCATTTTAAAAGTATTTGAATTGTCTATGATTAATATAGAATACCCCTTCGTCGATATAAATGCCGTTACAGAGTTATTTCAATTTTAGTAAAAACATGTACACTCTTTGTATAAAAAATTATGTTTCCTTCCTAAACGGATACATTTAGGTACCAAAAAGTCCAAACTTTTACCTTTCAAACGATGTATTGCATGATATACTCATTGCTTTAGCTTGTATAGTTTATAGTTTAGCTAATATAGTTTATTTGATTAAAGATGATATTTTAGATGGTACATAATATGATTATGGATGGTAAATAATAAAGGCACAAAATTAGAGTTGTAACAAGGTAGAAATGACAACAATAATAATAGTAATAAAAATAATCGTAATAAAATAAAACATCTCTAAACGCCATAAATTGTGGAAACGAATACTATAGTTTCGTCGAGACCGACAAAAGCATTCATGAAAGAGACAAGGAAACAAACTGGAACTGATCAGTTACAGTGTCTCGGTCCTATAATTTTGTTCAATGTTTATCGACCCTAAAAATTGATATTTGTGCTAAACATTTCCGTAAAAGTTGGGTTCAAAATAATAACAATATAGATAATTGTTAATATTTATATGCCACAGGCTTAGCGCTTGAGCTCAAATCCAACTATATTTGGCTTTATTGCAATTCACTTCTCTGAAACCTTAACTCAAAATCTCTTGAACATCCAGTTAAGTTACACGATTTCGGCGTCGTTTGTGAGAAGATTTAAAGACGAACTTTTTAATTTTATCACCTTCTCTTTTTTCTCAATTCTTGTCGACGTAATGTCTTCGTCAGTTGAAGAAGGCTTTATCGTTCTCCAGCAACAAACACACTACTAAAGCCAACAACAACAAACTTCATTATTTACAAAATATTGCCCAAAAACATGGATAAATAGAAGATAGACAAACGATAACTGTTAATACGAGCGTGTTCTGCGTAATAAAGCTTTTGCGCTTTGGTCAGCTGGAATTGTCCATGTTTTTGCAAAAAGAATTTTTATTATCGTTTCGAGTAAAGAACAACAACAGCAACAACAGAAAATGTCTAAAGTTAGAGTGTCTGTAGTGTTCAGCACGTTCGTGCAATAATTCTTGATTCCTTGCGAGGAATTATTGCGAAAAAACCGTGGCGGTGGTCGTTCGATTGGAGAGCGGTGGAAAATAATAACTACCGTGAAAGAAATAAGAAAAAATAAAAAAGCAAGAAGAAAAACAAAAGCAGTACTTACAACGATTGAAAGCAACATACTAAAATGAAAAAGTGTGATTCTTCTTTTTCCCCTTGATTAATTTGTTCCATGGCTTGGTTTAAGAGGAAGAAGTACAGAAATTTCTCGTTTTCATTCATTTATTGTTCTTAAGCAACCAAAAAATGGTCATCGGGTAGCTGCGAATAAGTTATTACAACGCTTTTACATTATTTGTAACAAATTCATTTTTCTGTCAGCGACCGTAGTTTCATTGGTGATGCCTTAAGTCTCTGAAGTTGTTGCCCACGACGACTGGTCCTAGCTGTCGTTGCCGTTGATGTTGTTGCTGTATTTGTTGTTACCTCTGATACACTTGTCAATGCATTTGCTAAAAATCGCCTTTGGATAAATTCTACGTTCGTCATTCTCACCAACGTAATAAATCAGCTTGAATGAGTTTTACGTGCACTAGAGTTACCAGAGTTACAATCTCGTTTTAAAATACGGGAAAGAAATCAATTGTACGCTGTAGAAAGTCGTCGTCACGTTAATGGAGAGTAATTTTGTTTGAATAGTGTTGACTGGTTTATGACTTTGGTTCGAGTTCGGGTAGTCAGTTCTTGTTTTCTCTGTTTTAGTATTGATGAGTTGATTCCTTTCGATGAGGATGCTGTTTTAGTAGCCTTGCATTGTGGTTTTTTACCATTCTCTGTTCTAAAAAAATTATTTAAATTCTGTTTCCTCCATTCAAGCCTCTCTCTCTCATAGCCTTTTCCCATGGAATTATTGCCTAGGATGAATTCAGGACATAATGGTATTGATCGTGTGCTTTATTTTCTGCGATCGAAATTTTATACTCAAAAGCTTTCTGTTTTATAAATTTAACATATTTCTTTACCGCTACCTTTTTAAATAGAAATATATAAAAATAAATAGGATTGCTTCTTGTAGATACAAGTATTTATTTCATGTTTTTCATTACTTTTTTATTACTTATTTATTATTTATTATTTTTATTACTTTTTTATTATTTATTACTTTTTTAATTTTCTTGGGCAATTTTTTGTTACTATCATTTCTCTTATAACGCCTCTCACATTACCAAATGTAAAATCTCACATAATTTTTATATTCTAAAGAATATTTCCTTGTTTATTAAAGGAATCATTTAAGTTATATAAAATTCTGTTATATATTAAATTATGTATTTTCCTTCTGATAGAAGAGACCATTCAATAACTTATTCGTGTCACTACAAATCCCATCAGATTGAAGGTGGCGCAACTTACATACACTTGAATGATGGCAATCATTATTTGAAGTAATTAATAACGATGGAAACTATGTTCAGACAGCGTTTAAGGGTACTCATTTTATTTGGTCTAAATTTCCCACGCAGAAGAATCGAACGTATTTCTCGAGAGAAGATTTGTATAAAATGTTATTTAAACATCGCAACTGTCTACGAGATATTGCTAGCTTTTCTGTTATTGGGGGACCATCCCCGTTTTTGCAAAAAAATATAATGATATTTTACACTTTCAACAAAATTTCGTTTTAATACCATTTCAGAAATATTAGATTTTAAAGGTTTTGTGATAAAAAAGTATTCGTGAGACTTTAATTGTGGTAAATATTCATTTCTGAGAAAGAGTATGATATATATACTTTCCTATATTTGCTGCACCTACTTTAATTTGTTACAAAGGACATAACGAAGTCAACATACTCTTTCTTTGTACGAAAATAAAAATAGGGTACGAAATAGAAAAATGCAATATAGTAAATAGAAAACAGTAAGTAAAAAAAGAAGATGAAAATAAATTGCAAAAACAAACAAGCCAAAACGAAATTGTGAGAAAAGAGCTGTAAAGAATGAGATATACGAGTAATATGGTTTAGTAATTTCATGATCGGTATAAAAACCGTAACAACGTTTTCTTGGTCGCTTCCGGGTGCTAGAGTTAGACTTATACCGACGGTAGTAACTCTTTTTTGCTCGCAAAATAGAAAACAAAATTCTAACAACGTGCGCATTAGCGCGAAACACCAATGAGTAATCTATTGTTGATGATTGTTTTATCGGTTTGCTGCTTACATTTATTTATATTCTTGGGCTATTACGTGGGAAACTGTTTTTGCTGTTACGGTTGGTCTTTTTTTGCTTCTGTTGCTCTTTTTGGTGTTGTCAGCAGCTGATATTAGAAGTTTCCATCAAGTAATTAATGCTCAAATCAACACCAGATGGATGAACTATTGATTACAGTATTAAGAACAGCAACAACAAAAACTTTGAAATAACAGTCATGAGCTGTATACCATATGGACAAGTATCAAACGACAAGAGTGTGACACGAAGGTGATGATGATTGTGGCAGGTAATGCTGCCGGTAATGATGAATAATTCTCGCCACTTTTAATTGCTATCGATTTTCCAAGTAATCGAGTAAACATATCTTCGAGTTCCTGCTACGTCTGCGACATACCTTTTCACACACAAACCGCAAGATTCTGATCGAACGACTCCTTCTTTCACCGATATCCTCCATGCAGTATATTTCCTATACAACATTAACTGCATGTTTGTGAATGGCGTTAAAATTTTAGCAGAATTTTATTTCCCACAAATCAAGCGTACTCTATTTTTTACCATTTTCCTCCTGGAAGCATTAATTCAACGCCAGACAGTAGTTGTCTGTCAACCTGATGATCGAATATGGTCGAAAGTCGACAGCGTGATGGTCCAGTGATCTACCAAATGCAGGAAAGGCCGTGCCCCCGCTTGCATCTTCAGTCGTCGCACAGTGGCTGGAATTTTAAAAAGGCGGCCAAAAATCATTTTTTCAACTATCGCCGATTTTAAAATTCGTTAGTTCGTATGAAAGTAGATACTTACGAACCTAGAGAGACAAAAAATTGAGTCTCTATTTTGATTATTTCATTAACAACAGGATAGTCGAAAACACACTTTTCCGTTTTTGGTTTAAATTTGCTGATTTCCTAGCACATTTTCTGTTTTTGAATACTCATATCGCAATCATTTTTAACGATAATATGTTTCGGTTTTTTTTGTAAAATACTTTGTAATATTTACTTTTAAAAACTGTAGAGCTTACTACTCTATATGTAACACTTTTTTTTCAATAATTTTTTTAAGAATAGGCTAAAATAGGAGAAAATTCTGCAGTTTATAGAGCATAACTTACAAACGCCAGAAAACGCCAGAACCAAATTTAAATTTTCAAATAGGCGGAATCTTCCTCTAAAGACACGTACCTGTTTTTCTTGCGTCCACTTGCGTCTGGGCAATTTAGAGCATTTTTTATGAGTCAAAGTCGGAAAATTGTATGAATATGGTGAGTATCGCTAATTGTTGTGGATTGTCTTCTTGCATACAAAAATTATGCAACAGGTAAGGGAATAAAGTAATTTCAGGGCTGGGAAATATGGGAAATTATCCTTTTACCCTTTTGAGGGAAACAGGTAATATTGGGAGGTTTGTAGGTTGCCGACAGGTAGGTAGATAGGGAAAAGTAGGTATGTTTATATATTTTCAAAATTGTTTGAGTAAGTGTAAAAGAGGCGGTTAAAAGCATAATTATTTGGATCACAATTTTATGATCTTGTTGTCCGTTTTTTTTATGGTTAAAAAAAGGTTTGAATAAAAAATGAGCCTGGATAGGAGTATTTATAGGAATGCAAGAGTTGATTCTTCATTATTCAGTAATTATTCAAATAATGGCTAACTTCAGTTACAAAGATCTCGCGGACGTTTATTTCTCTCGAAGGGAAGATATATTGGCTCGTGTTTTGCTCTATGTGATGAAAAAGATATTGGCATCCATAAAAAAAATTCATACTTTTCTGCAACATTTGAAAGAGCGTTACAAGGAGGCTCACAGGAATAAAGAAAAGCTGTATAAACGCTTCGACTCATGGTTTGAAAATTCTCTTGATTTTCGAAACAAAGTTCCAGTTGATGAAAACACCGGCAGTTACACTTATTTATTAATTATAGTTAGTTATTTATTTATTTCTTGTAGTTAATGTATTATATGGACGTATGTTAATACCGCACATGTGCATACCTTATATTATATTAAAATTTTTAATAAAAATTATTTTTTTTAACTAAGAATACATAAATCTTTCAATTATCTAAGATTTCAAAGGATTTCTCAGGTTTTGAACATCATTGTTATCTTAAAATTCAAGGAAAACCGGAGATGGTTTCTTTCAATGCATCATTACTCTCACATTACTCCTGTCGATTTTCATCAACAAAGCATTAAATTGAAGCTAAAGGTTCAACCTAATCAATGCAAAAAACCGCATCAAAAAATTCCAATGCGTTCAGAAGATATAGATTTTTGACCGCCTTTTTTAAATTCCAGCCACTGTGCGTCGTAAATTTTTCAGTGGTCGGACCCTCATTCGAACTAACATAATTGATTTATAGAATTAAATTTTATTAGTAGAGTATGCTGGCCATCAATTAGGAATTGTTGCATGCTTGCGCACATTTTATGTCGATGGTGAAATATTGATTCACAACAGGTGATGGAAGCAATCGGGTACTTGCTAAGTACTAATTTAGTGAAGGAATCATTAATCCATATGTAAGAAGTTCTATACTCTGTTCTAAAAGTGCTGTATATTCTATACGAAAAATTTCTTTGATGTTTTAAATTCAAAAAAGCTACGGTAAATACGCTAATATTTGATGCTTTTACGAACTATTGCTCATGACGTTTAAAAAGGTATTCCTCTGATTAAACGTATATTTTAGTTAACATTTCGGAGACATTATAAAAAAAATCAGATGAAGATATATCTCCGAGGAAAACTATCCAAACTATACTACTTACCAAACTTTAAAATGTCTGTAGATAGACTTCCCATGAATTTATTTGAAATACGAAAGTAAATAAACAAATAATCAGAATGAAGTTTATTAACTTTGAAATGTACTGTTTCTGAAATCAACTGCACTTCGTTACTTTACCGAAAACGAGTTGATTTGCTTTAAAAACGTTTCCTTCTTCTTAACAAACATAATCCGCTACAAACGGCATGAGTCTGGAGTAAAGCACGTTTATAGTCGAAAATTTATTCACAGCAGAGACTTAAAAAGATCTGCTACGCATCTGAGCATGAGCGGCCCCCAAAGATTCCCAGCACAGCGTATCTCCTCTTTTACTTTTTATTGTTTTTTGTTGAATATTTTAAGCTGAAAAAGCAGACACAATGCATGAAAACCGGAACTGCCAGCAACACAACCACAGCAAAACTTAACGATAGTGCCCAACACGCACAACCAAGTGTACCATAATTGTAGCCGCAACCGTCGCCGCCAGAAATGCACTCATCGCCCGCCATGTGCCGTCCATACGTACAATAAAAAATTCGTGAACAAAACTATGAAAATAATTTGAAAATGTGAGTAAGTTGAAATATCTGTTCCTTGCTATTCTTCTTAATTTGTGGAATGTTGTGGGCGTTCGTTTGGCTTCATGGAATCCGCTGAACATAGGTCCGTTGTAGTTGTTATCGGCGTTTTGTTGGTGTCTGTATGCTGGCTGTGTGGGCCACATATATACCTACATAATCACATGTATGGGTTTTGAAACCGTGTATCGAAATATAACCAGTCCATGAATGGCCAGTAAATCTTTCTGTGGGCAATGGTGGATTTTTGTTGACGTTATTGTAAACGTTTGCTAGGTATTAGCAGCTGGTAAATGGGTTTTTATGGCTGAATCCACATTGCCTATATTTGTAAAATTTATCAAACTTTGCGTGATACAGCGAGCCATAAATGAATCACTTATGACATGGATCACACATTTTTTCAGAAGATAACTTTCTAAGATCACTTGAAATCCCAATAATTTTTTAAGACTTGCTTACAGCGTTTCCAAATTACGAGAATACCCTGCGCACACCGTGGTGATTCCAATGTGATGTTCGAATGTCATATACGATTTGTTTATGCGTTTCTAAAGAAAATGGGACTTGTTGTTAATGCTGGTTTGTAAGTTTGTTCAAATATTTTACATACGAGATACCTGAATAAATTGCGCTCCGCACACAGTAAATGTACTGCGTGTTTTCGTTGTTGTTGATGATGCTGCTTCTTCTGCTGATATTGTAAGTCCTGGAGATCGAGGGAAAGGATCAGAAAGCTCCACACAGATTGGTGACGGTACAAATATCCGAGAGGGTGGCTCCCTTCAGAGCTGTGGAGATTTATTGCTTTCACTAAAACATTGTAAACAATTTCTAATAAATTTTCGCAAGTTTGAAATTATTTTCAAATGCAATTTTTTGTTCTATTCTGTTATAATAATTCCACTTTAAATTGAAGTCTTTCTTAAAAAATTATCCATCCATTACCCATCCCGGTAATCCGCTCGTATTCTTTTTATAAAAGTTATATTCTTTAAAATGGAATTTCTATCTCAGACATTCCAAAGATCGGCTTCCATTTTTCCAAAAAATACTTCAGTATTAATCAGGTAAAATTTTCAAAGAAATTCTGAAAATATGTTAGCCATCCTATACGTCAAGTGTCGTTCCACGACAGGTACAGACATCGCTGAAATATATTCTGATATTCTTCAAAGTATGTGATGATATAGCATAATATAGAAATGTTATAAAAATAAAAAAAGGCCATAGAAATAACAGATAACAAAGATTTCCAAAAACGAGGCGGTTGACCTTAAATTTTTAAATTTTTTAAAATTAAGTTCTGTTTTGTAACTATCTATTTGTAACTCCTTTGAAATGATTTTTTTAAATAAAACACATCTACAAGAAGTGAGCGGTAGAGTAAGATAGAGACAAACTCAAAGTGGCTTGTTTTTACATTATTTTGGACTTTGGACTAATACACAAATATATTCATATTCAAAGGAACGACAAAAACAAAAGGAAATTTTGACTTAGCAAAACTGAATTCGTGAAAACAATAAATTACTTTCATTTGTAATAGCAAACCTCACTAATGTCACAATAATCATTGAAGCAATAATGATGATGCTTCCGACGCAATACATTACTACGAACTCCAATGACAAGGGATGATAGTCTTTAACCAAGAAATTCCCCTGGTAATGATGTAACAATAATAACGTCAAGAGCAACAACATAAATAATAAACACATAAGCCACAGTTGAAGAAGTGACAGCAAAATTTATGCAACTCATTATTATTTAACAAAAATTTGTTACAATTGAGATCGTCCAAAAGTTGTTTGTGTCCGTAGATACGAAGAGAATATGAACTTATGTGAGCAAAATATGAAAACATATGTAAGAACAAAATATGACAAAAAATGAAGTACATGAAAGATACGAAAATATACATATTCTGCACAGATAAGTGTATAAGGAATTAGAAAAAAATTAAACACTAAAATGTGAACAATGAAATTATTGCATTTAGAGATGTTATATTTCCAATAAGAATTAAAAAGACTGACAAAGTTCTGAAAGCTTGCAAGAGTGTGTTGGCCCGCTTTTAAGTGCGTCCTTTCGGCGCTAGCTAGGTATTAAGAATGATTCTACTTTATTATTATCTTCAACAATTTATGGGATTTTGTTTACTCGAATTTCACGTTCGGTAAACTCTATTGTTCAATGTTTGGAAATGGTTTTGACAGGTTTTACGCCAATAAATTCAATCCTTTCAAATTCCCTTGGTTCGACTGATTGCACAAAAGGAAATGGCTGTAGTTTTTCTGATGGGTTCATTCTATAATTTGTTTTCAATCTCAAGCCGTCCAAGAAAAGATACGAATGTGTCATCAGTGGCGAGGTGGCAGTCATGGAAGTGGTGGCACCCTACTCCCTAGGGATCAATAATATAATCAGGTTTTGCTTCGGGTTGTATTGCATTAAAGAGATGTAACAAATATAGAAGGTTACGATTCAGCACCGTCCGTATGTTTGTTATGATTTTATTATAATCGTTATAAAATCGTCTGCCGCAACGGTTCGATATCTGAATTTAATTTATTTTATAACAGTTCAAAATTATTGGTCACGTTTTTTGTACTCATCTATTATTTATTAAATCGCTATTAAAATGCACCAACAATAAATTATCAAATTTTAACAGTATTTCGTTTCAACAGAAGTTTTTTGAAACACCTTTGAGATTACCAGGTCTGCTCTGAAGACCGATACGGTCATTGGTTGCTCTTTTATAATCTTCCCAAATGTTACTTCTAAAAGAGTGTTTCACTTGTCGCGTAAACTATATTATCGATTCGCCACCAGTACTACCTCGGGGTCTTTGGTGTCATAATGGGTACGCTGCGTTGATTTTGAAAGAGTTTCTAGATATCAAATGAGCTTCAGGTATTAACATTATACCAAAAGTCGTGACCATAATGATGTTTTTAAGCTCGTTTTCATGTTGGAAAATGTCATTTGAATTCCAGAAACTTATCTTTTAATTCTTGGTTTATTTAGTGCGCCCTGTAAAAGATAGAATGCAGTCTTCTTCTGTCGTTTTTCCGTGTAATTCGGTCAGCTCTCAAAAAAAAACGCGATTCTCTCATGAGAGAATGGACTTGCCATGGGCCATTCAAATTCTCGTCGGCGAGGCCAATCATCAATCATAACACAGTCCTAGTGTGGTGAGATAAAATTGTATCAATATCAAAATACAGATACGTTTAGTATGAAAATACAGAATTATAAGTGAAACAAGAGCGCAAATTCCCGTGCGCTTAGTTTGTTCGATTATTATGTCTGAGCTTTCAAATATTCTGTTATTTTTATTATCACAGCTATAACTTCGGCAAGAACAGTTATATGAGCATTTCTGGCGTTTTTGTTAGTGTTAGTGTTTGAAAAAGGTATTTAAAGTGTTTAAAATACTCCGTTGTATTGCGTTATCCTTAATCGATATTTAAAACAATAAATATTGCCTTCTAAGCGTAGCGGACTTTCCGCTAAATCAAACGCGCAAAACGACTAGAGCACATTTACATTTAGAGGTATGTAACCTCTATCGCTTTCTGGTACGCATGTGCAAAAGACATTTCGATCGGCGCGATGTCGATAAAGTAGTTCCACGAAAACTCAAAAAAATTACAAAACTATAAACTTTTTAGACAAAATTACCTAGTTTCGTAATAATAACTGATTGATGTAGTAAAGTGTTGAGCGGCAAAAGATAAATAAATGGAAATGTTTTTTCAACTTAACCATCAGAAATTTGCAAAGAAGTTAAAATCGGGAGAAAAATTAACACTTTAAGAAATTTGTTGCAGTAATAAAATTTCCACCCTATTGCTCAGGAATTTACATAAAATTTCAAAATCAAAAAGTGGTGACGCTGTTGGCATCAAAAGAATACACTTAATTCGGAGCTCAGAAGAACACGGCGATTACAGATATTACGTTAACCGGAAAGCTTATTTGTCGTAACTAAGTAATCATAAACATATTTCGATCCAGTTTTGTTTAAAGTAAAATTGTATTTAGTTTTCTTAAAGTCTATTTTAAACTTTTCCACTTAATTCTTAACCGTTTTTCTTTGGAAATATTATTTAATAGCTGTCAAGGTATCAGTCTACGTTTAATATATTGACACCATCAGTGGGTTGTTATCGGTCCAAAAGTCTTTCATATTCTTGTTATTTATTACTTTTTGTTTTAATTTTTTAACAAGTTCTGAGAGATTTAACAGATTTCGAGAGACTTTTTGCTGTTTTATCGCTGTATGATATTTATAACCATTTTTATAAAATTTAATTTTTTAGTTTGAATTAATCTCACTTTCCACTATATCCCCTCAACTTGGTTTTTAGTTTATTCTTTTATTTATGATTTACTCTTATTATTGTTCAGTCTTTTCTGCTGTCTCTGTTATTGTTTCCTTCCCTATGCGATAATTTATTTTAATAATTTTACATAAAAGGATTAAAATATCATAAAAAACACATTTCATGATTACAGAAGCTTTTAGTTCTTCATCTTGGGCGCAATGACGGCAGCACAACATTTTACCGACCGTTCTGTTTGGTTAACTCGTGGGTTGGTCGCTGTGTTGGTTGTTTTAAGCTTCGAACATGGTTTTAACGGTCGTCATTCTTAGTTTTAATGTCTTATAAATGAAATGTTTATAGATTCTGTTATTGTCGACGACAAAAGTATGAGCCGAATTCACCAACATGAACATAATATTTTTGGAATTTTTTAAAAATTAAGCTGCAGAGAAATGGATTGCATTAATAAAAGTGTTTTGAACGGGTCTTTCAAACAGAATATGCAGATGACAATTCAGTGGTCTTTTAAAATTTCCTTCTCTTCGTTGGAATTCTCACGATACTTAAATTATTTCTGCTCTTGAAAATATGTTTCCTCGCGTGGGGTTTATTGGGATCTCCCCCAAAAAATTTTAAAAAAGCGTAAGCTCTCCTTAGTGGGCAAGTTTTCTCGAAGGTTGCTATCGGTCCTTCGGTAATTACGCAGACTTCAAAGAGTTCTTAGAGAGTTTTACTGGAAACTGCGTTATACATTTCATGCCAGTTTTAGGATTTTTGTATGGAATTTTAATTTTTCGATTAATCCATTAAATCATTTTTCTAGGTATACTCTGGGAACTCTTTCCATGTTCTCATATTTCTATTTGTTTTGTGTCCTTCCTCTGCCCTTTTGATTACATTGCCAAAACTTTGCTCAGAAAAAGTAATCTTAGAGTAAAGCTGTTGGAAAGCTTTCTCATTCCCACCTGTAAAGAAAAAAATATTTTTAAATTTTTTCCTTTAATATTTTATGGCAAAGAATTGCAAACCGTTTATCGTTTTGAATATTTTCGTATTATTTTGTGTGAAGCAATTTGTTTCCCTTTTCGCTCCCTTCTGCAGAGTTTTATACCGAAGTGTTGAAAGTAACCCTCTGTGAAAGCAGTAAACAACTCAGTTACTCCAACTTGTTTTTGTGAAAGGATTCTCAAAAGAAAAGTTTTTAGACAAAGCTAAGAGCTAATATTTGGTATTATTTTTTATTTAATTATTCCTCGAGAAAACCGGTGTTTTCCAGTATTAATTCCATGTATTTAAACAAGAAAGTCGATCTTATGAAGAAAAGTATTCTTAACAGACAATATGTTCTCTAATTATAAGTAAATAAAGCATGAGTTAACTATCAAGCTTGCGTACAAACACCTGTGGGGAAACATCGCCTCTTCTTGCCTTTTGAGGTGAAAGTTACAATTTCAAAGATTGAACTGAATTTGTTGTTCGTTACGTTTAGTATTTTATAAGTTTAAAGGAGTTGGGCTGATGCCCTTCTAAAACACAGAAATAATCCACACCCCCGAAAAATTCGATGCAATGAAATCAGTTTAAGACTGAGCAAAAGCAGAAAATGCGGTACCAATTTGCTGCTAACGTTGTAAATCAATCTGAGGCTTAAGTTGAAGTTAGAGCTGAAAGCTACAGCGAAAGTGATTTGAATTGTGAATAACTACAAATTGTTTCTAGGTTTTCAGTGGTCTTCAAAGGTGAAAGTGTAAAGTTGATGGATTGACACGATTGCAAGATTGCACGGATAGGAAGTAGTATAACCCAGTAGGAATGAGAGATGAATGCAATAAATGAAATATTCCATTTTGAACTCTTGAATAACTATAGATATTCTCCAGTATGAAAAAGTGAATGCTTTAGAAAAGCATTGCTTTTATTTCCCATAAAAGTGTATATATGTTTACAAAATCTTGTAGACCTGGAATAATGTTTAATAATATTATATTATTAATAATAACAATAATTTCTTGGTGTGATCAATTTGTTGAGAGTGTTTGCTGCAAACGTTATTTATTGTTGTAGTGAGATTCTCAATATAAGTATCAATTTTGCCATTTGAAATATTGTGATGCAAAGAAGGAAAGTAGGAAGAAATCTCATTGTCTAGATCGAGTCGGAAGTTGGTTCAATTTGTGTTTTTGAAAGAAGTGTATGTATTAAGAGGTTGCAAAATAATATCATTGACTTCAAAATAGAATTTCAATGGGGAAATTGTCGGAAAAAGGAAGTAGTAAAGATGCACGGAAATTTGGACTAACAAGATCAATTAGGTGAAAGCAAAAATGACAAACCATTTGGAAATGAGGGTGCTGTGCTCGAAATTCTCACAAAATTAAGCGTATTGTCTTGGAGCCAATCATATAAGATATTGCAATTGCTATTATTCGAAGTACCGCCCCAATATAAATTTTTGGCATTAAAATCGCCAACGATAAAAATGTCATCAAAGGCTCTAGTAGAGCTAAGAAATTCCGAGAAACTATTACTTATTATTGCATTGGGTTATTGTTATTATATTGGTTTATTGGGTTAGCGTTACAAGAAAATAAATGCCACCAATGTTTCAATTTCTATAAAAATATTTGGAAAAGCCAAATATGATGTGTTTATTATAGAGTGACGATTATAAACATATACAAATTAACCGAGCTCTGAGCAGTTTTTAAATGAGCTTCTTGAATGAAACCAATGTCTATATCGCAATTTACCAACAAGTCTAGAACTGAATTATACTATTTTGGTCAACCGAAGATCTAACATTAAAAGTCATTAAATTCAAAAATGTATGGACCAAATGTCAGCTTCCTGGGCATCCCGTATTAATTTGAAGCACTCTAATTTAGCCTGAATAATAGATATATTTTTGTAGGTGTTCAAAAAGTTTTGAATCTTTCCTTCGACAATGTTTCCTGATCACGCAAAACCTTGACAACTTGCAAAAACTCTTCCACAAAAGTTTTATGGTTGGAGAAAACTTTCTCGGTATGAACATTATTGAACAGACTTGAGAACGATTTTCCGGGAGTAATGAAATTTGAATTTAGGACTACCTTTGAAGGATTTTCTGCCTTGTGCTTTACGTGTACGCCTACCATGATTGGTTTAAGTACACGGCGGGCCATCCCGCACGGGGTTGCGAGTACGAACTCTGTGAACGTACCTTTTTTTGCATATAGCGACAACCGACGCCCATTTCGCTTGCGGTAGCCAACCGTAGCTTTATCATGTACCTGTGGAAGCCTGTGTGTGGGCAGGACATTCCTCGCAGGTAGCTATTTCGGCACTATCTAAGGCCTTGTGCCGGTGGGGACCTCACCGGCACTTGAGTTGACGGAGGCGGCCTCCTCGCGCAACTCTCGCGGAGACTCAAGGGAGAATTTTTTGAAGGAGGGATGGCTAGCCTCTCCAGCTAGCCGGATGTCCCGCCTGGTTACAGTTTACGCAGTAGGGAACCTCCACGGCAGTCGGTACGACGTTGTCTTCATTTAACAGGCATTGGTTTCTTACCTCCGGTCCCAAAATAGCCGATCTTAAATCTTCGACCAACTTTTTGTAGTTCGCGGAGAGACCTTGTTGAAGCAAGCTTTTTTCATCATCAATCATCCACATTAATTCTCGGATTAATCAGTCCTTAATTTCTTATTTATATCTCACCAGGAAGTTATGTAACTTTTACATTCTTGAAAAATTTGAATATTCGAAAATATCAAATTTACACAAATTGAGGATTATTTTAATACCATAAAAAGCAAATCCAACCTCGACAACAATGAAAATCACGGAATCAACAGATCAAATAATTATTGAGCCTTTGCTTTTAGGTTTACTTACACTTCAATGCTAGTGCCGGGAGCAAGCACGTCAAGATTTGTCTTTCGGTTATATTATATATAACCCTGTTAAATGAACATGCTGTTTTCTCTAATATTGTTATTAAAATAATACATTATAGTTTTAAATTTTTCCTTGTTATACTAAATTTGTATGTTGTGAATACTTGATAGTTTCTTGAAAGACTCAATAAATTTAACTTTACATACTAAATGGCAAAAGAACCAGCAAGAGTTTAGATTTTAGCCGTTTTTAACAACAAAGAATTAATAGCATCGGAATTGTAAATATTCGAACGCGGTAACTCTTTTGGAAAATATATACTTTTAAAACTTTTTGCGATTTGAGGTTTTTGTATGGCTCCTTTTGTTGAAGCCTTATGTATCAATTTTTCGT
Source organism: Physocephala rufipes (assembly GCA_963966595.1). Taxonomy (NCBI): domain Eukaryota; kingdom Metazoa; phylum Arthropoda; class Insecta; order Diptera; family Conopidae; genus Physocephala; species Physocephala rufipes. Next base: position 43,818,148 of record OZ016501.1, read on the forward strand.
ATATTTAGACGCTTATAAAAATTATTAACGTGCCGACTTTAGCGGGTGGTATTTTGTTTCATTTACTGGGCCCTTAGCTTTTTCCTAAAATATTCCCCCTTAAAACTTTTTGCGATTTGTGAATTCCTTAAGGAAATATAATGTTTTGCCTTTCCACGGCTTAGCAGCAGTTATCTGAGACATGAAATGTATACGGGACTGTTATTAGTGTCATTTTCTTTTAACTAAATAATTTTTGTTTTATGTTGTATATATTTTTAATATGTAATTTATAGTTGTTTATATGATAGTTTAATCCCCAAAAGCATGCAGCGAAATTTGTACATGCAAAAAATACTATTATACAAAAAATTTCTTTTAACGAAAACATAAAAAATCTTGTAAATTGAAAAAAATATTTAAATTATAAAAGACTTTAACTTCCAAGTAAGATAATGATAGAAGGGGTACATCTTTGAAAGACGTTTTCTCGTGTGAAGTCTATCGGGGTTTCCCCAAAGAAATTTTGTTCCCTTGGAGCTTTCTGAAATTTTTTAACGCTCTAATATGAAGATGAGCGTGTGAGCGATGGGTGAGCTCATTATTAATGACCAAGAAACGCTTAATAATCACAGGGACCACAAGAAGGGTTGATCTCATGAGCCACACCGTTATCCACCATATTATAGTGTTCCGGTGCACGCGGAGTGATGACCGGACAGGTTTATGCCTACGAAAAGTTATTGCTCTCTGCCCTGTATGCGGTCGTGTTTCAGGTTATTGGCGTCTACATAACCTTATGATAAAGGATGGCCACTTGTCTTGATCTACTGTCCCTTACGCCAGGAAGACAATACTGTCAGTCTCGCTGTTTTTATTGCAACTTCAAATTTGGCCCATATAATGGAAATCGCATTCCTCCCTATTTAGAGGAAGAACGATTTGACTGACTACTATTTCTCCTCATTTATGAATACAATCTTGGCTCACTTCTATAACCCTGGTACGTATCCTATTCTGTATTGCCCTATAGCCTGTGTAAAATTTGGCCGGTACAGGTTTAGAATATTTTGTAGAGTATTAGAATATTGGTGCAAAAACAGACATGCCATCCTACAGACTAGTGCGCTTTAGAACTGTTATGAGCCTTAACCACAAATTGGCGTGTAATAACCATCATATACGTTCTCCTCCATATTTTTATTGTACATCGATAAGTTTCGCAGCTAAAGAAATTCGGAATGTTATTGCTTATTATGATGAAAAGGGACACCCCATTGCTTGAATCTTGTTTTGGACAATAATTTTCTTGGAGAATTGGCAGCGTCATTACAAAGTTAACTTATTCAGTGAAAAGTCGTCCACGGTCGTCCCTTGGCCTCAGTGCTTTAACAGCTTTTTTCTGTACCTTTTATTTACTCCTTATTACATTTCCTAATGGGTGCCTATTTGAGCATATTCGCTCTATTAAATAATCGTTGAGAGACGGCCTTGAAGTCCTCTAATTCAAGAATTAACCAAGTTCTGTAAGTCCTTCGGTAACTACGCAAACTTCAAAGAGTTTCAATGGAAACCTTTATATATTTCACGCCAGTTTTAAGTTGTTTGCATTGAATTTCGATTTTTCGATTAATCCTTTAAAGCCTTATTCTAGGTATAATCTAGTAGCTTCTTCCATGTTATCATATTTATATATGTCTTGTTTGCCTTCTTCCACCTTTTTGCTAATTTTGCCACTTCATTGTTAAAAGAAAGTAACCTCAGAGTGAACTATTGAAAAGCTTTCTCATTCTTACCTGTTAAGCAACATTATTTTTTTATTTCTTTCCCTCAATATTTTATTTGTGCCTTTTTGAAAGTAATAAAAATACTATACAAATAACGCAAAGAATCGAAGAATCGCAAACCGTTTATCGCTTTGTATATTTTCGCATTATTTTGTGTGGTGGAATTTGTTTCCCTTTTCACTTTTGAAAAGAAGTGAGTTCTGTATCGAATTGTTTAAAAGAACCCTCCGTGAAAGCAGTAAACAGCTCGATTATTCCAGCCTCTCCGTGAGAGGATTCTTAAAAGACAAAGTTTTTGGACAAAGTTAGAAGGCAATATTTAGAATTCAAAATCATTTGTATTGAATTATGACTTGGGAAAACCTGAATTTTTCTATATCATTTCTGTCAAACAAGAAAGTCGTTCTTATTTCCAGAACATACAAAAAGTATTCTTAACAGACAATATGTTCTCTAATTATAAGTAAATAAAGCATGAGTTAACTATCAAGCTTGCGTACAAACACCTGTGAGAGGAATAACTTCCCTTCCCGGCTTTCAAGACGTCGGTGAATCTAACTCACACAAGTCACAGTTTCAATGATTGGGCTGAATTTGTTGTTTAGCATTTTATAAGTTTAGAGGAGTTGGGCTGATGCACCTCTAACTTGCAGTAATAACACCAGGAGAATTCAATGCAATGAAATCAGTTTAAAATTCTTTAAGATAAGTTTGAGGCTTAAGATGAAACTGAAGCTGAAAGCTATAGCGAAAGGTATTTGAATTGTTTAAACCACTTGGATGAAGTAAATTGGTGAAGAACAGATAATTGCTTTCAGGTTTTGAGTGGTCTTCAAAGGCGAACGTGTAAACCAGAATGACGAGATGGATGACGAGCTTACGTAGGCTAGAAATATACTCAAGATTAAGTTTATACCAGCAATTAATTGCTGGTACATCTTATATTATTACTAGAAACATTTTCAACAATTTTGTTCCGTAATCTTTTTTAACTTGTGTATAAGTTTTAGTTTTTAAATCTTGTGTAAAATTTTACCAACAAGCTAACACTTGCTTATATCACTCTTATGCTTTTCTTTATTAAACTTAACTTCGTCAACTTTCTCTTTGTCACGATATCCAGATTATCTTCGTGATATTTTAGTTACGGACTATGCATAAGTTGCTGATATTTACCGTTAAAACATCCATTTCCACATTGGTGATTTCTGTCGCTCTTGTGGGTGAATCCCGTCGCATTTACGTGTTGTTGCAGCCTGTAGGAGAACACGAAATATCACGAGGCGATGAAACCATATAACCATATAACTATTCACCACGCGGTGAATGTGTTTTTAACTGTCAAGGAGAAAAATTGTTGATAAAATTTGGAACGATTTTCCGTCATCCCTAGTCAACTTTGGTTTGTAGACAAACCGGTTTCGGCGATGTGCCATCTTCAGTGTCTGTTTTCGTTCGTTTTCGAACGAAAACAGACACTGAAGATGGCACATCGCCGAAACCGGTTTGTCTACAAACCAAAGTTGACTAGGGATGACGGAAAATCGTTCCAAATTTTATCAACATCCAACCCTGTCGGAAAAATCAACAAATATCAAGAGAAAAATTGTATTAGGAAATAGTTTGTTATTATTATTCGTCTTATTATTATTATCTCATTTAAAATTTAAAGGATTTCTGTTTTGAAGTTTTTGTTTGTTCGCAACAAATATTATTATTAGAAAATTTTGAGTTCCTAAAAAGTGCTATAATATTTACATTTGTGTTTCTCAGACTAAAAACTATTTTATGATATCACAAGTGTCCTTATAAGCCTCTTTTTGCTTAACATAATATCTCGTTATCTAATGAGTGTTATCAGAAAGAAAAATACTGTGTATTTCATTAACTATTTATTCAAGTGTTTCTTTAGTTCATAGTTCTTATATCTCTTTTATTTATAATTTTTTATTAGAGCGTAAATTCAATTTCTAATAAATACGTCTGTACATTTATCTTTTTAGATATGATGAATATTATATATAAATATTTTACTAAATAATTATTATAAACCTTTTAAACTATACTTATTATTTCGAAGTTTTTAACGAAGCGAACGGTGGGTTCTTGAAGCAAGAAACTTTTATTTCGACTTCATTTTATGCTCTCAGTGTTGATTTTTGTTAAAATATGTTTTAATTTGTTTCATAATATTACGGATCCATTCGTCATGACCAGAAATCTTTGTGAACGCGATCATTCTTTCATTCATAGGGCACGGCTCCTCCTGCGTAATGATACCTATCAGTCTACTGCCAGGGGTGGAGGTATCTATTATCGGGCTGCCATTTTCAAAGTCGCAGACATTGAAATGATAATCAGTTCCAAATAATTTTGCAGCAGATTTATCAAGATAAAGTTGGTTACCTTCCAATCTGAGGGTAGGCAAGAGTGAAGAGTTCGCATAAGCACAAGCAGTGGTGGGCCTTACTGCTAGCTTTCGCGAACATGTTGGATATTCATAAAGTTTAACACCGGTATTTAGCAAAACAGAAGTAGAATCATGCGTGTACCAGCTAACAATTTTTCCAAATCCGGGTGCTGTTTTGCTAGCACTTAATGGAATAATTAGCAGTGGTGTATATGGCTCCCCGTTCACATACCTGACGACAATTCTAAAAGGTTCCTCAATATAGATGAGAGCGATACTATTCAATTTTTTAGGTATAAAGTAATGTTTGTAATTGGCTTTTCTTCGTTGAATAAATTTTGGAGCTTCATTTCGACGAAAATGCGGTCCAGCAGATATCTCAATGGTGTCCGATTTAAGACAGCTTGCAGCGGTTAAGACAAAGTTAGGACTGATAATTGCACCAGAACAATAGGACGATCCACTCTTGATCGAGACAGTGTAGCCGACTTCATAATACATCCTTGCAAAAACTGGTGCGTTGGTAAGTAAAGCGATGACAATCAGCGGCAATGTAAAGGCTTTGGAAATTCTACTCATACTGTTAGTTTATCGACTTTTTTATAATGAAGTTATAAAAGACTGACTGTCAAATACGAAATGTTTTTGGCTTTTATATGATTTTTCTTCTGTTTTTTGTCAACGTGTGATTCATTTGTATAGCTGTTTCGCGTACTCTATTCAACCAAGCAATTACGCACTGCGAAAGCGTTTGAGATCATTTAAAAATTGCTTTGAATACTTCTTTAAAATGAATAGGTCAATATGTGTGAATCAGACACTTACTGGGTCCCCCGCATCTCATACTTGATAGAATTTTCCATTGAAAATTTATAAGAGCGAAATCCCTGCATTCACGTCATTATAATTAAATTACTTTGTATGCTATCGGTTTAGGTTGGTTCATTCAAATAATATCTACCAGTTAAAAGCAGAGGTCGAAACTTTTATGACTTTTATTATAAAATGAGATGAGAGTCGATGAGAGTTATTCTATGACTTTTACTTTAAAAGTTTTTCGATAAGAGTTTTATTTTATTTTAAAAGTGACTTTTGACTACGACTTTTATTATAAAAGTGTTTCGATAAGAGTTATTTAAGACTTTTTCGTGATAAAAGTTTTTTGTGGATGGCGGATGATGGTCAATACGAACTAACATTGAGCTACGATATGATGAAAATAATGGATCTTAGTTGGTGGTTGGAAGATGCAAATATATAGAAAATATTGAGAAATAGATTTTTACATAGTGGAAAGTGGGCGGAGCCACTCAATACCGCCAAATATATTGGGGTAAGGGTTGTGGACTCCCCAAAGGGGGAGGAAGGGGCGCTTTATACTTAAAAAAACTACTTTGTGCTAATCGATAGAAAATATCATGAAACGGATTTGGGAAATGATGGTACGGGGCGTGGACTCCATAAAAGGGGCGGAAGGGGGTTTTTTCAAGACCCAAGTATTAAGTATTTTTGTTATGAAATTTTAAATAACCGTTCCTTCTTTCTGACCTTTTTCTTTTCTTTCTTTCAATCTCTTTTTTTCTGTTCTTTATATTGGTGCGTATGTTCATTTATATGGCATGCAGTCTATTATGTATATGTGCTGATTTGTTCATGGAAGTATGATTTTCAGAAGAATGCTTACGACGCTGCCAACGATCTTTGTTGTATGAAATTATTATATTCAGCATGAGATTTTCTCTGCATGCATTTTTTTCAACAATTATGATACAATCCGATACAATTCAACAAAGACCTCATATTTACCTGCGTATGGGTTGGCCAGTTCATTTATAAGATAAAAGGGTTTAATTTTCACGATGAACACTTAATGTTTATACAAGCTAAGTGGGGGCATTTATTACCACCTGTATGCATTCGCACCGTTTGGAAATGCAATAAAATTATTAAAACGGTTCAGAAAAAATTGTTCGCTGCTAGGGACAACGGGTTGACATGTTGCAAAACTACTTCAAATGTGAGATAGTTAAAGAAATTGAAAGCACTGTCGTCTGTTCAAATCAGCACTGTTAAATTGTAGGCACTGTCGTCTGTTCAAATCAGCGGCGAATACATTGTTAGCGGAGGTTTAACAGAGACTGAAGTTACGTAAGCAATAGGGGAAGCAAAATTACTTGATGTGATTATACCCAATACACAATTCGCAACTCTCTTACTCTATCGTTATTTTACTTGAAATGTTTTAAATTTTTCAATAGAAATGAATGTTATTACGCTATACTTTAGAAGTCCAGATTTTTAACTAATACTCGTGTTTAGAATTTTAAAACAGAACATTTTCATAAAATAGTCGTATTGCACGATTTAATATAAATATTAGTTATAGAGAACCGGGAATATGGAAAAAATGTAAACTATTTCACGCCGCTGTCGTGATTTCCTATAAAGCAATACGCTCCGACTTAAATTTTGGAATCTTTTTTTATATTCTTCTGCAACGGTAAGGCGCGCTACAACGTCCTGAAAAGGGCATACACATTTAACGGACGCTTCATTAGTTAATTAATTGTATTTATCGCTTTAAAGCGATTTTTTAATCTGCTAAATGCATTGCACGTCAGTTAGAGTTCGCACGGGGAAGAAGCAGAATAAATTGCAGAAAAGGAAGCCGAAAGGGATAAAGGTTGTGGGAGTTGAGCGGATACTTTTAGTAGATTCTTCTGCTTCTTGTTCTTCCTCTCAAATAGAGGTTGTGCAAATAATTAAGAGACGAGTTGTGAGGTTGGCCGAATGCCGCGCGGCATGCCGGGTGGAAAATTTAAGAATACGTAACAACCGGTGTATCGTTCTCAAGATCGTCGATGTGGCTTCGTGAACACCGCCATCCGCAAGACTCGAATAGTTAAGCGTTCGAATTATCGTCGACCCGAAAATTCGAGAATATTTTTTTTGTATGAAGATAAGATCACGCCACCTCGGCAATAGGCGAGAGACGGCATGAAAAGAAAACAGAACGAAGGAAAAGGAGTCGGTTTTAAAAAGTGATTCGGTGAGGTCAGGCGAAGCGTAGCGCACGCAATAGGATACAAAAAGTTGAGAGTGAACGAAATAAAGAAAAAATTGTAATCGAAAAGCTTTACAATAAGTCACCAATCGATCACCGGCTCAGCTTTAAGGAGGAATAATTATAGAATAAAGTTAGTTGATTCTCATGAGAAAAACTCATACATTAGATAGTTGCACTGCACAAACTTAAAGCCTGAGCTCATAAACAGTAGTTCCTTGGTGACAATAAATTTTAGTAAACGATACGCTGCCAAAGACTCATTCATGTTTGTTTGTTTGGCATGCTGTTTGGAATATAAAAGAGTATCAGAACCGAAAAAGTTTCATGTGGCCCAAGATAACTTTTTGAGGATAAGTTTAAATTATCTAGTCTTCTGTGAAAAACGACTCCAATAACTACGAAAAGGATACAAATAAAAGACATAAAGGGAAACTAAACGAAACCTAATAAAAACACAATAATCGTATAAGAAACACAACTAAAAGTACATTAGCTCGAACTGTGAGAGGATATTTTTTGAGTGCCGAAAATAAAGCTCGTCTTGATGTGTTCACAAACCATTGGTTGGACCAACAAATCACACCAAAAATTTGGAAAAATCGTAAAAAGTTGTAAAACAAGAAACGTCACTAACGGTTACACCTATAATTACTACCCATATATTGTCTGTCTCCTAACGAAAATAATTCTAACTATGAAATAAAGTTTGAGATCAGACAAATGTAATGAATACGCTGCTCAAAGTGATCATGGTATAAAATCACAAGGACGTTATAAATTATTGGATATTTTTATAAACTAAACATTACTGCATAATAAATTTATAATAATTTTCTGAAAGCATATATCAAAAGCAAGTTATCGTTTTAAAGACGAACTTAGAGAAGTTGGCAATAAATGTTACTTTTAATAACAAGTGTGGTAAACTCGTCAAATAATCTTAAACTGCAATCAAAAGAATGAGGTCACGATGATAGACCCGATTAGGTGATAGATCAGAGTTATTCCAGTGTAATCCAGTGCAATAAGCAGAATCTCCATTGTCTACTTCTTCATGTGGTTTAAATAAGGAAAATAACATACAAAGTTACAAAATGGCTTTGGAAACATTATCGTTATTTCGATCTACGTTAGTCTTCTTTATGATCGCCGCAATAGCAGTGACAATTAAAGTTGCTACTTCTCATTGCTGCCGTTAATATTGCTGCTGTCGCCCGATTTCAATTACGTGAAACGTTCAGTTGAGAGATTTATTGATCCAAAAGTCTTGAAAAAAACCAATAATACCAGAAAGCAAAAACAGGAAAAGTGAATAACGTATAACATCTTGGAAACCATAAGAGCTGTCAACCCTAACAAACCTAACAACAACAACTTACAATTCATACTTAAGTACCTAAGCTAGAGCCAATTTGGCGAACTAAGAAAGAAAAATATGGTAAGATCCTTTAAAATTTAATATATAAATAAAATCTAAATTCTTCAAATTCAAATTTAAAAATTCAATATAACCCAAAAGGTCGTACGAAATGAAATACAAAATGGAAAACGAAAGATAGTCGGCACCGATTAAGGCTCTAAAATGCAATAAATAATATTTTTATGAAAATGAATGCTACGGATTTTTAAAATATTGATTAATTTAAAGAAATTTGTGTTTGATTCATAGAAAATTAATCACCGATTAATTTTAATTTAATTTCAATTTTATTATTAATTAAAACCAATTAAGTTTGCTCGAAAACTGGATTTAGATAGCTTTCAAAATTAAAAGCAGAAGCAAGTAGAGAAAAAATACAAATAAAACAGAAGAAATCCAAATAAAAGTTATAGAATACTATAATACGAAATAAAAAATTAACTAAAGTAGATATTTTTTTGAGAATTTTATAAAAATAATTAAACAAAAATTGCAAAGAAGAAACATATTGAATTGCGTGTTTTATAATTTGCAGAACAAATTTACTCGTTACTTATTGTAATTTTAGAACTTGGTCGGTTTGGCATTGCTGACGTTCATTTATATATTACGCGATTCATACAAACAAACAAAAATATATGCTTGTATTTATTCATAAGAGCCTAAGTCTTTAAGACTAATGAAATAATTGTACTTAAAAAATCAACAAATATTTAAGGGTTTATAAAATTTTTTCTGAAATCTTGATGTGTTGAATTTAACAGTAAACCATTTACGATATTATTAACAAATATTTAAATGAATAATTGAAGCATTAAATGTGCATTAATACAATATATTTATCGTTCACACAAATAAAACATTATTTTATAACATACTCTTATATTTAAATTTAACTTGGATTTAGTTGTAAACCACAACTTAACAATTGCTGAACCAAAATCCAAAGGAAAATTTCACTTTTAGTTTTTATCGGAAATGCAACTAGTAGGTGATTTCCCGAATCTTTCTTGACTTTTTTAATACTACAATAAACGAGCGTACAAAATTATTTTCTTAGATAGAACGTTTCTTAATTTCCTTATTTTAGCCTAATAAAGCATTTATTGTAGCCAGTTTTTATAAACGAAATTTACACAATTTTTTTTGGAATTAAGAAAATAAATTGGTCGTTTGAATTTCTTTATGAAGTTTTGTATTCTTGCGTTGGATTTTAAGTTTATATTAAATTGAATTGAGTTAGGCAATAAGGTGATATTACTTAATGACGTAGAGAAAATAATATTTTATTTTTTTAAAAAAACTGATAACCCTTTCACTCACACACACAGCCTGCCACATATATGGATCCATATAGAAATACACCCACATATGCCTCTCTTATGAAGTCATTCAGTAATATTTAATAATATGTACTTATAAAGAAATCTTATGAATTAAATAATTATATAAAGTTACATTTCTTTTGTCAATGAATTACAGAAAATTTTTGTACAAAACTGTCTCAATAATTTCTTTCATATAACAATCCATACACCATATTATATATAGTTTATACAGTAAAAGTGTTTTGAAGTTAATCACCTATAAAGTTTGCACAATAGTTCAATTGTATTGCTATTGAGTAATTCATTCAAGTTATTATAGTATTTCATAATTGTATCTTGAAAGAAACTATGTATTAAATGAAATATTAAAATAAAATAAATTAATTTAAATTAAACTCCATCTTCGACAAATATGGGCTAATTTATATACATATGAACTATTTGAAAAATGTAATTTTTTTGTTAATAATATGTAATCTGTTTTAAGTGCTGTTCACTGATGGTTGATGTTTAACGAATTTTCAAAACAGAGAAATTGTATGCAAATAAAATTCAAACTTAACTACATTGATTGATAATCTAGTTAATTATGGAAAAATAAATGGTTAAAAGGTGAGTAACCGGATCCAGCGCGGTACAGGGGCCGTAAGGTGAGTTGGTAATAAACTTTCTTACTACCAACAAGGGTATAGAAAAGGAAGGAAAATGTCATCGAATCGTTCCATGTGCGCTTACTTTTGATTACGAATAATAGCAGGCCATCCACACCGAATTACGTCCCATTAGTCCGTTCGCGGTGATATTATCACAAACGTTCACAATAAACATTTCATGATTGTTCACAGTAATCCTCGGTAATTTCATAAATTTTTTTGTAACAAGGAGAAATATTGTCGGTTGGGGATAACGAACCCCCATTTTCCCTGAGCATGGCCGGACCGAGCCACCCCAAGTCGCAATCACCTTCCGATTGATGTGTACATGTCTATCGGCTCCTACAGTTCGAGGTCATTTGACCCGAACGAAACCGTACGTTACAGAGTTTAGTGAGAAAAATGTTAAAGTCAAGAAAGTTACAAATTGTGAAGTGAATGTTCTGATATTGTGCTCAAGATATTGTCAGTTCATTTCAAAGACTTTTGTGTGTCCATGCGAACCGGGTTACCATCATTGGTAGAATTCTACTATAGGTGGAATTGTGTATAAAAGTGTCTAAATAATTGGTATGCGCTAAAATGTTATTCAATAAACAAATTTTTTCTCAGCGTTTATTCAACCGCAGATACACGTGCATTCACACAAAACACACGCAACACACGCACATATACACACCAATGCAAGTACAGAGAGACGCATATGCAGAAAAAGAAATTGCGCGGAAGAAAGAAACTTTTATTAGTAAATACTTTTTAATAAACTTTATTGAAATCGGCCCATCTGTTAGTTTATCTGACCCGAAATATGAGGGGAAATATTAACAACATTAGTGTGGTTCACTGGGTCAAAGACAGTAAGATCAGTTTTAGAAAACAAAATATTGAAACATAATTTAAAATCTCTAATAATGAATGAAATTAATGCCAAAAGTAACAAATTTTATTTTAAGTAATAATATTTGTCAATAAAAAAGAAAGAGGTGTTTTAAATATTAGTCCTGCCTGTCAAGTAAAGTTTTTATGTAGAAAAAATTATTAATTAATTGTATTAATTGCTTTAAAGTGAATTTTTTTAATCTGCTAAATGTATTGCACGTCAATTAGAGTTCTCGCAGGAAAAAAGCAAAACGAATTGCAGAAAAGGAAGCCGGAGAGGATGGACGGATGTGATGAGGAGTACCTTTCGTCAAATCAAACTGCCTGTCATCCCCCATAAACTACTTCGTGTTGCTCCAGTAAAGAGAATTTGCACGGTTAACAATGCGCTGCTGCGCCGTTCTTTGCTTTACCCAATTCTGATTAATGATATGCTAAGTGTTGTATTTTGTAAAGATTGCTAGGAGCTGATTAATGGCGCAAATTAATCCCCAACTTTAGTCACATTTGTTTTAAAGCATTTGCAAAAAATTGCTAAACCACATTATTTGCAAATTGATGACAATAAAACAGGCACAAGAACAAAGAAAAAACATCACAAAATAATAAAAAGTTTGATAAATCTGAAAAATTTAACAAAAAAGCAAAGTGGGAAAGTACCCATGAAAGCGACAGAGATCACCATCAGGATACTGTCGGATTGCTTATAATTTGCAATAATTTTATCTTCACTTTTATCTTCACTCTTCATTCATTGCAAAAAATCTTACTGAAAGTTTGTCACTAAGTAGTAAAAATATATTAAAAAAATAGAGAAAAGGAAGAGGGAGGAAAATATGTATGAAAGGCCTCAGGAAAAGAATTCAACCAGAGGAAGAATGGAAAAAAGAAACTAATAGGAAAAAATTAAAGATACAATTAATTATTAAATTAAGAATACAATTTTTAGATTTATATGCTTACATAAATATCTGTTACCTTTAGTTTTTCCTTGCTAATTTTCTTGTTTTTATGGTAAAGGTTAATAAATTGGAGGAATTGACCAAGAATCGTAGACGATAAACTCTCGTTCGGCAACGAAAAGTGAAATCTAAACTCAGACGATAAATATAATTTAATCAGACATTTATTCTCCATCAAACAACACAAAGCTTTCTATTGTTAATCGCTCAAATTTCGATGATAACATCGCTAATCCCTTCAGGATTGGCTACGTTCTGTCGAAATTATTCTGCACTTGGTTTAATTATTGTATTTACAATGATTTTACCTACGAAGACACAATATTTAGTCACTTCCTTTAGGGTGTGCCTTCAGGGTAAACCAAATGATACTCATATGGTACTCGTATATTATGTTTTTGTATCAAAATCGTAAAACATATATTTTACATATTGCTTGAGACTTCGAGCTCATACCCATTCATTAATAGTTTTTAGAGGACGTCGATGCCTTATTATCGAGAAATTGTATTTTCATTTCTTCCCTTGCGAGAGTTTATTCAGATTGCTAAGTTCAGTTTAGTCCATTAACGTCCGTTGTACTCAAGCGTGTACACCTCTTTAAATGCGTCTTTATTCTGAACTACATATCAAAAATATTATTGTTGTAATTATCTTATCTAATATATAACCAATTTATAAACAGCTCCAATTTTTTTATTTATTCAACAATATAGATAGAGATAATAGTGCGCAATTTTACTGATTTTTTCGTGAGAAAGCGTTACCATTTCATTGCAAATATTAGTATTTATTTAAATACATGCGTGCTGTTTTTATATTATATTTATTACATACAATCTCCTAGATCAACGGAACATTTGGGTTCAAGAATAATGTATTTGTTAGTTGAAAAAATAACGCTAACACCTAATGAGCATACAGTTTGTTTTGACAATTTTTTTACAAACCACAATTGCTCATTAATATGAAAAGCAAAGGTGCTAAACCCAAAGGAACAATTAGAGAAAACGGTACTAAGACATAACGACGGTTAATGAAATGAACAAACTAATTCGAGGATCATGCGACTACAGATTTGATTCTAATAACGAAATAGTTTAAACACGTTGCAAAGATAACAGTGTTTGCACAATTGGTACCAACTTTGATAACCTGGAACAATTAGGAAAAGTGAAGCGGTGGTCATTGGAATTGAGGCAGAAGATTGATGCTAGTGTTCCACATCCTTTTCTTTATTATAACCCACATATGGGTAGCGTGTATGCTGTGGACCAATCAATTAGCCTATACCGCATAGCTATGAAAGGTGAAAAATTGTGGAAAAATTTATTCTCTTACCTAATAGATTTTGCTGTATCGAACTCTTGGCGTTTACATGTCTTGGCTAATGTAGAAAACATCATCGATCAGTTTGAATTTCGTCAAAATATTGCTCGAAATTACCTACGTACAAAAAAACTCTCCAAAAGAGGCAAACCTTCCTCCTCTGTATAAGGCTATAGTCGATATAATAATGAACACAACCCAAAAAGGATATGCAATCCCCTTAGATACATCGTTTGCTATTCTAGGATTCGCTGTCGCTACACAAAGTGTGAGCAAACTCTTTGTGTGGAAAAAGCTTGATTTGGGGTATATCACTCCCAATGTGTTCGCTGTACCCGCGTGAATACACCGCTCTAAAAATAGTGCTTTTATAAGTTACGTATATTTCTAAGCTATTTCACTTTATTTGGATATCTATTAATATAAAAATGAAGAAATAAAACTTTTATCTATTGTGGTTTAGCTATAGGCAATAATGGGTTAAAGTTTAAGATGTTTTCATTTACTTTGTGTTGAAATTTATATGTACCGAGTGGTACCACTACTATTATAAATAACTCAGTTTATAATTGAGTTATGGGAATGTGTTTTGGGACCCACACAGTGGAAATAAAAGGCTAAAATTATGAAAATTTTCTATTTATGACTCAGCGTAAATATCGGTAATATTTGAATTCAGATGATTCATAGATGGAAAAATGAAATAGAAGCAGAGAGGGAGGGTAGGACAAACTGAGATAAGGCAAACAAGAAAATTGTTTTTAATTCGTAAAGGTATTCTTATTCAGAATAGTTCGATTGAACAAGATTAATGCTGCAATATGTGTGTGAGCTTTTTACTTTTTCACATTTGTGTAAATTGATTTGGGAGGTTTGGAAGATCTCTTTTCTCCCTAAAAAGTTGCCTCTTTTGGTGATTGCTGGTGAGTTCTGATGAAGCGTGTGTTGTATCTGCTCGTGTGCACATGTGTGTCTTAAAGAGAGAGAGAGAGAGAGGGAGAGAGTGAGTCTGATAAAGTGCGTGCAAGTGTGTTTGATACTGGCATAATCGGCAATTTTAAAGACGCGCGTTATTGTTGCTGTTGGTACTTTCATGGTTACCGCCCTTCGTAGTTTTTCGGACGTTTTTGTTATTTCAATTCCTATTTTGTATGACAGAACAACTTTACGTATATCCTCCAGAAATGAAACACATACATATATAGTATTATTGAAGTGTATGTGAACCATCATTGAATTAGAAAATTCCGTAAATTGCACAAATAAGTGAACGCACACACACTATGCCAACATTTTCCTACAGTTGTCATTGCTTTTGTTTCTGAGACTATGATGCAAGCAAATTGCATGGGAACCACTTGATTAATTTGGAAGTATATTGTAATGTTCCTAATAATAATTTCTGTAACTAATGACTACCGTCATTATCTAAATCCCAAACCGTCCGGTGTGGAATGCCTTTGAACAGACAACCGATAAACCGGCTGCGCCTGCTGGGGCTGACGAAATTATTTAAAATAAAAAGCGATTTTAAGCCTGGCTTATGAAGCAAATTCTTTGCTTTATTTTGGAAAATCTTGAGTTTAAATACCTTTGGGATTTCCACTTTACCTATTTGTGTAAAATTCAATTAATAATTAAATTAGTGTAAGACAGAGCCGTATGAGAGAGCCATAATTTCAACAAGAATTACACAGACTAATAAAATAATGGAGGAGAAAAAACGAATTTATTATTAATGAATTTATTCAGTTATTACATCGAAGAAAGTAATGTTATACAAAAATTATAAGAAAGTCTTTGGATATAAATGTGTCCACCTGTTCATCCACAATCAAATCAAATATAAAACTATTGGTTCTTTTTGGTATAGACAAATACACGGATGGAGCTAAATCGGTTAAAGGGCTGATCCTAGGACGTAATATATACACGTTGTATATTTGTTGTGCTTCCGTCATTGTGTTGGAATCAAAACTATGAAGTAAATACATCTGACTACCTTCGTGTGTAGGGTGACAGCAACACACAAAGAGAGATACAAAGAGCAATTTTCAATTTTTTTTAGAGGGATACAAAGAGGGAGTATTTGCTTTTCTTGAGAGTTTTATAAAAGTACATGAGACCTTAAACGGAGTTAATGCGTTTGGTTATAAATATAAAAAAACTGACGGCTAAAGGCACATATGGGAAGGCAGACAGGTAGTAAAATAATTGATAGGGAGAACACCTTCTTTGGAAGAATGATGTTGGAGGAGCTTGATGAGGTGATTGAGGTGAAGGAATTTGATGGAGCTGCCCAGCGAAGAAATCATTATTTTATTTTAATGAATATATTTCAGCTTTTTCCCCAGGCGTGGGGAAAAGTTCGTTCGTTGTTTTATTCGATCTTGAGACCTAATTCCCATTGAAATGCTTTTACCATAATATACCATACTTAAAAATAAAATGCTTTTACTGGCTTCGATGATTACCAGAACTCTGCTGGCTACGTTTCATGAAACTACGATCCAAGGCATGATCTTTCGATGGATAAAATTGGGATTAGGGATTCCAAGTCGTGATTGAGCCTGATTGAGCTGCATCAAGTGAAAATTGAGTCAAATCCCAATTGAATTTTTATTTCTTTTCGCATTTCTTTGAAATTTATTTAAATTCATTTTTGTATTCATTAATTTATTAATTAAAATTTTGGGAATGGAATGAGAATGGAATTCAGAGATACTAAAAATAAATTAGTACTAATGATAAATAAAATCTTTCGCATGGTATGAATAATTTCTACTAAATTTTGATTAGAATACAAAAGTAAAAGACAATTTTTGATTGAACAAAATTTAATTTTATCATATTGCTTGGGAAAGTTTCGTGATTATTCCTCTTATTTAAAGAACAATGAACCCACGTGCATGACACACGATACCACGTAGAGCCAGTTTGTTTTTTACAGAAGCACTCTGTACTTAAGGCAAATATAGCACAACTTCGTCAAGTATTAACATTACCACTAGGAGTTTGTCCCTGCAATCAAAGTTGAATAAAATAATCACAATAATCGTAAATGGAACAGCAGATGGATATTTGTCTAACGCTAATACGTATTGCATGCATACATTTGTAGAGAGTTTCTGGTATGTATAGAGAATGAATAAAAAGTGTACGCAACAAAAGTGTACGACATTCATCAGTGATAACCATGATATAGTCCACGCTAGCAATTGTTAAACTGTCGATAAATATGTTAGCATGATTTACTCGAGATAACTTCTTTACTCGAAATTGCTTTTTCGAATTGCGAACGGACACTCAAAACTTCAAAAAAAAAAATAAAGCTAATTTCTCATTCGTGAATATAAATGGTTTTCCATAAGAGCGGGTTGATGTTGGCAGTCTGCAACTGGCATGTTATTTAGCCGACGTCTGGTAAATCTGGTGGTTGTAATTCAGTCAGTAATGTCAAATTAAGACGGCGAGTCACACTATTGAGCATCACGTCCAAATGATAAAACTCTATTATAAAAATGAGCGATCGTTTCGGACCAACATTGGCCGAAAAATTATCTTTAGCGACGAGGCATTTTTAGATGAACGACTATGTAAACAGCCTAAATGGATGTATATGCGATGACGCCAACCCACACGAGGATTACCACGCATCCACAGAAAGTTACTTTTTGGTGCTGATTTTGGGTGGGCGGCGTCATTATTTTATTTGGTACTCTTCCCAAAACGACGTTGTGAGGCTATTACCGTCAATGGAGGTGACGTGAATTGACCACCAAGATCGTACGATTTGACCCCTCTAGACTTTTTCTTTTAAGTTTTTTGAAGTCGTAGGTGCGAATGCCGAATGCGAATAAGCCGCAATCGATCGATGCCCCCAAAGTTAACGTAGCTCAGCCCATCGCTCAAATTCAGCCGGATCTATGCGGCAAAGTCATTGAAAATAGCTGCGCGGACATTTGAACGGTGTTATGTCATATACATATAATAGCATAAGCAAGTCTTTCCAATAAAAAAGCTTCGTTAATACCTTACAAACAGCATGTTTTATTCTATTTTAACATCGATCCGCTCCTATTGGAAAGCCCTTTAATTTGCTATTCATGGGAAAAATTCCCCACGAGTTCTTAACCAGATTCTTATAATTGTAATAGCTTGTCAATCCATTTTGTAACTTGTATCATTGTAACTCCTTGTGTTGAGATTCTGAACTTTATTCGCTCATATGCCGAACACTTCTAATGCAGGAGGCGAAATGTGTACTTTCTATATCTCACACCCCCTTCTTTTACATAAACTACGATTTGTTACAAATATAAGAAAAAACTTAATACACTGCAGAGTATAAAAGGTAAGTCAAATCAATTGGAAATATTCTGGTAATACACTCAACACTAGTACGACGAGAGGCAGAGCGTCTGGTCGTAAGGCAGGAAAATTGTGAGTAGACACAATGTATTCCATCGTTTTATTTTAATCATTAATTAATTTATTTATATAGTATATTTCTTCCACTGTACTGTGCGGGGATTTTTATTGCAATGAGTGTACAATCTTCCGTACAGAATTTTATACGTTTGGTAGTGGTTAGGTTATCTACGATAATTAGAAACATCGTCTGAAGGACGTTTGTGTACTCGCTGTAAGAATTGTCCTTAGGACAACACGATTATTTATTTAGATGACACGTCTACTTTTCATGAATACGTTCCATCCATAAGCGCAAGTATTTAAATATTATAGTTTGCAAAACTGCATCCCGGATGCTACTTTTGTTTGCATAATTGCAATTACAATACTTTGTATTGAGCGTGTGCGAATTGGTTTCATGTGGAGGGATCAAACTAATTACGTTATCTGATTTCTTTCTTTTCGCAAAATTTATATTTCATTAATTTATTTTACACTAGTGTATACACTTAAACATAAGCACAACGTTTTTGAAAGTTAATTAAAATTGGTTGCAATTATTTCAACTTTTGTTTAAATCAAACATCAAAACTGGAGAACATGATACGCATTTTTGAATAGAAAACTTATTGTATTATAATTCATTACATATTTTTAGGCGGGCGCAGTACAGACAATAGATGAATATCCATTAGTATAGAACATCGTATTATGCAGGAATTATAAACAACAAACATTCCTTTTTAGATACTGGCAACTTTTGCAAGGTTTTTGATTTGCTGAATCAATTTGATTTATAGTTGCGCTATACAAACAATGACAAACCACATTAATATGCACTGCGATAATGTTTTCAACAGAATTCTAAATCACAATCAGATCAAATTTGTGTTTGTATAGAGAATATTTCAATATTTCAAAACATTCTACTAAACATACCTTCCTTTCATTCCTCAAAAGATTCAAGATAGTTTTTTCTCTAAATTCAACTCTTACAGTTGTCAACAGGTTTCAAAATCAAACAAAATGAAGAAAAAACCAAAAGAAAAGGCAGAAACGGTAACTTCGGCCTGGCCGGATCTATATACTCTATACCCGTAATGTAAATATTTAGTTTGTTCCTAATATTTAGTGGATGTATTAATTATTTTATATTTTACTGTATTAATTTTTTTTTTCGGAGCTGTAAGGGCTCAACTGGAAGTGACCTTCACGGTTGCGAGGCTCGACCGGAGGCTATATTCTGGTACCACGGGGGACAGGATGCCCAGTGGCCGGAATAGCTCTCATGCTATCCGGTCAACTCCTGTCTTGTGAGGTAGGCCCCCTAGTGGGAGCATCGTGGTGGCTGTGGTTGTTCCCAAATTCGCGGGAGACATAGGGTTGTTTACAACTCAAGAGGTGTTAGATAGGCCTCGCTCTCAACCAAGGAGGAAGTTCATGCCTTACACATGACTTCAAATAGGTACTGGTGGTGGCACTTGTGTCATCCGATGGGCGCTGGTTGACGCTTAAATTGACCCCACGTGGGATGGCCCACCGTGAAATTAAGCCTACACGGCAGGGGTTCACGTAAAACCAAGTTCGGAATCTGTATTAATTTAGATTTTATAACTCAGTTTTCAACCTAACTCTTCTCGAGCAATTCTCTAGAAATGATGCAAAGTAATAGTGGGCGTGCCATGCTCATCTTTGGCTCCTTAAAAAATTCAATAGATAGTGATAAATGGGTGACCATGGCAGTAGGCATGCTTCGGCCATTATTAGTACCAAACAATTGAAAACAAAGCATATTTTTATCAAAGTTCATTAAAATACCTTCACCCATTCATATGCGATCCTTTCTTCTTTACAATTGCGGTTCTAGTGGGCGGAACAGGTTCGTATTTCGCAAAATAATTTATTATTCGTTCGCGAGTTTGAAGAACCAATATGGTCGGATTATGGATATTAGAAGCCATGTGTAAGGACATGATTTCCCATAGGTATTGGCGATGCCTATCTAATATCTCTTCCGGTCTTTGGGTCCCGGCACCCCCCTTGAGATTGCAACTCCACACTTTAAGCACTGAAGTTACTTATACCCATGTATTTCTTGAGATTCTGAATTTTTAAAAGATGTTCGTGTTCTTTTGAATTAAACAGGAATTACAAACTCGGCTAGCAGTCCTTTAATGTCAGAGCTTCTGATGATTAGAATTCTTCTATATGAAGGTCTTACTCCTTACGCTCGAAGGGGAAGGATTTATTTCCTTACTTAATTTATTTGTAACGCATTAGGGCGGGCGTGGTGAGTATAGAAAAATAAATATATTCTTGCTCAGAATAACATCCTGCGTCAATGTAGCCATATTCGTGAGCCTGTCTATTTGTTTGTGAGGATCACTATTACCGCCAAATGGAAAGAGATATCGAAATGAAATTCGTCACTAATAATCCAGGTAAAATTCGCCTGATACCATGCTTTATATGTTTTATGAAATACAAACATAAAGCCCATTTCCCCACCTTTGAAATTTTGAGCTGAAATTTTATGGCCAAGATGACAGTGCGGGACGTTATGTATGTACAAAAATTGTCGGGGTAGCCCCAGTATTAAAATGTATTATGTGAGGACTTTTCAGAGCACAGTGCAGTTTTCTCTCTCCGCTATTTCCGGTGTTGGTATTCTTGTAGGCCTTTGGGAGGCGACAGTGGTAGCAGAGATGTGAAAATCCATTTAGCAGTAGTCCATTATATGTTGAAAATGAGCGTTAGCCATTTCTAGTCGCTAATGCTTAAAAATTAAAAAGTGAAAAGAAATTAAATTAAATTGACAATCTATTGTTATTGTTGATGATGCTTCGGCACTCTTGTTGCTTCTCAGTGAGAAATGTGAGAAACGTTTTTCTTCTCTGCTGGCATTCAACTAAATTTTTAAAAAATGTGTGAACAGCTTTTCCAGAAGCGAATAAATTGGCGGGGTCGTGGCAAGCAAAAGGAGGTAGAAAATTTGAAAGTTGGGTTTAATTATGATGGATCACTCAGCGATTTTGATCAGGAAAGTTTTCACAGTGGCGCTAATTGAAAATTCATTTGAAATTTTAATATAAAAACTATAGCTTATATTCAAATGTACCATCATTAATTTTCGAACAGTGCTATTGTTTGTAATTCATTTTGAAACGAACCGTACATAGAAGAATCCTGTGTAATCAATACCTTATGGATTAAAGCCTCAAGTATAATTCTCTCGCTAGAAAACAGAGTTTTTCTCGCTACTCCACCCCCTGCTGTTTATACCATGTGTTCACTCGCTGTCTTTCTCTCCCTTTTTTGTGACATAATTTTGTATTGTTCTTTTTACACTACGTGACGTTGGATGTGTAAGACTGGCCCACCTACGGGCAAAATTACGACCGTTTACTTCTTTCCTTTTCTTTTGACTTTGTATTTTCTTTGAGGATATTTTCAGCGTTCGTGCCTTCTTCGCCTCTCTCATTGTTATTATTTACTGCTTTATTTCGTTTTCATGATTTTCTTTTTCTCTCTCTCTACTTCTCGCTCTCCCTCTTTGCCTATGTCTCATTTTTATTGCTTTGACGTTGACGCGAGGCATGGCCCAATTATCGTTTTTCTTGAGGCCACAGTTCGACCGCAAATCCTTGTCCACTTTTAAACCGCAGCAAGTGTTGGCAGCGATAGTAATAAATTACGCTAGAAAAAATATATCATCCAGTAATTGTTTTCCTCTCTCTACCCTCATTCTTTTAAGTCACGACGAATTGCTTCGTAATTCATGTCCAGCGACGTCAGGCCGAGATGCAACCACACTTCCTCATGTTGAAAGTGACGTCAGCACGTCGTGGGATTATGGCCTACAGCTGTGAGATTCCATTTGTAAAACAGTCGGTGCTGTTCGCATTGATGTTGGTGTTGACGATGGTATTGGTGCCTTTGTGTTGACTAGTAAAATGCCGCAATAAACAGTAAACAGCTATGTCGTAAAAGGCGTTGTAAAGCCGGTTACAATTAAGGAAATAATTTGAACTCACTACGAGGAATTTTTTAGCCAAATTAAGTAAGAGACTGAAGAAATCACTTAAGCCATGCTTTAAATTCTTCTTTTCGCGCACTTGTACGATATTTAAGGGTTTTTAATTTTATTTTATTTTTTTACTTTCTGATGCTGTTATTTTTTTTAGTTTCAGTCGGATTCAGTTTTATCAGATCATCTCGGCAAGAGAAAGAACAAGTAAGGAAAAAATACTGAGAATGGTGAGTGACGGAAATGGTCTACGATCTATGTTACAATTACGAACTAATACAATTGTTGCTGGAATGCAATTATTATGCGACGTTGTTGGGGCTTTTTTGGTAATTTTGTAGCTTTGGTTTTTTATTTTGAAATTTCCGAGTTCGGCACTTCAAAGCTTCCAGGTAGCGTACCTTATAGGTCAGTGGCATTTCGGTATTTCATAATAGTATATTCACGAATATGAAGTTATTGTCCGAATATTTATTTCGGGAGTAGCTGTTCGTACATATTATCCGAAATTATGTGCGCAATTACATTGAAAATGACAAATTTTGGTAATTAGTGATCTAATTAATGATCTAATATATCTACCAAATATTTTAGAATTTTGATTGTAACCATGCTCAATGAGGCTAAGATATTTTGTTTGCTACTCAGTAACTTCGGAACAGAATTCAGAAATAATTTGGTTACCTTACTCCTGATTGGTTTCCGAGTTCACACAAACAAGATAAATTAAAGTATTAATTGAAAATTTCTTTGAACTTTCGTAACGACAAGAGAATGAAATATAAACATAGGCTTCGAATTGTTTGCATAAAAGACGGAATAGAAGGAGAAGGACATATTACATCGATACATCGATGTGTGTGCACACACCGATCCATATTGAACTGAATTTGATTAAATAAATTTATAGCCCAAATTTGAATTCAAACGCGAGACAGATTTTTAGAGGTTATTCAATTTGATTTTACCGTTGGTGATATTTATTGTTGATGTTCTAGTGTTTACTGACTTATTGTTATTCACGGTCTTCGCTTAAAAGCTTTAGCCATTATTTATTATTTTTGCTGTGGGCAGCCATAAACTCAGGGAATCGAATCTCTGCCATTTTTAATCGTTAGACCTCTTCAATTTTTGAAACTATTTCTATGAAGCCCACAACAAAAGTGATATTTAATAAATTATGCTCACCAGTTCAAAAACTAATTATTTTTATTACTTTTACTTTTACTATAAGGCTAATTTTCAATTCCAATTTCAATTTATTCATTCATTAACTAAGCCAAAACTTAGGTCTTATAGTAATACAAGACTAAATAACAAATCACGAAATAAAAACTGTCTTTCTCGGCCGAACAGCAACAAGTTCATTACAATGAGACAGCACCAATGAGGCGATAAGGTCCTTTTTGGGAATAGCACCATAGTCTCATTTGGAGCAAATGCTCCATTTGGAACAAATGAGATCGCAGTAGATGAAGCTTGAGATGTTTAAGTAAATTTCCAACATGAAGAGGACCGCTTGTCGCAACGTTGACTTCAGGTGTAAACACATCTCAGAAAAAGCTACCTGGAGCATCAGGATTCGGGCTTAATAAATTAATCAGTGCTGGGACTGCGCCCAGTCGACTAGCTTTCTTCTTGGACCGTACACCATTAGAAGATTTCGTTACCGCGATATCTAGGTCCACCGGCGGAGCACACAACCATAAATTGGAGTTATCAGTCACCGGATCATCGAAATAGTCAAAAGCCGAAAAAATAGAATTAAAGGAATCGAACATCTGCTTACGAGCACTATTTAACAGTCTAGTGAGGTCCCTATTCGAACCGAGGGCATTATAAACGCGGTCACTAATGCCAACGCACTTTATGTGAAAAGCAAGGTCGCACAATCGACAAGTGATAAAAACATCCGATTCATTATTAAGCTCGCAGTTTTTGAAATTGCACGTTAGAGCTATTCTTGTTAAAAAGGTCTCAAAATTATAACTTCTAAGTCAAGAATAAATCAATGCAGCCATCGCGACCAAAAGATACCGTTGACTATGACGCAACGAAAGAAATGAACAAAGCGCAACTGAAGATAAGAAATTAAATAAGAATTCGCGAAAAAATATAAATTAGTAGCAAGCGCTTAAAAAACACGCCCGATCACGACGACGACTATCTCAGACAGACTTCTATTATAAAGCTCAGACCGGAGATATTAAGGATGCAAAAACCAATCAGCCAAAAAACAATATTCAGTCATCAAACGGCAAAATCCAATTTTTCTGTAGCGGGTGCCTAATTGAAGGCACCAGAAACGCCCGACGGCGTTTCACGCCTGACTGGGGCTATGTTGCGGTCGACCTTGTAACATAATTCTCGAAGAGTCTCCTATTGATTAAGATTTATCCGTGAGTTTAAGTTTTGAAGATACGACCGCTTTAACATTTTTATGCTACTTTTATTTCTAAAATATTCTGCACAATTTCTGCTACTAATTCTTATCGCCGAGGTTCACAGAGAAAAAAGTAAGTAAACGAATAATATATATATATATATATATATATATATATATATATATATATATATATATATATATATATATATATATATATATATATATATATATATATATATATATATATATATATATATATATATATATATATATATATATATATATATATATATATATATATATATATATATATATATATATATATATATATATATATATATATATATATATATATATATATATATATATATATATATATATATATATATATATATATATATATATATATATATATATATATATATATATATATATATATATATATATATATATATATATATATATATATATATATATATATATATATATATATATATATATATATATATATATATATATATATATATATATATATATATATATATATATATATATATATATATATATATATATATATATATATATATATATATATATATATATATATATATATATATATATATATATATATATATATATATATATATATATATATATATATATATATATATATATATATATATATATATATATATATATATATATATATATATATATATATATATATATATATATATATATATATATATATATATATATATATATATATATATATATATATATATATATATATATATATATATATATATATATATATATATATATATATATATATATATATATATATATATATATATATATATATATATATATATATATATATATATATATATATATATATATATATATATATATATATATATATATATATATATATATATATATATATATATATATATATATATATATATATATATATATATATATATATATATATATATATATATATATATATATATATATATATATATATATATATATATATATATATATATATATATATATATATATATATATATATATATATATATATATATATATATATATATATATATATATATATATATATATATATATATATATATATATATATATATATATATATATATATATATATATATATATATATATATATATATATATATATATATATATATATATCTGCACGCAGTTTTCTAAAATGACCATTTGACTGCTATTGTAGCAGTTTTAAAGCACAGAAAATAAAAGACTTCGATTGTTGTTCTACCTCTTAAATTTAGGTACTATTGAGATCTTAATCTTGGTGATTGACCTGGTCCTGATCGGAGGTGTAAGAACCTCAGATGTCAGTGGCCCGCATGTACGATTTAGGTTTCCGTAATGATTTAGTAGTGCTGGATACGGAGCCCGGCCAAATGGCTAAATAATGGTGTTTTGGGGGAAAAGTATGATACGATATTATCCCTAGCTATATATTCCTATGCTCAATAGCTGTGATTAACACCAAATTTTACGCGGAGGGGCCAGTAGCCTTCCTGGACGTGGTGTATAGTTTCATTCTCGACTGGGTGCCGGAGCTCATGGAATGGAAGGGGTTTATAGGCTTCGGCCGTATCGTAGCGAGTCCTTAAGACTTCCAAAGGTACACAAATACTGCAACTCGGGGCAAAGCTTCAGCGTTGGTTGTCGACGAATTAAATAAGCAAACCTATATGGAATGGCCCACCGTAAAATAAGGCGGTGTAAAAAAGGTAAATCCTTTTTTTATTTCTTTCTTGTGTACATAGTTTTCGTTATGTAGAAGTAAAAAAGGTATATTTATTAATGGCCCCAGTAAGATTATTCGGGTGTTTTCAGATCTTGTAATTAGATTTGTTGACGAGCGTGCATGCGCCGGACTCTATTTTTCCTGCGCATACAGTCCAGAAGCAACTGCCAACTAATTATCAGCAATTAACTTACTTTAGATTCTAATTAACAGTCCCGTTTCAAATCGTGTTCAAAATATCTATAAAAGCAATAAAAATTTTCCGGTCATTACACTCAGGGTCATTTTACCGCCATTTTACCCCACTGGTTTTTTTAGGATTTCGAAAACACGCAGTGGTTTTCCACACTTCAGTGCACGATTTTGTATGCATTTTATCGAAGCGAGAATATGCAAACAAGGCCTTTTAATGAACTCATTTTCAGGAGCGTTAATCCATTTCCTGAACAAAGTCGAGCTCATTATTAAAACCGTTTTGATGTTCTTCAAAATCACCCCATTTACGTAGTAGATTTCTTCTATAACTGCTACAATTTTGATAAACCAAAATGTGTTTATAGTTAAGAATTAAATATAATACGTAAAAGTAGTTTTCATTTTATCGCTCTCGAGGTGCTATACGTGACACCTATTTAGACTAATTATATAGAATATTTTTTACAATTTAGTTGATTTTTCCAATAATAATAAAGAAATTTTATGATAAAAACTAGAAACGGATAATTAACTAAGTCTTAACTAATTACCTACATCCACTATGGCTTTTCTATTCGTGATATTCTATTAATAATTTTATGATTGTTTTATTCAATTGATATTATTTAGATGTGCAAAATAAAAAAGAGCAAGAACAGTTAAATAACTAGAGCAATGGAATTGTACGTTATTACTTTCTTGTAAAACTGTTTAAGCATTTAAAATTCTAACAAAGCACATTAGTTTTTTGAAATGTTTCATATTTAATTTAGCTTGAAACGTTTTCTCTTGAGAGAGAGAGCTTTCGTTGTTATAAAGCCCCCCGAGGCAAGTTTCAAGAATATTTTAAAATATTTGCTTTGTGAGTGTGTCAGTCCTTAATCATCATTCTTATTTTTTGCGACCCATATGGAAAGTTTTCACTTTCATCAAGTGGAAGCATTCAAAGTTATTCACCTGTGGCAGTTCAGGTAACGCTTTCTGTGAAGAAATTACTTTTTACTTTCCATTCTCTTGTTCTTTCCCATCTGTATCTCATTCCTTCATATATGTAATACACACAGAATTTCCGTTCTTTTCAGTTCATATTTTTATTTTCTCTTCATCTGGCCAATGCCAAATTTTTTTTTGTCTTGAAAAATAATAAATGGGTCTAAAGAGGTAGATCTATTCAAATATGTATTTGAAAGTGTTTTTTTAAAAATACAAAGTAGGTTTTTTAAAGAAAAATATTGAGTCTTTTTTCCATTGATTAATTTTAGTATTTGTGACTGTTTTGTGTCACATATCTTTTCTTTCAGTTTGTTTTAGCTCTTGAGGAAAATTATAAGTACTTTACTTACGGAAATTATTTTCATTTGCTGCCCATCCAAAATCGTAAAGTTGGCAATCATCAAGTCAAAATCGTTCTAAGGCTTCCTTATTGAGGTAAATCGTTCTCTATTTATTTTGGTGAACATTATAAGTAAAGAAATAAATAAGGAAGTTAATTTCAGATATTGCAGCGCCCTTGTGGGATGTAAGGATTGAACGAAATTGATATAAAATCAATTTGATATAAATCTGATTTGATTTGAATAGATCTGATATCCATTTGATATAAAAATGTATAAAAAAAATTTAATGTGTTCAAATTTCATTTGGAATCATTACTTTTTGATATTTATTCCATGGATATAATATTATCGACTTTGTTACAGAAGCCTTACAAAACGGAAAGATTGAAAAAAATATTAGAATTGCCAACAGACGTGATATCAATGAAAAAAATACGAGGAGATATGCTTCGAAAGATTTACATGACCTTTCAAAAATGTGCACATGTCATTATCGACGTCATTTTTGTTGCTGGTGGTTATTCGTAGAACATCATACCATCCACAGCACTGATTGTAATATACGTAGGTATTACACTCAAATTACTGCTATTCTTCTTGATTTCGTTTGTGCATATCATCGGATTACTGACTTTTCAATAAGCATTTTCGATTATTTGAGTAAATTATGCGTATAAAATTTAGTTGAGGAACATCCCACTGTGTCCTTATTGTTGTTGATTTTATTGTTAGTCAAAAGAAATTCTGCTATTTCTATATGACTAAGAAACACAACAAATTTAGAATAAATTAAGAAAAACTTGATAAGTTCACCAGAAAATCGAAGGCCGCATAAAATGAGATTATCCCTATTGAAAAACACTTAAATGAAATCGTCCAAAGTTAAAAACTCGTAATTAAATCTGACGTCATGAGATTCAATTGAAACCGTTTGAATCTCTCTCTGTCTCTCTTTCCCTCTCTATCTCTCTCTCTGCTTATCAGATGCTTCAGATGTATTGTAGTATATTCTATAATTTTCTTAATAACTATTTCTTATTTTTTTTTCTTATGCCATAAAGAAGTTATGGCATAAGATTTACACCCTTATTCGTCAAGTTACTTGTTGAGTTAGGACTGCGCTATCTCAAGGGTTTCAGTTTAGAAAGCGTCATATTCATAAGGTCACTTCTTGAGTGCGTGTCTCGGTCTTACCTTGTGCTCTTAATGTAAGAGCTTTGCCTGTATAGAGAAATTATGGACTTTTCAGTGTTGGTCCACAAAATTTTAAAGATAATAATTATTTTTAATGTTTGAAAGACATGCGACATTGAAAGTTTATAAAAGAACTTCGAATTAATGGAAATATAAAAATTCACTATATTTTCTTTTTGAGCGCGCGCATTTTTGTATTTTCGTTCGATCGAAATTCTTTCTATATACATGTATTGATCACGTCTGATCTTTCGTCGATAATGCATCTTAATCTGAAAGTGACAAGGCCAACTCAAATAATTTCCAATATTTGTGATGGACCGCCACTTGTAACTTTAAACTCCCTTCTTATTTCACCAACCTTTTACGCTCGCCTTCAAAATTATACACATCTAAATACTAAATTGTAATGTGTGTAGCAATGTTGTGGGATTAATAACTTGCCTTCGAAAAATCGCTAGGCACACATTAATATTCGCCCATATCAATATCTACTCTGAATACTATCAATATTTAAAATATTTTTTATTAATTTGGTGCATATAGGTCCAAAAACATATATACTTTTTTTAAAAACAAGAATTCATTTTTAAAAAATGAAACAGTACATTTTGTGTAAGAGACAACTAGTTTAGAGTCGTCTTATTTGAATGTCATTTATTTGAATACGAATTAATTACGTTATTGTCTCAACTATTGATACATGAGAACAACATCTGAGATGCATCATCGCGTTTGACGACGCATAAAGGTGACTGAATGAGGGTTCTTTTAGGGTCATTTTAAAAGTCATCGATGAAAATTATTTTGCAATTTTTATTTAAAAAAGTTTTTCGTAACTCTAATTTGTGATTCGTAAAATGTAAGCTAATGAATTCTCCTATTGGGCCCAAAATTTTTAAGCTTTTATCGAAAAAAGTGAGCGTACGTCGCTATCGCGTGAAAAATGAAAGATTTCCATACATTGGAAATGTTTATCAAAATACGTTCCACAAGAATCGTTATCTCCATTTTCCGGCAATTTGTTTATTCCAGCAATGTTTCTGCAACAACTTGAGAAGTCTACGATTTTCGATTTTGACATAGTGCGCATGTTCCAAATATTGGACGACATATTTTTGAAATTTGACTTTCCTCTCTTTTCGAGCAAAAGGAAAATCTTCGCGCTGTTGTTATTTTGTTTCCTGGAAATTTGAATTATTTTAGAATTTTATTTTTAATCGCAGTCGCTTAAGTGAGAAACACTGTCACATGAATGCGAAATGTGGATTGGGGTGTTTTTGTGTGGGGAAAAGATTACCGCTAACTGTCTGTCACGTTATGGTTCCTAAATACAAAATTTGCAAAATTTACACAGACGCGTACATCACATTAAAAACCGCGCCAGACACAAATTAGAGGAATATTTCACAAAATATAATTTCCGATTTTTAGAATTATTTTCAAAATATAGAAAGAGCAGCAGAGAATTATTCATTCCTCCTGACAGGATTAAATCCAATACCTCTCTTTTATTGAATGAGTACCTAGTCTTTGCCAATGTAATGACAATGGTTCCACAACTATGATTACAGGTTCCACAAAAACACCGTAATTCAATGACTTTGTTGGCAACAAAATCTATGATGGAATAATTGAGGAACACGTAACATTCTCGTTGACGATAATGGAGATGTTGCTAATCTCTACGATGATTTCGCCGGCGGCGGCGATGCCGGTCACGCAGATTTGTGGTGCTGGTGATGACGGAGACGGCGAAACCGGCGGCAACGGCAACTGTAGATTGACATCTAAAGTATCTGTTGGAAAATTCTCAGAAATGTTCTCAGTTTGAATTCGGGGCTCGCTTCAGAGATGATTCCATCATGTGTGTCGGTTGTACGATACGCGCTATTCGTCGTAGTCAACATTATTCATCGCTTCGTAAGATTATAATTTGCTTTCATCGGACCAGGAAATGTTTCGCTGCTTCGTCATTGTTATTGTCAAAACTCATTTCAATGTGATGTTAGCTATATTTCGGATGAGAAAGTGTGATATTTAACGCATCTGTTGCTGCTTGTCATTAGTCACACGGTGAAATTGTTTAGTGCATTTCACGGATACGTGAAAAAAATACACTTGTAAGTAATGTGATACCGATGACATGAATATTTTGGGAATTTTTTGCCGACCGATTGTGGTTATGTAGTTTTTAATCGAATTGTATTAATTTAAGAAAATATTGGTATTAAAATGATCTATTGGCGTAAACGGTAACGATTTAACCCCGTGGTTTTGAACGTTAAATTCCTGGATATCGAATTGGATTCGAGCTATAAAAACGCTTTATGAGGTTTCGACTTTGTTGGAAAGACCATTATTTAAAACGTATTTAGGCGTGGACAAATTCTCAAGGAAAATTAGATCTGAATGATTGAAAACCGCCGACCGATGAAATCGGGAACGTCATTTTTGTGACCATAATTAAAATGTAGAGAGAGAAAAAACAATAATAGTAAAAACAGCGACAGCTAAAACAAAAACCAGACTACAATTTCCTTCTTTGAAATTTTATTTCTCTTAGTCATTCTACGAAAAGCGACAAATTGACATGATAATGACTGTCAGAACCAACAACAAAAAATCGATCAGTCATAATTTATTGCCTTTTAACTTTTGCTTCAACTTAGCTTTGTCGTTTATATGATTTGCTGTGAAAATAACAAGAATAATTAACAACAACAACAGCATCAGTATTAAAATTCTAGCAGCCACGTATTTTAGAGATACTCAAGGGTACTTTTATATTTATGCATGTGCCAGACAGATTATCGAATCTCGAGCGAGCTTTCCTCGCTCCGAACTAGCCCATGCAAGGCATTTGATTGCTGTTTTGCAATTACATTCGTTCGTATATTCTGTTCTTCTCTTCTATTGTTTCTTTCTTCAACGTGTTATGGTATACGATATTGGTTTCTGCTTTTCGTATTTAAATCCATCACAGAGCATTTCCATAATTGCTAAGCAATGCCGGATTGACATAAAAAGCATATGAAACAATCAAAAAACCTAGATCGATTACTTCGTTTTCGTTCTTAATTCAAGGCTATTTTTTATGCATTTGTTGAGAAAGAATCGAAATGGAAAGTTCGATAAGTGGTCGAACGTCAATTCAACAATTATCCCAAAAAAGGAAGAACAGAAAAAGTATAATAATAAGTATATAATAAGTATAAAATAAGTATAAAAAAGTATAATTCACATACGAAATTCAATTTCAGAAATAAAATGAAATACAATGAAGCTGAATGGATGACGTCATCTTTAATTCCACCGAATTGTTAACTAGAGTAAGAACTTTCTGAAAATAACTTCAACTATAATAATCCTCCATTTCTTACTTCTGTCACAATTTTTGAGTTTACTGACTATATTTCACAACTATTTCCGTACAATATAGATGTAATTTTATTATGCAAAAAATTATAGAAGTTTTATTAGAAAAGCTTAATAATTTCGTGATGAAAATATTAGAATTAAAAGAGAATAACAGATGTCCTTTAACTGTTAAATTAATAACACGATGTCGGTGTATTTTATCAGATCAAAGCTGTCATGGATTTGATCACATTAAGAATTGTTGACAACATTGTCGCTCTTGTTTCTTTTGTTTTATATAGTAATCATAATTAAGATTTTTTTCTTCGACAGGAGCAATTGTTCCCCAGCACTTTTAATCATATCTTGTCCTGGACGGTTCATTTTCAATTGAATGAAAAACTTTTCAACCGTTTTATATAAAGCAAAACTTACTCTAAAAATAGCGGAGTCATTCAATCTTTCAGTTTTTTTTCAATTTGGAGTCCCTACAGTCTTTCTGAGCTGCGCCAGGAATCGAACCAATGACCAGATTATTCCTAAACCAATTAAGCTTAACATTTCGTCCAAATCTCCGCGGGCAAAACTTTTATAAAAAATGTATATGCATACGTAATTATTACCATGCAATTTCTAAGGCGACTGTTTTTTATGCTTTCAATCTCTGCCAAATTTAATCTACCAGCTTTTCACCACTCTCTTACCACTAATTGTTGCATGAGTCCCAGATACGGCACACTTTGTCAACGCTACCTGATAGACAATTATATTGATGTAATTTAACTAAATTATTATTGTTTAGGATACCGCAATTTAGAGCAAAACAGGCGGTATTTGGAGGCATCAGAAGCCGTGATTGAAACCTCCAAAAAATAATTTCTTTCTTAATAATAATTATGTTACAAGCGTATAACATCTTCTTTGTAATAAAAATAGTTTATGAAACAGTAATTTCTTATAATTTTTATATTCCAAAGTACAAATAACGTATATATTATAATGTACTCCACATTAGAGTCATTATTAAATGGGAAGCTCACAACCGCGCTTTTGTCCTTCTTTTGAAAATTTTTCGCGAAAGTAAAAGATACGCATCTATGAGTTGTAATAATTAAATTTTATCTATGAGACGTGTTGAGGTGCACTTTACTAATTGCATCGTATAGTCGTGTAATTGTGTATTACATACTTCCATCCTGTGCATTGAAAAGATAATCTCCGAATTAATGAAAGTGTTCTATAGCGATGCAAGGCAGTAAGCAATTAAAGATGTCAGAACAGCAGAAACAACAACATCTATTAAACCAACAGCGATCGGGATTAACAAAGTTCTAATTTATCTCTACAGTTGGCTTCCTTTCGTTATTCTCAATTGTAATTTTAGTTTCTATTGTGTGTGAATTCATATCTTCTATCTCGAGCCGCTCTGCCGTTTGATGTGGGCTTATCTTTCTATATATTCGAAGTGCTTTGCTTTGTCTTTAGAATGCAAAATGGATTCTATCCTTTTAGGCTTTTGTTATTGTTATTGAGTCGACTCAATTGTTATTGACTCATATGCAGCGATCACTCGTGTGTGTTTTAGAATGTGCCGAATTAAAGTGTCAATGAATTTTAAAGTTATCATATGCTTGATAATTGCTTTGGAAAATTAATGGACGAAATTTGAAATATCATACTCATATTTTAAATTTGAATTTATTATGCCATACACCCGGAGGATTAGGGTACATTTAGTTTGTTCCTACGCTTGTAACACATTAAAGCAGGCCTGACAAAGTATGGCAAAGTATGTATCATACTCAGAATCATCTTCTGAGTCATCTATCTCTCAGAGAATTTTTCACAAATATTGCCTAGTGCTGTAAGCTGTTTGGTATTGCAAATGGGTGAAATCAGATGTGGAGCTGGTCAACTTATGATACCTACTATGAACATATCTACATCTGTAGTTTACTTTCAGAGTTTATAGACGGAATTGTATAACTAAAAATTTATTCTCGGACTCGGACTGGGACTAATTACTTTGCAAAAAATAGATGTAATACGCCCAGAACCAGAAACGCCGTTATAAAGCAAACGGGCGCATATTTTACTGCAGAATGAGTTGAGGAATTTTCACAAAGTATGGCACGCGTGTCCTCTGCCATTATAAATTGTTTGGTATTAGAAATAAACGAATTAGTGCTGCGTCTGTTAGTGCTGCGCCTGTTATAAATTAAAATTGCGATGCCTTCTTTTTCAGTATCTGTTGAAATTTAATCTTGTGACACAGAAGGCACTGTTGGCCATTATCAACCCACCAAAAATTGGGTAAGGGCCACTTACACTAACATACTTATAGTATAAGTAGGTAAGATTTGACCTTATACCAAAAGTATGTTAGTGGAAGATTACCTTAGCTTTGAGAAGATTTGTGTGGAGAATTAGTTAAGACTTCAATTAATCAAGAAAAGGCAAATATAGTGTTAAAAGTTAAAAGAAGCATTTTCTGCTTCTTAGGCGTGAAGAAAATTATGTATACAAAACAGGAAAAGAAGAAAACGCACAACTATTAAAAATGCATTTGTTCCACCACCACGAGCCATCCGAAACGTAAGACAACATTTTAATATTGTAGTCAAAATGAGTGCACGTATCCGGTTCCATCGGTGTGCATTCCTTCTCTCATGGCGTTATTTGAAGGGACAGACGACACAAATGAATGTCACGTTGGAAGGAAGAAGAAAAAAAGTGTTAAAAGAAGGTAAGAAGGAAGGAGCTAACCGAGGATAGAAGGCAGTGAGCAAAAGAGAAAAGTAAGAAAGAATGGTATTAGACGGAAAGGTTGGTGAAAAAACTTACAAAAAGAAGCATATGCTAGTGTTGAAAAAAAGCATCTATATTGAAACCTTTTATGGCTTCATTACATTCTATCTTTGTCGCCGCTCCGCTGTCTGACTACGTCAATATGTTTACATTTTGTTTAATGTTCACGCACCCCTAAATAACGTTCGATAAAAAACATTCACTATTGAAATCGAAAATGGTACCTATGGGAGCGACGGCAACAACAAAAATTCGATTTGCAGCATTTGATTTCATCTCATTTAAGCGAAATTTCATTCAATCCACTTGAATTTTCCACTTGATATTATCTTTAGAATGTCAAACGACACGTTCTTTCCAACATCATCTTCAATATCGTATTGCAGTTTCCATTAAAACTAATATACAGGGTCTCTAACTTCCTAAAGGGATTGGAAGGGGACATACATGTTTATACCTATGGTTACAGAAAGAAGGGGTGCTCATGATCTGGATTATTTTGTGAAAATACTCAGGCACAGTGTTTTATGAGGTTGAGAAGTTATAACACCGTTTTACGGAAACATGTATTTCGGATCTTCGAAGCCTCAATATGTGTTTTGAACAGTGCAATTTACGGCCAATGCAGAAAAGGTTTTCAGATGGCCAAGCGGCTATTATGGCGACAGTCAATGATTGGACCTTGTCGGAAGCGGTGCGTGGCTGTAAAGAAGCCATAACACCTCTTAGTTACTGATGATCCGATTCTCTTATGTGGGTAAAGCACTTTCCCACTCTGAAGGAGACTGGGAGGTGGAAGAGGAGAGCAACTCAAAGCTTCATTAATGGGTCAGGCCTCACAGAATAAAGTTGCGTCAATTCAGAATAATAACTGTGTGCTCCATCATCAGCTTGGAAGCGGACGGTTTATGTGTTTTCGGGCTAGCGTATGACTTTTGGGCCCCTCCGATCAAAATTAGCTAACTAACATTTACTAATACAAAACTTAGTAACATAACCTTCGCGTTCAGCTGCTTTGGATCCCTGGAAAGTCCGTCATTATCAAACGTCATTATCAAACATAAAACTATCCTAGTTTAGGAACTTATTTCATAAAAACATAATATATATTTTTAAGGTGAACAAAACATCTTGTAGGGTTTTATAGTGATATAGACTGTCCCCTTCTACAAGTCAGAATTCTGAAAAAAAATCAAGACCGGGGTCTGAAAAAGAGGCATCAGAAATATCTCTGATGGCGTTGAAATGGAGAATTACTCATAAATGAAATTCGGAAAGTTATTTATCATAAACAGGAGCATATTTTTTTGCCTGGTTGCCCAAGACCCATTTGTTTATATTTAATCCGTTTTATAGTTTTATTTTTCTTTACAGCGAGAATACTCAAACAATAAAAATATCTCTTATATAACGTCGACTTCTGCAATGGTAGAGAATGCCTTTCTTACTGAGTAAATGAAGAATTTCTCAAAGATGTTTGCTTTTAAGTGTCACTAGCGCTTCAACCTACTTTCTACAAATTCTAAAAAATATTTCACTCATTCAAGCATTACTTTCGTCATTTATTTCATTTTCTCTTCGAATATGTCACTAGTTCATTGCCATTGTTGCGATGCAAAATTTTTAACGATCTTTCTTCATATTTAGTATACTTACCATTTACTCTCTCTTTAGTCTCTCCTCCTGGTTCACTCGAATTCCCTCCATGGTATTCGATGGAAGGAAGCTGTTTCCAAATGCGATGTCCTTAAGCAATATTATGTTTTTCATTAATCTTCTTATTTACATACTTTCATAAGTTTTATGAAGTATGCGGTTTCCTTCCTGTCTCTTTTCGTCCGGCTCTTCCGTCTTACGTTACCACGTCATCGCGATCTGTTGCCAGAATACTTAAATTGCTTGACTATCTGTCAAAAAGGATGCTTGTCTCAGTCACTCCTCCTCTCTGCCGCTTTCGCTGCCTGTCGCCTATATCCTTTTCGCTGCTTGTCGGTATATTCAAGTGGATATACTGGTTACAAGAAGCTTTGTATTTGATAACCTGATATTTGTACGTCATTCTGACAGGTTTTGCATTCTATTGCCTTCGAGTTTATTTTCCTTCGGTATCTTTCGTGCTCTTCATTTCAGTTGGCTCACCAATCGTGACGTGCCTTACTCCATCATAAGCGTTTTAACGTTTTAAATTCAGTTAAATTCTTAGTTGCATCGTTGCGAAATGGTGTTACCAACGTAAAACAAGGCAGAATTTCCGCTTCCGCTTTAAGCATGCAAGAAAGAATATTTTGATGAATGTTATGAATGCCAAGTAGTAGAAAGTAGATTGGGGGGGAAAATAATTTAATGCATCACATCGAAATTTCTCTGGTGTTATTTCACTTCCTTAAGGATGTGTCTGACCCCGTTGGAAAGTTGGTTATTATGACGAGTTTCAACTATATGGTGATTTCGTTTTTCGTATTTGAAAAAACTGTTGCGCCACAGAGAAACAGAGAGAGAAGGAGAGGAGGTCTATTCTCAACAGAGAGAAAGAGAGTGATTTCCGAACTACAAAATACTTGAAAAATTTAAAACGTTTAGTGTATTATGTTTAGTGTGATTGTGGATTTTGAAAGTATAAAAAGTAATGGAAATGATTAAATAGTGGTCTGAGGAATTACCGACGTGATCAAATAATGCCAAGGGATTTCCGACGAGCAATTACGGAATATTTAATTCAGTTTGGGAGTTATTTCTATTAAAATCTATTTTTATAATTTTTCATGATTACTGCGTCATATAAACGCCACAGTTTTTACAGTGTAGTCTTGCAATTGATGGTTATTGCGTTTACGATTTTATTCGAATTGTGTGTGAACAGCTGCAACCAAGCAGTTTGTTTTCTCATAAGAAGAAATATCTTCAGCAAACGAATGGCGAAAATTCGAATAAAAACCAGTGCATTTAATTTGGATACTGTGATTATTACGTTTATTTTTATGACAAGTTACGAGGGGTATAGCAGTAGGGGATATTGTTAAGGATTTGATTATACTGATTATAAATTTTATACTTATTCAAATATCCAAACGGATATTCGTAAAATACATGAGATCTCTTTTTAGCTTGTCCATTGGAAAATAAATTTTCAAGTTCGTTCTAAATCAAATCACTTGAGACAATGTTTTCTTTTGCAGTTTTTCATTGGTCTCCATGTAATTTCTGCCCCCTGATTTCATTGAGAGTTGATTCGTTTGTGCCTTGTCTTATTATTTTTCTATTTCTGTTTTCTTCTCTTTTGCCCCTTTAGTGTATACTATAATTCAATTCTTTCTTCCTTTCAGGGTTTCTCATTAGTTTGTCCCTGGAGTCGATACGTTTTGGTCGTTATGTTTAAAATTAAATTTTACGAAGTCAGTCGAGAGTATAGAATGTCAGCGGTGCGGCAGCGGACAGCAATGACGCTGATAATAATGAAGATGAAGAGGCGCAAAAAGACAAATTTTATTGAAGAAAGCGGACGTTTTTCCATATGGACGAATCAACCGGCAAGGAGATGATGAAGCAAAGGAGGACGATAATTAAAGAGAATAGTTGAGTAGTTGAACCTGGTGCGTCAAGGTTAAAACAAAAATAAATAGTTTTTCAAAATCAAATTATTAAGAAACAAGTAAGAGTGCTAACTACGGCCCGAATGAAGCTCGTATACCCTACACCGATAATATAAATTCATATTTTAAACCTAATAATCAGTTGGTGAACAACGCCCATTTCCCACAACTTCTGGAACGGTGTTATGAGCACGTTTATTAAATATTATATAAATATCTCCAACCGTTTACGAGATATCGCTATTTGCTGTTTTAATGGCGTATCACGTCTATTTTTTTAGATGTTCTACAACTTTTTTATGAAAGTACTTCACTGTTTTAAATACAATTCCGTCTTAATATCTTAAGTCTTTGTAGAAATAATTGATTTTGAACACTTCGTGATATAGGAAATAGTTATTTCATAGCATTCCCTGCGTTTTTCTCTTGTGTATCTTAGGGTGAAATAGCCTTAATCCTATTTCACAGACGGGGATTATACATGCACTTTTATGTAAAAGGTCAAGATTTTTTTGTATTTGGCCAAATAAGCTTTTAGCATTAATTTTATTTTTTCCTTTGTGCTTATGTTCTTTATCATGAATATACTTTTGGACTACTTCTTTTGGACTTCTACTTCTTTTGGACTTCTTATTTAGTCTTGTGTCTCTTTAATCCTTGTGATTTGAGATCCTTGAATTATCCCCCAATTATGTTTTGCTCAATTCTAACTCTTTCATTTTCTGCCAAAGCTTTTCTGCTGCTGATTTCGTCATTGTTTTGCAAAGATTTTGCCCTTCTCACTTTTTTAAGATTTGTGTTTACTTTGTTGTGCGGTAAACAAAGCAAGTGTAGTCTTTGAATGAATGTTATTCCCACTTGAATCAGCTGGCCCTGTGATTCCCAATTGATATTGCCTAGATGCCGTCTAAGTAAGTCTGTAATGAATGTAAATGTATTATAATATATCTGATATATTAAGTGCGCCCCGAAAAATTCCATAACTAGGGAAACGTAAATAAAAAGCTATTCGGAAACTCTGGGTTAGTCAGAATATCAGCCAGAGAACTTAATGCTGTTTCTGACAGGTTTGGGAGAGGGCGAAGTCGTATAGTATAATTACTGTTATAGGTTTTTTTTCGGATGTAAGGGTTTGTGAGATTTGGGTCATAAACGGCTTTTATAACAGTAAAAAAAATAAATGCTTCATTGAGAATTTCCAGCCTCTCCCACTTTGGCATTATGACATTTCCATATATTTTCTGACGTTTCTATTATGATTTATTATGCTTACGGTTTTTGTGACCTTTGATAACGATAGGAATGAAACGTATAAACAGTTTTAAAAATTCATTAGTTAATGCCAGACATCTACGTGAACTTAATATCAAAAGAATATGAAAAAACATTATATGCACGATATGAAAACAGTAAGAAACGAAATTAATAAGTTGTTGTGCAAAATACTTAGTGAAAATTGCAATTTTATGAAATCTTAAACTGCGACATTCAAAATTAAAATTGTAGTAAATTCAATTTAGTAAAAAGAAACATGAAGATAAATAAAATAATGACAAATGCACAAAAGAAATCAAATATTTCCTTAATACAAGTTTACTTCACTTTTTATTCGCATTCTTTTACCATTTCTTTCAACAGCATAAAATGATTATTTGGAATTAAATTATGCTTCCGAAGTAATTATTATTTTTATTAATGCCCATGACCCTAAAATATTCCTAACATCTTCCCATAAATTAATCATATGCTCAAAGTAATCAAAGCATTTTGTAGTCATTTATCATTAGTAAGATCGTCAGTAAAACGAATTACTATTTGCCCAAGAAATTTCTCATTTTCAAAAACATATTTTGAAATCACGGCCTGTGAGTATTATAAATGCCGGCCTTTTCTTCGAACCCGTTTTTTAAGACTCCTGAAATTACTCCTGTTTTTAAGCACCATCTGTATTACTGTTTAGCTCATTACTTGAACAAAAATAATTAGGAAAGACCGGCAAAATAGTCGCAGGCAGTATTAAACCCTATTCCGTAATTTATGGCCTATAAGAAGGACGATAGAAGAAGAGTAAAGGGTAAGATATTTGAATTATCAAAAACGCAATTAGTTGTTTATAATCTTCTTACTTCTTGCTTTTAAATTGAGGCGAAAATAAATATTTGAAAAATCAACACATCTGTTTCTTGGAGTCAGATTATTAATTTATTGAGGGTGGAACATTCTTAAAGATTGAGTATCATAATTTTTCGAGCATTATAATGGATAAATGGACTGTATGCCCTAAAAGTAATTTATAATGCTAATTTTTACACTTACTTCTAAAGCATAGGCTTTTGTACTGAGTTTATGCAATTGAATTTGAAGATTATTTAAAATTATCTAAAATTACATTTGAAGTATACAATTTTTTTAGATGTATAAAAGTTGATAAGCCTACAAGGGTTTACGAAAAGTTCTTTGAGCTCAATATCTTGTAATCTCGGTGATAGAACTGTAATCATTAAAAGATAATCACATAAAATTTCGTGAAGCTAAAGCAATCTGATAAATGATAAATGTATCATTTGAAAATTTGTCAGCTCTCAATATAATTTATATCCGTTAACAAGGTGTTGTAGTTTTTTAACTCAATAATATGATGGTTGAGGGAAAAGTAGTTGAGTTGTTGTACGAATTAGGAGCGTAGCAAAGTAAGAGTAGTGTAAAATCCCTTTCCATATATTTTTATATTGTTCGTTTTTATTGTTGTTCTTGTTTCATTTTTTTTGCTTTCGGTTTTTTTTTTGGTTTTCGGGTGCGGGCGGAGGGTGGCGTATTTACACATGTTTCCATTCATGCGAGTTTCAAGAACAAATAACACAAGTTGACAGTCAACAAAGGTTTGGAAGATCAGTAAACACCAACCGCAGCAGTAGCAGCAACAGCAATAAAGGCTATTTTATGACTTAAATTCTAACAGTTCGTAAACGTAAAACAATATGAAGCTGTAGCAAATTTTAACCGTTTATTGAATAAAGACGAGTAAAAGACCATTTAAGACCGAAAACAAGAACAGGAAGGATGGGTTGTCGTTTCTCGTTTAGGAACACATGCATGAAAGTTATGGTGCCGTTGTCTCACGGTATTTCCCCACCCCTTCTTTCTCCTCCTTTTCAACACACAACTTTCCTCTTGGTATTCTTTATCCCTCTTCTTACAATTTTCTCTTAATTATCTTTTCTCACAACTCATTCCTTCCATCTTAAGAACGTCAAAAGTGCAAGGGTCTAGAATGTATAAAGAAACATTATTTATGAATAATTGTAATAATTTCTGATAACAAGGTCTCATTTCATTTAAGAATATTTTTGGATTTCCGCTCGAAGTCAACTGAAACCAATAAAAATCTATGCACATTTGAAAATGCAGATGAAGTTTTATGCAGTTGAACTTGACACTTCTTGGTCT
The DNA here is from genome assembly GCA_963966595.1 of Physocephala rufipes. Taxonomy (NCBI): domain Eukaryota; kingdom Metazoa; phylum Arthropoda; class Insecta; order Diptera; family Conopidae; genus Physocephala; species Physocephala rufipes. Next base: position 43,860,529 of record OZ016501.1, read on the forward strand.
GAGATGCTGCAGGTATTCATACGATTCCTTCTAGTATATATTCCACGGTTGTGGAAAGGCTGTTCTACAATTTTGTTATTAATGCTCGTTACTCGCATAAAAACGAAATTTGAAAAAATCCAAATTAGATTTTTAGAAAAGTATTTCGTTCAAATTCTCAACTTATTCCAATGTATTTGATGATTATTTTTAAAATTTCGGGCAATTTGGGTCTATTTCTTGTTTTTCCTTCCTACGAATAATTAAAATTTATTTCAAATTTTACTTTGGTTCATTTTTTCATTCCGCCGATTAACTAAAATTTATTTTCAGGTTTATTTTAAAATTTTGATGTAAACATCGCAATATTGCAAACATGTTTTTTTAAGTGTATCTATATAGGAGGAGGAAATAATTACTAAAAAATTGTAGTGGAGAATAAAGTAATAAAGAGTTATGGAGTAATAAAACTGAATTAAATTATATCAAATGTATCAGTTTTTTTCGCTCCTTTAGATTATAATCTCTATAATATTCTGACAGAATTTCTATTTTATTGAGTTCTTATGTTTGTTCTGCTTTCTGGTTCTTTGTAAACGACTACAACTCAGCGGTTGGAATATTCATCACAGATAATGTCCCGAAATGCTCAGCTAGTGAACATGAATATTTCAAGAGCAATACGAAATTTATTATGTTAAAAGCGGATCACGTTAAAATTGAATCTATTTTTTGTTTGCAGGATGAATGCATTTGCTAATCAAGTTTTCCCTGTAGTTGTTTTCTTGTACACTTTTTATGAAGACTTCCATCTTTCCTTGACCTTTTTCCATAAACAATTATGGTTTTTTAATATAGATGCTTGCGAACTTCGTTATACACGTAGTCTGTTTAGCTTCGTTATTTTGCAGTTTTGTGTTTCTTATTTCTCGAAAATGCATCGTACGTGTTTTCGGGTATTACATTCTCAATTATTTCTTATTAATGTTTTGTTGTTGTTGTCACTTTTAGTAACGACTTCACTGTGAGTGATGCTGTTGATGTCATTTATGCCATTCGGTTTTTCATTATGCATTTATCTTCAAATTAAATTTAAACATAATTTTATGCAAAAACGTCGCCATAATTAGGAAGATGTAGATTTGTGTAAACTTCTGCTTATTTTATGTTTTTACATAAATGGCGTGACCTTTCCGATAAGTAATTCTTTTAAACGAAACTATTTTAAATTTTGATTAATTTCTTTTAATTAAAAGGAATTCTGTTGAAATTCCATTCTCGCCGAGCGTTAGAACGCGCTTGCTTGTATAAAGCCACACACTTAAGAAAATCTGTATTTAATTTCTTAGAGAAAAGATCAGGATGAGCTTTATTTCCGCTTTATTTATTTCGTTTAATATTTTTGTGTTTCCTTAATTTACTGCAAAAGCGATAGAATAGAAGTGGTAAAAAGTTACCATAGTTTTCAAACATTTAACAAACGAGAAGCGTATATTCATGAGTAAGTGTGTGTGTATGTTTGTGTCGGTGATTGTATAGTGTGCAATTTTCGGCAAAGAAATATCTGAAGTAGTGTTTGATGTAAATCCGTAATTGGTTTTAATTGACGGTTTGCTTATTCGGTTGTTATTGATGTGTTATTTTCGAATTGTACTTGTTGTTCCCATTGCTGTTGTTGCTCTACCATATTTCGCGTCCTTGAATTTATCAATCCGTCGAATTCCACGAAACATTCGTGAGACCTTGCCAACAGCTACTTCTGTTGGCAATGCTTGCGTAGATGTTGTTGTTGTCGTGTTACAATATCTGCATTTTTGTCGATGTCATTTACTTGGTGTCGATGCTTTTCATTCTGTTGCTGCGTGATTTTTGTCGCTACCTTGCTTTAAAAAATTCCTAAGTTTCTGTAAATTCCCTTTTCTGCATTTCCTTTAATTCCTCTTTATTGCTTATTTGGCTTTCCGAAGTGCCTATGGTAAATATCCATTCCGATGAGCATTTTTATATCATACACTCGAAGCGATGAGGGTATATTAACATTGTTATTCCATTTGTTACGCATCAAAGGAGGCTTAGTAGGTATAAAAGTATGTGCGTATAGGAAAATCACGTTAATAGGAAAACGAATAGAGATATGATTATGAAATATGCTCTGAATATTCTCTGTCATCACAAAATAAGTGGTACTGAATATGAGTCAAACCGGACCAATGCCACGACTACCTTTTTGTAAAATAAAATTGTGAATCACCATTTTTTAGTCTTAGCAGAAATCTTATAGAACGTTACGACCGAGTTGGTGGTGTTGGATATTATAAACCCAACAAAAAAGTGCGGGATATGCCCTATATACTATACTATGTACCTATATACTATACTATGCGTGGGCTTTTAACAAAAGTTATGTTGAAGATGCGTTTGTAGATCTCAATTAATCAAGAAAAGAAGAATGTGATATTAGAAGGCGTGCAACGCACAGACTATTAGGATCACGCAACGAATTTGTATTACGGGTGTGATGTGTATAGGCTTCGGCCAGGTCAAAGCGAGCGTTTTTCCTTTTTAATACTTCTCCTGCAACTTTTTGAAATGGCTACAAAGAGCAGTTCGAAACATTTTTTAAAGCTGTAGAATATTTTTACGTACTTGCCATGAGTGCAAACAAATCCACTGAATGAGACGCTGTATTGATTTAATCGTTGAGGCTAACCGGATCGATAAGCTGTTAGGACTGAATTAATTATTTAATTATCTCCACCACAGACGGAAGTATATACGTTTATAACTCGCTTCCGTCATTTATATCTTCGGAAGTCTGATTTTATTTTAGGGGCATTGCCTCTCACCGTAAGCATCGCAATATTTATTGCCCCGTTCGTTCGTTTCTTTAATGTTCGTTTTTCTTCAATTTTTAACGTTAAAATTATATCTGCTTCCAATACTCTTTCTCCCTCCACTCACTTCTCCTCCCTTTCAGAATAACATTTACAACTCACTCGACTATCTCGAGTATGCTTCTTCTTCTGCTATTATACTGTAGACTGTGTAAATAATCTTGTTCTGTACTAGAGATCATTAGTTTTCTAGATACCTCTCGTTGTCTCGATGTCTCGTTTGCGATGGTGCCGACTGTCGATTATTGGAACGGTATCTGTTCATTATCCACTTCTTCTATGTTCTTCAATGATATTAATAGTTATCAATAATATGGGAGAACAGTCAGCGACTTACGGTGTTTGTTCGAAATGTGTTCAAACGTATTTTGAATTTTCGTGGGCTGTAAATATTCGATTTTTATCTGTTTTGGGACGCTGTGTTGGTACTCAGGGCAGTCTTCTTTCGCCTTTCTTTCGTGTTTTCTTTCGTTTTTTGTTTTTGCTATTCCACAAAATGGACCATAGAATCTGTATCAAATTCTGTGTGATGAACGTAATTAAATGCGCGGATGGACGGACGTATTTCGAATGTTGACTACGGCGTCTGGAGAAGCTAGCTTGGGCCAACACAACGATTATTGGTGGTGAAATTGTTCGCAAAAGGCCATGAAAGCGTGAACAACGAAAAGCGCTCTGATTCCCCCCCGACTACTTCAACTATAGCTAAAAAACATTCATGAGGTGAAGAAAATCGTATTGGCTAATCGTCGGATCATCGCTGGAGAAGGTGCTGAAGGACCAACATATATCGATTGGCTTATGCTTTTCGATTTTTATCAACAATTGGCGAATTGTTGGTAAAAATCGAAAAGCATAAATGGATATTCATAAATATATATCCATGATTAAATAAACAATTTCTGACGATACATGACGATAATTTTTGAACGCACTTCATATATATTGAAATTATATTACATTCATAAGGCACACAATAATACACACAATAAGAAACGCATACACAGAGTTCGTTATGGTCTACTAAGCGAACATCACTATAGTAGTCCCTTTCAAGAGGTTCTCAAATAACTTATTCATAATAAAGATGAATAAATCTAATAGTTAGAAGAAATCCGGTTTTTGAGAATCTTGATTTTATTAGTGTCATTGGCGTTGTAGATGTATAGATGTTATTATTGTTAGTTTGTTATTCTTATGTGAAACCTATTCACAAAAATTTTCTCTTTAGCTCAAAAAGCTTTTCCCTGAATAATCGTGTCTTCCTTTAACAAACCATAAGTCCTCAAAAAGTTTGTGTAAATTAAGTAATAAAAATATTTTATTACCAATAAATACAATATATGAAAAACTTCTTGAAAACTGGATAACTCTTCGATGAAATCCATAATTGGAAATAATTGAAAATTGAATGCATTTTGAAGATTTTCATTCCACATGAAATGTAAATATTTTTGTAAGGAAATTATAAAAGTTTTTAATACATTCGCTCCACATTTCGAACATATCTCAGTAAAATACATTCCCCTTCATGGATTATCACAAATAATTGTAACATATTGCTGCTGCAACAATACGAAATAATTAGAGAGAATGGAAGATTTATCTGAAAATGAATGTATGACTAGAAATTAATGTTACATCTATTGGGATTATTGGGTCTGAAAAAAAAGAAATTTTCTGTTAAACTTGCGAGACATAAAATAAAAAATTAAAATCTATTCAGTGATGCTTCATCTGATAGGAAGTTATTCGTATCAGGGGGGGGGAGGAAGGAAGTATTAATATATAGTAAATTTCGGAAAATAATAAAAACTAAATAATCGTCGCATCTAAGGACGAAGTTTTGGTTTTTCCAAATTTTAATTTGTTTTCAAATAGCTAGGCATCGTTCTTACACAATTCACCACATTTTTATTCTTTTTTTCTGATTGTTTAACTTGTGTCATTAATTTGCCTAAGCTGGCTCACGTTGCAATATCTCTATCCTCACGTTGCAATATCTCTATCCTCTCGACCCATTCTTCAGTGCACTACCTCTGATTTCCGATTATGCTTCAGTATAGTTCGAATAATACTATGTTAGGGTCGGGATCGGTTTTGATTTAGCAACTAAAACGAAAACTCAAACTAAACATCACGAAAAAATGCTGTTAAATGTTGTAAGATCGCATTTCCGAAATGATGCCCTTCAGAAGGCATTCACTATTGAATTGAGAGATGGGATTGAAATAAATAGATTTTTGATGTAACCTCAATTAAGAATAAATTACTTTCCACTAATAAAGAATAATTTGTCTCTTAATTCAAATTTTATCATTTTAATTTGTATTTTAGTGAAGGTAAAACATTGTGGCTTATGTGTCAGATTAATTTCCGCTTCCGTTTCCGTCGCGATAATATCACTAAAGGAAGTAAAAGCTTATTTATTTTCGAGACAAATTAATGAATCCTTTGTTCCCCATCAAATCCCACCGAAAAGACATCCTCTAATCATTTCCTTCCCTCCAACTAATCAGAAATAAATTTTCCAGCTTTTATGACCATTTCTTTGATTCTTTGCTTTATTGTCATTCCTTATTTGTTAATTTATTACTGAGTTGAACTTTCCTCATTTTGACACCACGATAAATGTTCTTGTTTTTATTTTTTTTTTATTTCAATTCGATTGAGAGCTGTTAATTTTGTGTCAACAAGAAATGCTTAAATCATTACAAAGTTTGAATCCTGGGTGTAGGAAGCTAAATACTGAAATAATTTCCGCTCTTTATTTATTTTTGTTTATTTTATTTTAATTTTGTTTGGCTTTTTTCATCATTTTGATACCTTTTTCAATATTGGTTGATTAATTGATTGATGAATTGTCCCTTTAGCTGTCAATGCGTCGCCAACAACATTCATTTTGGCGACATATTTAGCATGTTTTTTTCATAAAACTATCCTTTCACTTTCTCTCTCTAGGATTTTTAAATTGCCTAAAATTGAAATCTTTTGTCTTGATAAATTCTTCTAAAAGTTATTTAACGTTTTGTTGAGGTCGAAAAATCATTAATTGTAAGGCACGCCTAAACAAAAGGTTAATTTTTGATTCTCTGAGGCCTGAGTGGGTTCGAAACTTTTCGCCTCTGTTTCTTCCTTGCCAAAGAATATTTAATATTTTGGATATTAAAGCAATTTATTATTTATATGATTATAAAATTCTTGGAAAACAAAAGAAATTTTGGTAAAAGGATTTTTGCACTAATTTTGAGATCTGACTTATGAGGTTTGCCAATTTTATTGCGGCAACGAATTTATGCTGTATATAAATTCGTCTATTCATAGAAAATTCACTTTTATATACTTAGAGTATAAATTGGATACTTAAATAATTGGAGTATAAATTGGATACTTAGAGTATTATTGTATACTTATAAGAGTATAATTGGATACTTAGAGTATAAATTGGATCTTCGGGTCGATTTATCAGAACAATGTGACCGAGCAGAAACTTGTCCAGAAATTGAAACCACTTCAATTTGCGTTGAATTGCAAACCATAATTAAGTTCATATGGCAGATGCAGTGAAAACGAACACTTAAACAGGAAATTTCACCCGCGCCAGGGACGATGGATTCGATATTTGAAAAATTGGTTATTTTTGGTTTTTGCTTTCCGTAGAAGTAACGTGGTTGCTGACTTTTAAAATACAACATATTAAAATGGTGGGAACGTTCAAAGGAAAGGCGGGACAGGAAATGTGGTTACAATTGTCAAGGCATGTGCGAACCTTCTCCACCCCTCTTATCCATCGTAAGCTAACTACACAGTTTTTGTTTTATGGGAATTTTTATGAGTTCGGATTTTTATTAGTTGGTTCTGATTTTTAAATAGCTTTTTCTTCAAAACTAATTAAAAGCATTTTATATTTGAAGGCTTCGCTGAAGGTTTTTTCGCTGGGCTGTTTATTGTTAGTTTGGCTAGCTTTTGCTGACGTTGTTGACGTATTTATTGGTCTTATAGTGATTATCAGGACTCATTCATGTATATTCTATTTAGCTAATTACAGTCGCTGCTAATTTGATGGCCCTTAATCATCCTCAAGGTCCCGAAAATTGTATGGTTATTGAACTATATCGAAGTTTTGTAGAGAAACAATATAATTCGACTTTGATAATAGTAAGTACTTCTGAGGTATATTATAAAGATATTTATTATTTAATATGTGTACCTTTGCCAAAAGGCAAATATAATTTTTCGTTTTTCACTCTTATAATCCATTGTTTCCTTTCATTCGATTTGATTATGTTGCATTGCGTTATTTTCAAAGTTTACTGTTAATAATGAAAACTACTCAAGACGCCCATGCAGCCTCGTACTTACTTTCCATTTTATGTTCGATTACATCATAAAATCGTGGATTTTTTAAACGAAACTAAAAGCGAAACTATGTATTGCTTCGCGTCACCTTTTATTACTGGACAACTCCTTCTTGTAATGTCATTTAGTAAAAGTGTGTTTGTTTGTTTTCGACTACGTCTGTTTGTTTGTTTAGTTGGTCGGTAGAAACGAATGGTTTCACGAAGCACTAAAGAAAATCGAAAGCGAATTTTATCATTGCGTCGTGTTGGCTACGGAGCGTGACTTAGTCTCGGGATGCATTCTTTAAAGCTTTCAGGCATGGTAAACATAGAATAGTGTATATACTCCTGCTTATAGTCACTTCTTGTGTCGATTTAGTCTTGTACGTCCGCCTATCTGTCTTCAGAAATAACGATTGCGGCGGAGAGAGATACCGACATCAAATCTGGCATGAATATTCTTTGTCATTACAGGCTGGGATTAAAGACGTGAAAATCGGATAAGAGACACGCCCCATTTTTGTACTATATATAAATTATTTCGATTTTTTGTTAAATTTCTAAGATTTTAAAGCAAATTTGAAATTGTAATTACGTTTAAGAATAAAGCGCTTCCTTTAAAAACATACCCCTATGAGTGGGAGTGGAGACCTGTGGTGGAACGATTGATGATGTGGAACGATTGTGGTATTGCCATGAAATTTGGCAAGAATATTCTCTATCATCCTAGGCTATTATGTTTTTTGAAAGCGGTTAATATAAAAACATGAAAGAAGGAAATCAGTGACGGGACGACATCTAATTAAGTATTTTCTCTTTATATGTGTATGCTATTGATCCGCCTCGCAGTCCCCTTGGCTACACTTACTCTTCCCTCTCATCGTAACGTTTCGGCCACTGCATATTGCATTATATTTTTCTTTGAGCCAAATTTCATGTAATTATGGCTCACTTTGTTAAATACTAACACACAGAAGAATTCATTTCAAACTAAATTAAACTTGATTAAATATTTTATCGGCGATATCAACGGTACAAGGAACTACTCTGCTACAGATAATCTAATATAATAATAATGCAATATACTCCAATATGATCTAATAATACCAATTGCTAATAATAAATCACATCATATGGTCATTGTTTACCTTCTGCTTACATATTTTGCACCTCGTTTATTGAAATCTAGAAAAGGCCAGCACAAGTAGATAAACAAAAATATGGAGATGGAAAAAATTGTACACAGAGAGACAGACAGACAAATGCACAATTGGATATCCATAAACCGACTGAGGAGATGATTCGGATTCAGTATATAAATATGTACTACTTTGTACCAATCATGCCTCCTCGAATGCGATACAACACGCAATGAACAAAGTGGATATATCCTATTTCCTTCGGGTATAAGGAATAAAATAACGATAATAAACAATATCAATAACTATAACGATAATCCAATAGAACAAGAACCAAGGCGAAACACTTACGACGACCTAAAGAATAAGAACTGTTTCTGCTCAACTTCATAGTTTTATGTAAGTGCTGCACACACTGTAAGGTCGCACTAATTCCGAGACTCCTTTTGAAAGGAGTTAAGTGGACAACATATTCCATTTTGTTGTTGACGCTAGAGTGGTGATCTTTCTGATGCATTCAGAGGCGCGTGGGAGAGGCAGACAATGATAGTCCCAATCACGTCCATTTAATATGTTGCAAAAGTAGATGTACCAATTTCGATTGGATAAAACCCTCTGAAATTTAAATACCGCGTGTTCGTATTGGTTTGCAGCAGCGGCAAAGTAAACTGAATTAATATAGATGAAGGAGGAGAGAACGGCGGTAGCCATCAATGAGAACTCAATTGAAAATTCAACAAAATAATAAGAAGAAATAAAAATAAAAAGACCATCGTTAAACAAGTGACAAAACTGTATTAGAAAACCGAGAATGTTTCTTCAATCGATGGCGGCGACGTGTTCGAAAAGTCATCAGAAACAACACCTTAAGTATGTTTGCGAACTCAATCCGAATAATCATCAGCAAAAACAGCCGCAAGAGCGAGAAAAGCAGCGCTACACAAAACTATACGGCACAAAAAGCATTCGTTACCACCGAATATTTAATGATTATTTACATTGCCGTGGTATCATAGTTATTTTGCTTACAATTTTACCCCTCTGACAAAACTTCTTCGGGTGATATTTTTTTATCATCAAGGGAGATATTGAATCAATTTAATTCGAAGCGCATAAAGAATTAAAAAAACTGAAGAATAGAAGAATTTTAATGTTAAAGAATTTTTAAATCACCGAAATCGGAAATGGTTCGCTAAAATGCTTAAGCTTTAATTCTTTACTTGTGAGCTTTTTATTATCTATTTTCTTTTCAGAGTTTGTTTTCCTGACGAAGAAGAGGTGAAGATCAAAGCGAAAAGTCTAAATGAATGAAAGTAGTTTAAGTAGTGTAAATAGTACTCATGTTTTTATGCGTGATTCTCATTTTGAGTAATTCTTCAGCAATTATTGTACAATCGATAAAAATGATGAGTTGCAACAAAAAATGTTGAGATTTCATTTTAATCTTAATTACGAAATTATGTAAATCCTAAAAAAATATGGCAATCTTAAAATAGCTATGTGTGAAAAGATATATTAAATTAGAAAATATCGCTTTTTGTCCACAATAAGAGAATATTTCGTCTTAATGCTTACTAAAATGCATCGGACTATATATTACTATAGTAATTCTTTAATGTTTTAATCGGTGGAACAGTAAATTGTTTAAGGGTAGTGCTCTTCAGGTTTGTATTTTGAGGAAAAAGTCAAATAACTGCCGTTTAAATCGGTCCGTTTAAATCGATTCCAATGAGTATGTTAAATAAGCAGTTTTGGTTTAGTATAATATTTGAAATTTTTCAATGTTGTTTTAATTTTTCGTGAATAACAAGTCTGTAACTGCTTCAGGCGTCAGAAATTATTTAAAAAAATGTCATTTAAAATGTAATGAGAACACAATACAGGAAAGACATATATATATATATATATATATATATATATATATATATATATATATATATATATATATATATATATATATATATATATATATATATATATATATATATATATATATATATATATATATATATATATATATATATATATATATATATATATATATATATATATATATATATATATATATATATATATATATATATATATATATATATATATATATATATATATATATATATATATATATATATATATATATATATATATATATATATATATATATATATATATATATATATATATATATATATATATATATATATATATATATATATATATATATATTAGGGAAGCACATTTGTGTAGGCTAAGTAGATAAAAAACAAAAATCGGATGTAATGTTTCACCATCGTCCCTTTCACCACTTTGCCAGCACAAACTCAAAAAGTGGTCCAGAAACATTTAATAATAATTGTCGAAACTCTCTCACAGATATTTTTTTTTTAAAAATTCTACGTTTGAAACAAATTGCATCAAATTTGGTACACCCCTCTCCTCTCCTCATAAATCTTCTCAAGTCGCATAGTGATCATCTAAAATCAAGAAAAAGGACATTATTTCCGAAAGGTAGTTTTCAGTTTTTATTTCTGACTTTGAAATCGTATAATTTAATCTAATTTAAAACAGAAGGTTCCTTAATTTTCGATAATTTGTAAATCAAAGACTGCACAGGGTTTAATGATTTGTTCGCAAAAATATTCTAAATTATTTATTGAAAGTAAATTTACTTTTACTGTAAATAATCGGTTTCGGTAGCCATAAATTTTGAAGTTTCTCAAAATTCAAAGCAATGAGAAAAGCTTTCCCAAATATACTTGGCTCGCAGCGATCCAGTGGAAAGAGTTTTTCTTTGTTTGAGAAGGTACATTTCTCGAGAGGGTACGTAATTTCCAATAATAACATCTTTCAAAGCGTTGTAAAGTAAAGCGTTGGGATAAATATAAGTATTACCAAGTTGAAATTTTTAGAAAATCACAGTGATGGATTTTTCAAATATTAAATATTGTCATCCAAACAAATTTTTGTGTAGAAAAGAAACCTCGAAGCAGATAATGGATGAAATGTATATAATAAATAAATAAATAAATAATTTAATTATTATAATAAATAAATAAATAATTTATAATACTCCACAGGGTACGACGGTCACTATTTAGACAACATGTAAAACACTTAGATTCTGGTTATATAGCACGGTTTAGAGTTTGGCAAGAAGCAACCGTTGGAAGTGAGCAAAAACAGGATTCTCAGGGAAGAAAAAAGGGAAAGCGCAAGCAGAATTTGGGAAAGAGGTTTTAATAATTAATGCGACCAAATTTGGCGCTGGAAACACGAACGATATCAATACGGCTAGGAGGTTTTCGCCGATCAAAATATAACCGCACGTATTTCAGGGGTGGACCTAGATTCACCACATAAATTGAAGATTATACTACAAGTGATATCTGGTAATTGTGATACTGTGTCTTCAAAAGTTGTCAAACACGCTAAAGCCATTGCGGATCCCCACAACGCTTTGTGCCCATAAAGGCTATGATTTCTACAGTTCATAAGTTTCTAATCCATGGAGAGAAAATTAGCACCATCATATACAAGCGGTCGAGAAGCTTCAGAAAGAGGCTCATCAATAAATATTATAGGTACTGCATCATACGAGGAAGTGATCATGTCAATGTACAGAAGAGGAAGCACGTGAGTAATCAGAAGAATTAGTTCTAAAACAATGTGGATTTTTGGATGGATATTCAATCTTTTACAACCCTGGTCAGATTCGGCTTTCAGCGAGCTTCTATACTTCTTTTTTTCTAGATGTGGCTTCGTTTTTCCCTGCTTCCTGTCGTGCCAAAGCCACGGCGAGACAAATTTTATTGTAATACAATTTCTAAGACAAAAGTGTCCTCGACACTCCGGGGTAACTAGACTGAAATACGAGGTTTTCCACGGTGCAACGATCGGCACTTAAGAGGTTTTTTAGATATTGATCAGCACAAAAGGTTGTAGACTTGTACATTAAACAGGAGCGGTTATAAAATCTGTGGAAAAGATAACACAGCCTGGCCGCAATCAATAACAAACAACTGTTAGCATTACCATAAAAGCAAATATGTTGCCCTAGAAGCAATGCAAATAACACCACCATCGCGGCGAAAGTTTTTAAAATGAAAATAAAGTGCACTTCAAAACAATTCACGAATGAGTCTTTAAATGATAACATATTGAATGTTGCGAGAAAAACAATAAGGTATCCTTTTTGCACTTCATGACTCAGCCAGATATTGCGATCGAGAGTCAGACTGGCAGCCAGTCAGTTAGAAATTAAATAAAATTTTTACTTTTTTAAACCTTACTATTTTAATTTTTTTTTTGAAGAAAATAGATAAGTACAAATAAAGATATAAGAGAACAATCCATTGAAGCCAAGTAAAAAACAAAAAATTACAAACACTCCAATGTTGAAAAATAATAACCCCAATCACTAACACAACGATCGCAGAATGAAACGATTTGATTTTAACAAAAGAAATGAGAAAAAACGCTTGAGAGAATTCTCAAGACATACAGGAAAATTTGTGGAAATGATTAGTTTTCTGCATCGGTAAAAGAGAGAAGGTGGCTAGGTATTGTGCGCTCACTGGAAGCAGAAATCGTGACTGCACAAAAACCGATAAATCGCGGAGGTATTCTCTCCCATCAACGTTTCTTTGATGGAAAAAAAGCAAATTATTTCCTCTACTCTTTGTATTTTTTTACTACGTTTCATTTGTCAATTTTCACAGACATAAAAAGTTTATCAACTCACTCTACGCCTGTGTCAATTATCGCCTGTACTAACACACCCACTTACGCAAATGGTAGAGATCCGTTTGAGGATTGCCACTGGTGCCGAAATAACTCATAATTCATAACTTCATTTTCCATGGATTAATTAAAAACATATGGTGGTATGTGCCTGCATTGGAATCACTGCCACTCAAATCCTGGCTAACCTCTCTTGCAAAATTTGAACGAACAAAAAATTAATGGTGTTCGAGTTTCCTGTTAATATTCCATGGAGCAATTTGCGAACGTGTGTGAAATGAAAACTTCTCAAAGAGTTAATAAAGATTAAGAAGTAAGAAACGAATCAACATCAAGTAGGGCTCACGAGTGATTGTGTGAGGCAGCAGAAAATATGCTTCATTTTAAAGCAAGCACTTTGTTTTGAATGCTTTTCTTGAAATTGTTGTGGCGCCTCTTCTCGTAGTTCAAGTAATACAGTTCAAGTTTTAGCGTCTTTAACGATTTCAACAAAAACGAATTCGTAATAACAAAGGCAACATTAAAACATTCTCCTTCAACTTCTTCATATGTTGCTTCGTGTTTCATGATCACAATTCTTCAGTGAAATAACAACAACTCCACCAACAACAACAACGCAATAATTGCATTTCATTTTTAGGAATGTTTTCTTAACATATGCTTCTCACTTTCATTGCAGGTCATTTAACGTAATCGGATTTTTCACTCCCCGTCATCTACTAAAAGTTTTACCCCATCTTTTTCGCTTATCACGAGCCGTACACCAACACACTACTTTGTGATGTTTCTCAATGACATACATGTATGCAAACATTGTTATTGCTGATGCACTAAAGCCACAAACGTAGCTATTTAGCGCGGCTAGTTAGCTTGCTCCCTTCATTCCAGAGCAGAGAAAACGAGGTGGGACACACGCTGCTGTAAATAAAAAATTTATCGTTTTTCACATATTTATAAATGCCTTTAGAATCGATAACTACGCAAAAACGCTATTACAAGTCTTGTTGGCCTGGGTACAAATTTTTCGAGAAACAAACAAAATTTCTAAGAAAAGTGAACCGTTTTGAGAATGTATGCCAAATGAGCGTATGAATTAGTGCGAATGACTTATCTCTTTATATCTGGGAACAGAGATAAATAAATAGGATACTTGTTACTGTTAATCGAAAATTTGTTGTTCTGGCCATTTTCAAGGCCTGTTGGACTCACGTGCACACGATGGCTGCATTCAGTATCCTTAATCAATTTACGCTGATTGAATACTGCTTCATATGAACGGAAGCTGTTGTTTTAATGATAATCGTAAGGTAAATAAACAAGGGAAATAAATGCGAGAAGTAAGGAAAATGAGCGATGGAGCGTAGTCAGCGTATGAATTTTTAGCTGAAAAAAATTGCCAGCGGAAACTAATTAGTGATTCTGAATGAAGCCAATGTGTAAGAACTTGTCCGTCGTTGATTTTTTGTTTGGTGTCCGTTGGCTAACGAGAGGGCGTCGTGTAGACAAATTTGTCATCAAGTATGTCGAAAACATTTTCCAAACTCTTTCTATAATTTTTTCACCACTCGCATACAATATTGGTGGCTTTTATTGTAAGCAAATCAGTGAGTGTTATTCTCAAGAAGCTGCTTGCGGCGAAATCGCTAAAAGCTTGACAAAAATTTTTTTCCTGAACTTTATTTTGCGTTTACATTTGAAAAAAATTGTCTTAAACTTTCGCCCGAGCCGTGTGCGCTCAACAGCTTACGCAGTGACTTTAAAAATTGGCATTGATGCTGATGCTGGGATGTCGTTTTTGGATTGTCGAAAAATGCATTTCTAATCTATGCCCGACGAAAGGCCCTCGCGCTACTAAAGTCCGTACCAATATGTTTAAAGAATTACTCCGTATAGCAAAAATGTAATTTTTCTCATATTTGATGCTATTTTACAATGCTAAATTGTTATAAAAGGTAGTTCTCACACATCTTTTTGGTGCGGATAAATGCGAATCTCTTATTATTTTAACTCCGTTAACGAGCTCAATATGTATTCAGAAAAAATACAGAATTTAACGGAAATAAGAGAACTGCATTAACAAATATTTACTTTTGTTCATTCGTTCACTAAATTGTTACTAAATTGAATGCATAAAACCTGATAGCGCCACTAGGCAGCGCGAATCAAAAAACGAATTTCTCTATAAACATTTTGGTAGCAGTTGGAGCCACTTTGGATTTATGTAGAATTATTCGTGGGGTCTTTAACAGGACCAGAAGATGTTGCAGACAAAAGGCCATGATTGGATTTTCCCGTATTTTATTAGTCAGTTTTTCATTTTGCGAAAGTTAAAGATGTGCATTGAAACTGTTTGTGCGAATCATTGAACCAAGCCAATATTCTAAGAAAAATGCTCTGGACTAAGGATTCTGTTGATGGCTTTATTTGAGAATGAAGAAAATCGTGAAGAATGACTTTACATATGAATTGTTTTCATTCTCACAGTAATCCTGTTTAGAACACAATTGTCTTCAAATTTATTTAACTTATTATTAATCTTGAAAAGGTTAGAATACTTAACACTATGGTGAATACAGCCGAAAGGCCTACTGATCCCAATTTTCAGAGGGAATATTTTTCTAATATATTTCTTGCAGGTATTTCAAAACTTATCTTTGAAAATATTTTAAAACTTCTGAAATGAGGTTTAGTAATGAAATATTAGACAAATCAAAAAGCCGGTAAAGTATTGTTCCTCAACTGAGAAGAAGAGCGCTTTGGGTTTCATTTTAGAGGTGACCTTCAGGATGGATGGGATGGGATTCGTTTTCAAAAAGGCTCTTATATTGGAAAAAATAAGTTTCATGGAGTAGTCACGTGACGTGAAGTCGTTTTTGTCAAATTAAAGCAGATTTTTGTAGAGGAGACGAGTCATGTTTCGACTTTCTTGAGGAGTTTTACCGTCAAGAAAGTCGAAAAATGCCAAATTAAGTTTTAATAAAGGACTGGACATGCAGTACGCTGAAGCGCACTCCCGAGTTTTATATGATATTTGCGTATTTTGACTAGAATTTCGGTACATTTATCAAGCATTCCAAGTAAAACTTTATTAGTGCTATGAACTGATAATAAGAGCCTTATTAATTCCGAGGCTAATTGAATTTAATTAACCTTTTGTGTTTTGGTTGTTGTCCATTCTACTTAATTGCATTAATTTCAAATTCTTTACTTAATTGTATGCCATAAAAACAGGTAAAAGTTTTGTTTAAACGCTATTGTATCAATTATAATTCTTTTTTATTTATTATTTATTTTATGTATTTACACAGGAGTGTGATTGTATTAACAACCCGCATGATTATTACATTCGTGCACACATCATATCACATCAGAATATTTATGCATACACGCACAGAAAATCGTTAGTTTGTTTTGCTGTTTACAAATTGGCGGCCAGAAAAAATGTTTTAGAAACTGGCGGCTTGAATAAAAAATTAATCAATGCATTTTTATGGATTCGATTTTGCATTGATAAAATTTATTTCAAACATAATAAAATTTAAATCAATTTTGGGTGTTTAACAAAGTTCTCTCTCTTTCTCTTTCTATCATTCTTCCTACCATTAAGGGTAGGGCCTTTGATATTTGATACATTGAAATTGGCATGGACAAAAACATGTAAACACATTTTTTACAATAAAACAAAAAAAAATTATTTCATATAAAAACGATTATTTCCTAATAGACAATCATAATAAAATGAAAAAATAGGATTCATAAAATAAAGCAAACAAAAATTGATTGGCTTTGTTAGTTAATTTTATGTTAAAGCAAAAAACATATCACCGGCAATAAACTGAGAGTGAGAGTATATGCCATTTATTTATCTGTGTATATAATTTTTAGATAATGAAATATAAAATAATAAAAGGGATTATTTCAAAATCTACCTCCACGTTGTTAAGTTTTGAGAAAAAAAGACGATAATTAGGCGTGATATTTTTTGTACATTCATAAAGCAAAATTTGCACCGAGTTTCAATTAAGACTGAAAAATGCATCTTTGCAGTTTTATTAAAGAATAGACGGGATGGTAGTCTAATTTCGGCCATACCAAACAATACCAAACAATTTATAATAACAGAATATTCGTGCCATATTTCACGACAATACCTCTAACTGCACTCCGGTAAAGCGGTCACATTATGTCCATTTTTTAAAAACAATTTAGTGTTCACGGGTGATATCTCAGACAAAATTTTAAAACGTTGAAAACGATTAAAGTAACCTGCACATAGAGTGATCTTCATACTAGGCGTGCTTCTCATCCAAATTCGCCCATTTTGGATAAACATCTTAGAATAGTAGAGAATTTTTGTCACAGAATTTATGATAATATCTCGTTTCGTTTTCCTCTCATCGTGATTTTGAGACAAAGTTTGAGAAGTAGACGAGATATATTAACATCTAAATTTAGAGTATGATTATGCACTACACACGGACGATTAGGATATATTAAGTCTATTTGTATTGAAAATAGTTGAAATCGGAAAACAATCACGCCCACTTTCGATACCCAATATAAATATACCTATGTAGATTTGTAGTTAACTTTTAACGTTTGTAGGTGGAATTAGATGACCACATTTCTATCTAGAACTCAGCAGGGAATCTTAAAAAATTGTGTAGCTAAGATTCTGGTTTTGGACACTATTATGCTATACCATGTGTGGATTTCTATGAGATGTGTTGTGGTGAAGATCAGTTTGTAGAACTAAATTAGCCCAGAAAACGAAAATGTTATATTAAAAGTGGCATGCAATTGATTGTTAAGACCATAAATTCTTATTATGGTTCTAGGGTACAAAAGTTTCGGCGTTCCGAACGCCGAAACTGGCGTTCTCTATTGTTAATTAATTTATTTGTAATAATATATAATACATATTTTATTTCTCAAAATGCCATTTAAATTCCAAAATTTATAAATTATAAATTGTCGTACAAAAACATTTACACGTGAATGCATGGTACCACCCATTTAAATTAAATGTAATTAAGGGTGTAAATATAATTATAGATTTCAATTAACTCCTTCGACTCATTACAGAGCACTTGCTTGTAAACTGAATTGGATAAAGCTGTGACGAATACATCCATGAATACAGGTATATAATATGTGGGTGTGTAATGATAAATATTAAATTAAATACACGCCCACTATTATGTGGGTGCGTAATGATGCCATACGGTATAACTGTGAAATAAACATTAATATTCCCATAACTGAAACGAGTAAAACGAGGCATCAATAAATAAGATTTTATAGAAAAATTAAGATATGTTTTTAATTCATTTATTGGATAGTATTTCTTTTATTGGGTATAATTTATGCTACCTTTTCTTTTGTAGTATAAATTTGCCAACACCATTGCAGGCACCTGCAATGCAAGTAGTTTTATACTATAATTTACCTTCAACGGGACATTCTTAGCCAAAAGTAATGGCTTTAATATCTATCCTCAACGAATTGAATTTAATTAAAACTTTTACTATTATTGAGAAGAAAATATTTATTCTTATTAGTATGCATACGTATATACAGGTGCGTTATGTACATGTAACACCAAGTACAAGTGTGAACAAACATACTGCAATTATAGAAATATAAATGGAAATGTTATCTCATGTCTTTTGCGATCCACATGACTTCATTTTGCGAACCACGGATTTCTCTGGCAATGTTTTCGCATATGTTGTCAGCATCTTGAAGTGCATATATTTAGATAACAGAACATAGTCGGATACTGTGCATAACTGTCGCCATTGCTTGCCCCAGCAGTAAAAAACCCGCATAAAATTTTCTATATTCATCATACGACACGAGGAGCAGGGCATTTCAGTTGATGGCGGAACGCATTTATGGCTGAACAGCGAACATTTGGGGACTGTATGCATACGAGACTATATGCTATTCCCAAGTTTATTACATGCATGTGAAATTAGGTGTTACACGGTCACATCTCGAACGTTTTATTGGGCATCAGCCACCTAAGTTAGCCATGCATACTGGTTTACTGGTTTTATAATTATTTTTTCTTGGTTTCTTGGAATGTAATTTGTTTTTAACGAATATTATTATTTTATAATTTATGCCTCATTTAGAAGCTTTATAATTTTAATGTATATTTTTATATATTTTCTCCACATTCTTGTCTCTTCCCTCCCTCTTTGAATTTATATATATTTTTATCAAAATCAGTTCTCACCAAGTAATTCTGCGCTTCTGGTATTTCGTTCGATCAAGACAATATAGATTGAATTTTTTGTGGAAAACATTTTTAATCATAGTTTCCTAATTTCATCGCATTTTTGTTTGATTAAGTGTTGAACTTACCACTCCTTGCATATTCTGCACAAAAGAAGTAAACAATTGAAAAGGATTTCCGGATATTCCACCGCAAGAAATAAAATATAATTCCTAGTTAAACACTTGAAGTGAAAGCATTTTAAGACTTAACCATCCTAAGAGAATGTAAACTCCTACATAGTTTAGTGTAAATATTGTATAATGGTTTTATTAATTATTTAGAAAATTAAATCAGTTTATTTTGCAAAAAGGAACACCAGTTATAAAAGAAAGGCTTTTATGAGTTTTTCGTATGAATTATTGAAATAGGCAGGCACGTATTCCCAATTTGCGTAATATCCGTCCAATTATTGCTAGATAAGAAAAATACCTATTATGTAATTCTGCACGCTTTTCTAAAGGATTTCAGATCATGACCTGTTACCATAAAAATTACGTTACTTACAATTAGCCCCGGGAGTGGTACGTACATTTAATCGTTTATATTTAAATTTCCTTTCAATTTCTTGAAGTGGGAATAACTTCTTTAAAGTCACAGAGTTGCCTTTAATATTTTTATATTTTGCGGAGCAATGGTTCATCATAAAGTACGTAGATTTAACGTTGGAGAAGAACACCCTGTAGACAGGCACATTATCATGCAGAGGCGGAAACACTGTAGAGATCTGACGGAGAGAGACTGCAAATAACCTGAATTTATTTATTATTAGAAAGCATTTCTTATATTTGCTTTAGTATTGATTACATAATTCTGTGATCTGATATATGTGAACAATTTTTAACTGAAAATTAGGCTGCGGTTTTTTTTGATACCAACTTTTTTTACGACTCAGCAAACAGGCACGGCCGCTTGGAAAACAATACACTATTCTGGGTGAAGTGAACTAATAATCAATAAACTACTCTGAAATTAGTTCGAAATGAAACTACTCTGAAATCGCCTCCAAAAACGAGATATAAATTTCGAACAGTCGGCATAATTTTTTGCAAAATTCTCATAAGGAAAGGGGTCAATTGGTAACAAGTTGGAAAATATAAAATGGATGATAAGAACGTTTAAGGACTGCTTAGCAAAGGTAAAACAACAACAAGTTGTATAATTTGTACTGCATAAAACTGCATTTTTAAATGACATTAATTGTATAATGATCACTAATAAAATCAATAACTGTTGATATAATAACAAAAATTCAATAACCAAATCTAGGAGCCGCAAACTGGTAAACAGTGTTTCGCGAAATATCATTACCAACAGAATGGTAATAGAGCTGGTGTAGAGCTAAAATAAGTATAAAAACCTCACTCCGAAAATCTCTTCATAGTATTTCTTTATAATTGCTTTAAATATTAGTAATTTATTAAATTCAGATTTTATCAATGCCCTCGAATAGCTACAAGGGGCTGTTCCACTGAGAAGTCAAAAGTGAAAATATATTGGTTTGCCTTTGTTTCTTAACAAATAAGTCAAAATTATTTAATTAATTATATAATAATAAGTCAAAATTATTTAATTAGTTTTTTCCAGCGACTCATGAGTATCAGAACGATACACGTCTTTAATGCCAATATATACAGTGATGTACCGATTTCATTATAAGCAACAAAATTAGTCAAAAATTTGGTGCTTAAAAGAAAATAGAAGTTTGAGCAAACTCATTGGAAACGACAACTTAATTTTTTAGGAAGAATTTCTCTCCCATTTTATTCGTCGAAATGCATACAATGAGCGTCAGCTATTCATTCAAAGTATTTTATCTGCGAAATAATAGGTCGTATGAATGAATGAATGAATGAGTGAAGAATCATTCGATAGTTAAACTCACTCAGGAACTAACTGACGGTAGTTGAAATCACTCAATAGTTTCCAGAACTATTCCTGTCCCTGATAAAAGGATCCACCACCCAATAGATGTACTTAAAATGCGACAAAATTTACTCTTAGAACTCGCCCACAGATTCTGGCACGCCCACCAGAACCACAATTATAAAAAAGACCGCATTACACGATAACAAGAGAAAGTATTGTCCTGAAGTGTGGTAAGAATATTCTTTGTTATTATATTTTGTTTGGAATTAGAAATGAGTAAAATCGGCGAGCGTAACGACGCCCGCTTTTTATGAAATGAAGTTGCAAAGCTCCATTTTTAGCCTATATTTATGTTTTGAAGCTGATATTTCGCGGCAGAGATGACGGTGTTGGACAA
This sequence comes from Physocephala rufipes, assembly GCA_963966595.1. Taxonomy (NCBI): domain Eukaryota; kingdom Metazoa; phylum Arthropoda; class Insecta; order Diptera; family Conopidae; genus Physocephala; species Physocephala rufipes. The sequence goes on from OZ016501.1 coordinate 43,882,170, forward strand.
TTCCACCAAAACAGAAAAGACGTAGCGTGTCCACAATTATATTAACTTTTGGTATAGTATATGTGGTCATCTCCTGTTTGTTAGTAGTTAGTAGGCCTAAATTAACCAGGCAAAAAGAGATGTAATACCAAAATGAGCTTGCACCGCTCGATGATTGTTAGGATTAAATCATATGTTTACCATATGGTTGTAGGACTGGTGCCACTAGTGCCAAAGATTATTCTCTGTGATTATCGGACACTAGATTGATATCAAATCTTTATAAAAATAGTGGAGGGATATTAATTTTCATTTGATTCAAGTGAGTTCCTTTCTTAGTTAGACTTAATTAATACCAAATAAAATAGTTATTTGAAAATATAAAATATGTGCATATATTTTCTTATCATTTTAAAAGACTCCTGTAAATGATACATTTCATTTATTCGATCGTGAAATTTGGGAGTATATATGAAAATGTTGGGCACGTACGTACGCATATATTTCTAAACCAAAATTTTTCTAAACCAACACTACTTTAATTATTCCACTCTTGGTATGTCATGGTAGCTTGATTTATATTCCTGCATTTTTAGGAAAGAAATTTACTATATTGCAGACTTAATTTTAGAAAAGGCTTTTATGATGACGCAAATATTCATATTTGTGAACATAAACACACATAAAACTAAACAGGAGCCATTATGGGTGTATGTGCTTTGTGCGCATGCGGTAAGCACTAAAGCACTTTCACGCCGCCGTTTCGTTTAAATGTTTTAAAATTATGAATTTTGTAGGAAATTTTTTAATGCATTCTTGTGTACGTGTGTGTGCGGATGTGTACAATAGTGACCTTTTCTCCTCAGAATACGAATAAAAACGGGTCAAATGAAATTGTTAGGAATGAGTGACGCTCTGTAAATGACACATACTTCCCATTTATAAATTGCACACAACAAAAACCAACAGCTGGTTTATTACCAAAATAAATAAAAAAATACCACCGTCAGCCATAACAGCAATAAAAGGAGTTATATTTTGTAATTTTGTGATTCCAACTTAGAGATTTCCGCCTCCCTTTTCATTTTATACTTCTCCAATAACAAATATTTTAAATTATTAAATCAAGCCCAGCCACCGTCCAAATTGTCTTTCCACGGGAGAAGTTTAGTGGAATATGCAAAAACATAGCGAAATATATAATGACGCCTCTGTAAGTGTCACGAACTGTAAAAATGCCGGCAACAGTTTTTATTTGTTTGTTCATTCTTTTCTTTTTCAAAATATGTATTATTTATATTTTGATAAATATAAATGTGTGAATATGTGATCCTGATTTTATTTGGTCTTCAAAATCAAATCTCATCAAAATCGTATGTCTGAAAGGTATTCAAAGTAATGCGAAATTATCTAGCCTGCGCTTCTTATTAAGAGATCAAATATTATACTAATATTTTCGGTAAAATATGCTTGTGACACGGCCACTAATATAATATATTATGTAAAATCATGACATAAATTAAATTATCTGTAGAGTAAATGAGGCTACTAAGTTCTCGTCACCAATTCGACAAACTGTGCTGATGATTTTTTATACTGGCTCTGTCTTTACACTGATTCTACCCTCCTCTCCCGTTTTCTCTCCTTTCCAGTCTTTTTTAATAAGTGCAATTAATATTATATTAAATAGTGTTAATATAAATTAATTATTTTATTTGTTTTCCTTTTATATAGTTATTTTATAAAAGGAAATATAAAAGGATATATTTTTTTATTATAAATATTTCAAGAATTTATTCTTTAGAACTTTTTCCATTTAATCGATTAACAATAAATTCGAAGTGAAGTTTGGAAATTCTTTTGTTGAAATTAATAATTAAGGTGTCGGCCCCAAAGACGTATACTTATCTTCTTCTTACATTACTTCGCCCATTATTTTCGTCTGGTGGATGCTATTTATGTTGATGACGGCAGTAGGAAAAGATCCTAATGATGTCTGCGATGGTGATCCTGATGTTCCCACCGAAAAGGAAAATGTGTCTTCTGAACATTATTTGCGACATTTATTACTTTTTGTTAACGCGTTGTAAAGAAAAACAACATCTAATTGATAACGTTGCTTTTGTTTTCGCATTGTCCCTTTTAGCGTCCTTTTAACGTTATCAGTAAAGGCAGTGTGTGTGTGTTGAGCTCTTTTCATAATTGGAGCAACATTTTGTGTCCGAAACCAACCTGACGATAGAATTTTTGAATTTTATTTATTCACAAATAAACTAAAAAATTCAAAATAATTTTCAAAACTCTTTCATATAGGACTCGTGGATTTCCTTCCTTCCTCCGTCAAAGGAAAAGAGTTATGTATAAATTAGCGATGTGATCATAGCCATTATTTATAGATCCGACTTTTGGAGAATTTAAGGAATCATTATACCCTTTTTTCGATGTTACTTTTTGATGTTTAGGTGAATCCATTCCTTTATAACTTCAGCTTTACATGTTCAAATAAACTAGTCATAATTCGCTAGATCAGATTGCAATAATCTTAATCTTCCCCCAATCTTTCTACATGCATGTGAGGAAGTGTGTTGTGGGTATGTGTTTTCTAAATTATACAAATATTGTCGTTATCAAATGCAATTTCCGCATTTCCTGAACATGAGACCTTCTACGCTCTGGCCTACGCTTCCCTCTCGGGCGAAAATGTTGGACAATGTTTGATTTCGACTTGTGGACGATCAACAATAAAACCAATTCTAATGCGATTCATACAATATATATTGAAATAAATTAACAAATGATTTTATCGAATCTATTCGTTTGAACTCAATTTTCAATTCGTGGGATCAAAACCAGTCAAGCTTTCGGCAATTATCTACAAAAAACAACACCAACTACAATAACATCTAATCTCTCTTCTTTGTGTTAATTTTGTTTAATTTGCGATTCGTTTGACTTGTGGTTTAATCATGTGTGCAGTACATTATTTGCCTACCTGTGTGAGTTTTGTGTCGATAATTTCTTGCGAGTCTAGGCTTTGCAATACCTTTCCGGTCTTACTTATTGATAAGTAATTGAATTACTCGTAAAAATTTATGGATAAATGATTTGATTAAATTAATCCCGTTATATTTCTAAAGAATGAAACGGAAGCATATTTTGACATTATTTGAAATATCCTCCAGACCTATTTCCGGTACGATAAACGTAAATCTGTAGCAATATATTCCATGTTTATTTCGATTATACGAGGCAAATGTGCCGCAAATCATTTAAAATAATTTCTTTCGGACTTATTCTATCAGTTTTACTTTGTCATTGTTGTTGTTAGTGTTGTATGCGATTGCAGATGCCTTAATTAATAAACAGCTGTTCGCAACAAGTAATTCGTTCTCCCCACCATATCTTAATTTTTTCCGTGCGTATAAAAATAACAAACTCAGCAACGATTTCGAAATGTTAAAAGTATTTACTTGTTGCATTTGCTAGACATGTAACGCGTTCTAAGAACTTAATGGGCGGTCGCGTTGAGTTTTTAAGTGCATGCAATGGGATCCATGGGTTGGAAGGTCGTGGTTAAGTGGAAGGGAGGGAGATTGTGTGTAAGGGTAAGGGAAAATAATAATTTATATGAACAGCAAGGAAATACTTTATGAGTTGAGCGATTTTAAGAGGCTACACATATGATTCATTAAATTATTGAATCATTAAACTATTGATATTTTGTAATGACTGTTGGAACGATAGAAGATTAAAATCCAGTGACTTAATTAAATAATCGATTAATTCAATAATTAACAGCCTAATTTTTCATCGAGAAAGAAATGTAGCCACACAATTTTAAAATAATGTTGCATCTTTGGAAAATACAAGAGAGAGTATTCCTGCAAATTAATTTTTCCAGCGCCATGAAAATAAGATAAATTCTTGTTTAATCTTCGAAAAGTTATTTATGCTAACTTTCTTAACCTCATATTTCTCTTTGATCTGCTTTTTAGCATTTTAATCTTTAAATATTTAACTATTATAACTTACTTTTCCAAAAAAGTAAGAATTTTGAATTATCACAGATTCACAAGCGTTTCATAAATCGCATTATGTATTATGTGTTTATATGTAAGTAATGCATTAATCGGGTAGTTGACTAATCCCTGAAAAAATAGGCAAAACCACAAATTATTCATGAATTTAATTATTGTTAGTTGTTCCACAACTATGAATAATATAATAATGTTTCATAATTTTTTTTTCAATTTTCGAACTCAGTTTATTTGAAGTCGTCATAAGAAAAATTGTTATATGAAATAGTTGCATTTACAATATTTGCCAATATTAAATAGATCAAATTGCTTAAGGAAATCAAATGGTGTTTATTGATTTATAACAGGTTTATAAGAACTTAATTCAATTCAAAATTATTAAGCTAATTTACATTAAATAAATAAATTTAGTTCACAAGAATGAATTGAATTGAAATTTAGCCATTTCAAACACACTATACCCTTCTTCTTACTTACCACCCACTTAATACTCCTTATCCTCCTCATTTGCATCAATCTGGAAACGTCTGAATCTTAGCGTCAGTTACGAAGTGTTTTGGAAAGGCTATGAAGCCGTAACTCACTATGGAGTGAGAAATTGTTTCTTGCGTAGTTAAAAATTTAGCATGAAGGACTATGGTGGATATGACAATAAAAACACCCCCATTTAGGAAGGATTTGTGTGGAAGTTTGATAGAGCGCTGCGGACATTTTCTAATAGTATGCAGAGAAATGTTGTAAGGGAATGAGTATTACTGGGCGCCCAGTGCAGCTGTTTTACAGCTTATATTTAACGAAAGTGGGGTGAGGTTGACTGCAGTTGTATGGAGTCAATAATATCTATGTCATTTGAAGAACTAATTAAAAAGCTATTACTGTATAGCTCGAACCGGAAGTAATCAAAATATGATAAACAAAATTTCATAGCCAGCAACCGGAAACATTAAAAACAACAATAAAAAATTATTAAATAAAGTGCTCACAAGATGGAAAATAATGAGACTGATAATTTCAGAAATGGGAGAAAAGTTTTTTAAGCCTATTATTCAGCAAAAGCTGGCATTCAAGCGACAGGAAAAACATAATTGAAGTTGGTTGTTAGGAACACCACTGTAAATGCTTAAGAAGTTATTGAACACGAAACAGATAATCGTCGAGCAATGAGCGTAACGTTCAAAAAGATTATGAAAATACAAAATCGGAGATAAAAATAAAAAGCAAAACAATCAAAGATAGTTGACAGTTTTTTTTTGCAACAGCAGTAAATCAGCTAAAATACTTCAAAAAGTAAAGTTTTTAACAGGAGAATAACAGTTTAATAACAATAACAGGAGTTAACAGTAGAATATGCACTGGCAATATCTGAAAAAGGGTAAGAAAATTCGATGTTGATTATTTTTAAGAACAACAATTCTCGCAAATTCTTTAAACAATACATTTATGATTCTTGGATGTACGATACTAAATTTCTGATTTTTTTAAAATTTCTAAATTTAATTTAGGCAAAAAGGGCCACGGTGAAAGAAACGAACCGAAGGAATGAATATTCGCAATGAACTCTTTAGTAGAGCGGGCTCCCAAAAGAGCAAGCACCTCAGAATTATTTTGATAACATCAACTTATTTTCTATGTAAAAAATAGTCAAATCTAACAAAAACACTAAAACAGCTGCAAAATGAACAACAACAAATATTATTTTATATATTTCAATCACACTCCATCTCTTTTTCAAATCATAGAACCACCAAATCTTTATGAAATCAAGTCACAGAACCGCAGTGAGAGTGTTTGGTGTGTCTAGGATGCGGGCAAGACTCAAATGACACTTAATAAAATTCATTTGGAAAAAAATAAAATTTGTAAAAGAATTAAAACGTTAATCTACTTTATTAAGAAAAACTAAGGTGGCAAATTGTTTCACGGCAAGCAAGTTCATAAGCTCTCTCCATTAAAATTTAATGAGGAGTAGTTAAAAGGGATTCCAACGAACTTCCATTCAAAAAAGGCCTTTGTAACACAAAGAAAAATTTTTAATAAATTTACTTTAATCTTTTTCATATTCATCTATGAAAAAACGTTGGGTCCGATTCAGTAGTTCAAGTTGGGTCTAAAACACTCATCTTAATTGGGTCAACGGAGGCCCGTTATGATACAAAAATGTAACGTGTGCGAATAATCCAAATGAGGAAATCAGCCTGAGCTGTCTTTAAATGTTTTTAATAGCGCTATATTCACGCCCTCGAATTTAGCTAGTGACAAAGAATGGTGACCCCAGGTGTCGGAGTCGCTTATTCGCGAGTGAAGAATAACCGCAAAGCTGGCAAGTACGCTTTGAATTGTCCGTTAATTGATTTCATGGTCAAAGTATTCATTGAATTTATTTTTTGTCTGAGATTTTATTGCTGAGATTTCATATGGCCAAAAGCAAGGCTGAATATTAACCCTCCTCGGGGGACATGATACTTCATTTCGTGATTGTGTAATTTAGGATTTTACTGTCTAAGATTTTTTCATCAACCCAAATGTATTGATTTTTATTTTCTCCCTGCTTATTATCAGTGCGTTCCTCAAATATTTATTTATTACAAAAGATATACAAGTATATATGTTTGTATTTGTATTTAGGGCTCATGGATTTGTGTTGAATATTTGTATTTGCGGTTTTCATGAAACTTTTACGGGCATCAGATTTTAGTTGAGAAATTTTCTCAATTGGAGTACATAATAAGTCCTCCTTTAATTATCACACACATTTCTTTATGAATATCCATTAGAAGGTGTGTGCACATCATATACGAAATATGAGAAATTCCAATAGAAATTGAGATGAAATTAGATGAACATTTTTAATATTGAAATGAATCTAAATCACATTACATAACGAAAACTTCAGAAGAAGTCCTGAAATTATTTGTCACCTACCTCATTGCTTTGATACCGCTCCTATATAAATAGTATATCAGTCCGGTGGCTGAATTAGTTCCTTCAGGGTATTATTCTTTCTTTTATGTGTCTTAGCATTGACATATTATGCACGGCGCATTGTTAGACCCCGAAAATTTAATTTTATTGTCAGCTATTTAAAATGGAGACTCCGTTTATGGCTTTTATTGAATTATGTATGCATTTGCTTAAGTTCTGACTTGTTTCCCAGAAGTAAGTTTTTATCATGTCGCATGGCAGATGAAGAAAACCGGTGTTGTTAAATTTTTGTTATCCTACAATTAAAAGCAGAATATCCTCCTTAAAAGTAAAAAATCTGTTTTTTTAATTATAAGCAGACTGAATTAGGTGAGGCCAGCAGAGATAATTGGAAATCAGCTAAATTCCACAAAGAATACAAAGAATAATCTTTGTTGTCTCTGTATTGTAAACTTTTTTCATTAAGGAAAAAGCAGATATCATCGGGAAAGTGAAAAAAATTAAGTTATTTTGTAAATACTTATGTATTTTTCTTTAGATATTTCTTCATTGTTGCTTATTTTGTTATCCATTTTTTGTTGTTATTGCATTCTTTCTGGCTCCGCTTTCAGCGCACTTAGGAGCCTTTTTCTCTTAAATCTCTTTTGGCATTTCGTTCCTTGCACTTTGCATCGCTTTTTAAAACTTGCAAATAATTTATGTGCTTTTCTGCAGGTTTATTTCCCTCGTGCCCTTTGCTTCTAATTTAATAACGGATCCTTCTATTAGAGCATGGCGTCAATTTGTTAAGATGAAAGTCTGTATTTTTAAGATTCAATTGAGAATAAAAAACAAAAGAATAAAGAATAAGAAACAAAAAATTTACGAATAAGAAGCATCTAAAATCTGAAATGGGGGCCTTTATGGGGGTTATATTCATTTTTTGCTTCCGTCTGTAAGAGATTCTGTCTCCTGCATTGGAAAAGTATTCCGACAAAAATTATATAATTTCGAATGAAAACCAAAGTTATAAAATCAAAAATTGAAATCAAATTTATAAATGCTCTGAATTAATGCGAAGTAAGTATTTCAATTCCGTAACTTTTCATTTTTATTGACAACATTTTAAGACTCCTTGCACAATTTTGATTCTATTGTCATATTTTTTCGAGCCTGTGCGTGTGTGGATACGTGGCACCAGACATTTGTGTGGCGCAGGTATGTATCTTTACTCAAATACAATTTTTGGATCGTCTACTTTGTTTTGCCATTTTTCTGACATGTTAATGCAGAGACCCTTGTGATTAGCCTAATGTCCAATGCATACTTTTGTGTGACACCAATGGTGATAGCAATTCCTCTATTTCTATCCTTACTCCCCGCTCATTAACTTCTCCACAACGAACTCGTTGGTTATTTTCATTATTATTGGTGCAAAAAATAACCCAATGCATCGCCCTGAATAGCTGTACAGATAATGTCATAAATTAATTTATTAAATTCTCAATTAAGTTATTAAATTTTAATTTTATTAAAATACAAAAATCAATTAGCTGCATCAGTATTAAAATTTATTTTGGAACATGCGGAAATTTAAAGTGATAAATTCGATGTAAATTTTGGAACTTTCGCTAATACGTTTCTGTCGCTGAGATTTCGCTGCAGTCATTTTAAATTGTTGGTTTATGCTTGTCATTTGGGCTTGTTAAACGAACACCAACAGACATTGACAACCAAACACAATCACGCGCGTACAAACTGATATAGACGGGAACAAATTAATGCTGTGTTGTTGTCAACAGTGCTCGAGGTCAATGTTGAAGCTGTCTCCACGTCAACAGTGGATAATTGCGAATTACTGTCCGGCGGCTTGATGTATTTACCTGCTTGACCGCGCCCAACATTCTGTCCTTTCGGCTGACCAGTCCTCAATTAAAATTTTATTCACTTCACTGCACGCCGATGATGGCGCATGCCACCGTCATTATAATAATCATTACCATGATATTGATTAACGCATCGTAATGATATTATTTGAATCTTTTGAAAAGGTTGTAACTGTTAATCAACGAGGATTTTCTTCGAAAAAAATCATATAAGATATAAAAGAAAAGCTAATTCAACATGTTCACCAATACTTTTCTAAGCAAAGATGTTTTTATAAAATGTTTGTATTTGTGATGTACCAGTTTGTTTCTGTTTCTGTGTCAGTCATTTTGATATCACATACAAATATTTTCTGTACAAATACCATTCTGTACAATACAAAGCAATAGACATAACCATTGCTTGATTTAAGAGTTAAAAATATTCGCCATTCCGTCTCAAAAATTTTTCATTATTATTTCCAGTTATTGCATTTGCTTTGATTTTACGGGAATGTACGCAGTTGAAGATAACATTTTTATATCCTACACACGAGGAGAAATGGTATACGAGAATTCGTTTATATCTTTCGCTTATAACGCAATATTTTGATTGAAAAGTATACACGTGGTTTGGCCAAATCAATGGTTATACAATGGTTTGGCATCGTTCACCACAATTAACCACCTTAATTTTCTCATATTTTTCGCTTTCCCGCTTTTGTTAACATTTTATCGTCTTCCTTTTTGGAGTGTTAATTTTGTTGTCTCTTCTACATTCCTTTTTTGCTATTCTTGTTATCGTATACATCCGTTCTCCCTTGTAGCAGTTCACGCTCAATTTTCGCGAGGTTTTTCTGATTTTGACTTAGCCTTTCTTGTTTTGTTTAGTACTCTACAATCGACTATGGGCCATAATCGCTTTGAACCTGATGTTGATAACTTTTTAAATGGTGCAATGTAAATGTAGTAATTGGACCTATCCTGCAGGCTCTTCCACCTGCGGAAATCATGATTCAAGGGGGACGAAAAGAGTTATCATCGTAAATAAATTTTGTTAAAGAAAAGGTTTCAAGCTGTAATTTAATTCGTCAGCTCCGTGGCTTCAGCTAAAGCATACTTAACAATATGGACTTGCCACACCCAGAGTGCATTATACTAGATGAAAAGACCGTTGCTAAGAAACACGATATTCGACGATGCTGTGAATGGATTGACCATTAATAATTACTAATTTTATGGAATGCATTAATTCTTGTAGTTGTTAAGCGCCGAACTTTACATATGCATGTTACCTACCCTACATGTGTGTGATTTGGTTCAATCGAATTTAAACGCTACGTCTTGCTTATTTAATATCATAGTGATTTCTGCTGGAGTTTATATGTATGTATGAGATTTATAGTGCGTGTGTATGAATGCATGGATGTGCAACTTATAGATGGATGTATGAATCACCTACATATTCATACTGGATGAGATATACTTCATACTTCATTACTGGATGAGAGGGAATATGTTCGCGCTAATATGTGTTCATGTGTATTTTAACATCAATTGAACTTTTTATTTCCACATTAGTACACCAACAACAGCAACGGCAGCGATACCTGTAATATCCGACCCTTCCTCAAATTATGTGTTGAGTATTATATAAATAAAGCTGCTTTTTGTCAACTATGAGAATTTCTTTCTCAATTTGTTCATTAATTTTGTGCAATCGTTTTTCCCTTTTTTCTGTTTTGCCCCTTCTTTAACTTTCTCTTGTATTAGCATACTCTGAGTCATTCTTCTTCATTTGATCATACCTTCCGGAGTATAGGTATATTCCAGGACAGCATAGGAAATGGAAGAAAATAGTATCTATCAGTAAGAGTTGTCCTAGATATGTTGATACGTAGATCAGTTCTAGGAGGAATATTCTATATGGTATGCATTCAATTGCTAGAATTTTTTCAACATTAAGAAAATTACAATTTGAACCATTTATTAGGTTTTCGGTATAGTTGTCAAAAATATAGCAAAATTATTATTCTTTATATGGCTGTATTGTATGCTTATTCGACTTTCCACAAATCCCTCCTTTAGTTTTATTGGTTTTAGTAATGTTTGTCATTACGTAAAGGAAAGGAATCCAAGACGAAGCCGTAAAAATTGCATTCACTAAATTAAAAAAAATATGCATTGCGGGACATGAGATCAAAAGGATGCTACATGGAAAATATTATTAAACTTTGAACAAATAAATGATTTTATATAAATTGGGAACAATTTTCGGTTATATTGTTTTTACATAAAAACTTTAATAAAATTAAATGACAATTTTTTCTTGTTTATTTGAAATTTATTATTTAAAATATATTGAAAAAAAATAAATTTTTCCGAATATAAATTTATGTAGGAAACAGGAAACGTAAACAAAACGATTCTGCATAATATCATTCTGACAATAAAAGGCTTTATGCTTTTTCTTTAAGTACATAACAAATATTTTATGCAATAAATATTATGACTGTATAATACTCCACTGTATTTTATACATTAAACCAAGAAAGCAATAAAAAGTCTTTATTGATTATATATCCTTTGAATTCAATGCATACACACAAAAGTCACACACATCACACAATTTTCACATCCTCCGGATAGTGAAAACTTTTTTTTTGTAACTCCCGGACGAAAATTTGTTGCTTAAAAAATTAATTTAATTCGTTCAATCTTTTGTGAAGTCAATGCAATATTTTAATTATTTATTCGACTTTGCTTACTTTCTTTGTGTGACAAGCCATTTTGAGCAGCATTGTACTTCGTATTTTACAGTAAAAATGTTTTCCGTAAAATGTTTAAAAAGGTTAATTTTTTTAAATTTAATCGTTTTTCGTTAAACGGTTTTATGACTTAGTAACAATACTGAAAAAAATCACGAACGAACAAATGCCGAAGGGATAAAATTGCGAAACGACTAAACTTCGTACAACAAAATTCTTATCGGCAAAATCTCGAAATTCTTGCATCAAGTTTTCAAAATTCTCAAATAATCCGTTTGCATACAAAGCTATTGCGTGTTGAGCCATCAGTACATAAACTGCCGGCTTTATTTTGCTGGCATTTAACCAATTAACCAGTTAACAAATTGTTCGCGTATTTCCTGCCTCTGGACGCGGCAATACTGTAACAATAATTAAGAAGACCGCCGGCTGTAGCAAACAGTATTTTTGTATAAAATATTCTTGTATTATGAATTCTGTTTACTATGCATCAAGTATAAATTAGGGGATCACTTGACCGGGATATTTTTGTTTCGGGATTTTTAAAGATGTCAATCTGCTGAACGGAGTCAAAAGTCATTTGAAATTTATTTAGACTCATTATCGACCACAAAATTTCATCGACGTCCATTTTAGAATTGGTATCCACGACGATGTGCATGACCAAACCGTGAACAACGTGTAAAAGGAACAGGTACAAAAAAAGACATGAGGCGTGAAAACTAGTCATAAAAACTAGGCTTGCCAACTAGGACGGTGGGGTGGTCGTGCTATTAAGAGAAATTTATGGACAACGACTGATGGCGATATTGCGAATTTTGAAATTTGCGGGATGACTCTGCGCATGGTGACTGTGAATAAACGAGGAGGAGAGTGCCGTCAGTTCTGTGATACATCATATGGGACACGTATTCCATCGTCGACAACGTTGTGATTGCTTACGTGGTTTCGCGCAACAAGAAGCTTGATTGACGGATGACCGTCTTGTCTAGTCGGATGACCGTCCGACTGACTTATCGATTGATATGGTCAGTGTCTCTCTGACATTGCTATTTCTGTTGCAGTTTTTTATTTCAGCCTACAGGTTATCATTATTGCGACATTACGCTCGACACAAATGGTTTCTCGCAGAATAAATTGGACCATTTAAGGTATCGATTGGAATGAATCGATATTTAAGTCTATCTGATGGTGTGGCCATTTCTGACTGCAATTATTCCAAATGAACACGAGTACATCCCCACACTCGAATGTATTCGTATATCGATACACGCATGCTTACATGCTTACGTGCATTAATTGATATGAAACCCCTCTTCGAGTTTGTGCCTAACTGAGAGATGAGCACAAGGCATGAAGCCTGTAAAAGAGATTCTCATGAGGCGTTCGGTAGGGTTCCATGGATGGTATGTTCACAGTTGAGGTGGTGTAATGGTTGCACCGTTGAGGTCTCTGATGCTCTTGGTTGTTGTTAATACGAGTTTTGGACACTTTTGAGTAAATGTAATGGAAAAGGGATTGCAGTCACGTTGAGGTTGCAGGTAATTGGGTTTTGCCGATATGGCTTTTTATCATTCTAAAGCAAGAGTTCAACTACTTTTATTCAATTTATGTGTTTTTATTATAGGATAAATTTGTCTTTCAGGCACAATTTCGAATGGCAATGAATAAAAAATAGATTCGAGTTTGCGATGGATGACGTTCCTTTCTGGACGATGGGAAATAAAATAAAATGGCAGAATTTTATTTAGAAAACCCGTGAAGCGAAGGGATTAATGAAAGTTGCCTTTTTTGTTGAAAGTTAATTGATGTTGATTGACAAAGAAACGTGTCTGATATTTTTGCTGCAATTAAGTTTTTTATTATCGTAAATTCAGGTGCAAATCGTTGTCCGGCATCCCGTCACGCAATCGTAAATACTGTAGTAATATCGAAATTCTGTGATCGGAAAAATGGTGTGATTGTGATACGAATTTCTGTCAAGCGCATTAAATGAAATATTACATGCAATTTTCAGCTGAGTTTTCTAAGAATATCGTTAAAAAAGTTGCGAACAAAAGAATGGGGAGGTAATGCGGAAAATATCTCTTTAGCATTCAGAGATACCGTGCTAAATCGGCGCACCAGCTGGATTAAGAAATTACTGCATTAAGTTTAGGGTTGAAACCTATTGGCAATTCTTGATGTGGACTCGTAGTGGATTACACTCTTATTAGTTAAGAGTCTGGCAGGCCATTAAACAACATAACTGATATACTCGTATGCGCTCTTTAAAGGATAAAGGTTTAACGGAGGCCTAAAACCAGAACATACATTTATTTCGACAGAAGGATCGGTTTTATTTTCACTATCCGTTGATATTATTCCTTTCCTCATTCTTTTATCTGGATTGAATAATTCATATTCTTTTCATTTTTGAAATTTTAAAAGGAAATATTTGAGGAGCAGAAGCTTCTGTCTTCTTCCCGTTGGGTCATACCCTTTGTGCAAATCTTCTAAACTTCTTCAAATATTTGGACCGTTCCAATCATGCCGGTGGTGACGTCGTCATCAGTTTAGCCGAAATGAATTGGATTATCCTTCCTTTTATGCTTTTCTTTTGAAATATATTTCTGCAAAAGTTTTGTAAAGAAAACTTTCCATCATAAAACTTTATGCGAGGAAAACTAAAAAAAACTAATAAAATATTCCATTGCTACAACAACAATAAAAAATAATAATATCAAAAGCAATAATAAAAGTCATTAATGCAATAAACGCAAATAAACACAGACTCAAACACAAATATTTGATGTTCTTGCCCAAGCTTACCGATTACTTCCTTCTTTGGCCCGGAATGGATTCACTTTAGTTTTGTATATTTTGGAGACTTATAGAGAATTCTTTTTCCTTTAGCCTTGTGATACTTTGGCAAACCGAATATTGAATAGTTTTATGGGCGTAATTAATATCGAGGTCGAGTGCACAGGATGAAAAGTTATCCGTCTGGTATTTTAGTCCACTGGTTGACGGTTGGTGAGTCGATCTTCGATATTTCAGTTTATGATGATTTGTATGCAGTGATTATAAAATTGTCTGCATATGAATAACTCTCTCTGCATAATTTACGATTCCAACTTTGGTCCTTTAAAATAAACGAAAACTTTTTTCTCGATTAAAATAAATATTAAGAAAAAGATATTGCGAAGAAAACACAATGGGATTGCATGGGACGTGTGCACCCAATTGTGCTGATAGATTTTAAGTAGTCCCCTAGAATTTGGTCCAAGGCTAAAGAGGTTTTCTGCGATATAGATGGTCTTGTTTAGTTAGGCTCAGTTGGTTTGGGCACTGAGTCTTTTATACTTTTCACTAGTTTATTAGTTGTTTTTCTTTCTCTGTCTCTTGACATTCTCGGTGTTTTAAGCGCATTAAATTACCTCCCGAAAGAGTCCTTGAACGTGTGTTCTTCTTTGTTGTCAGGTGAAGATTTATTTCAGAACTAGTTATTGGTATTGTTTTTATGCTTAGAGTAAAATTCGAATAAAATTTGATTCGACTAGGCTGATTAGAATTAGGATGATTAACTAATCTTGTCAAAATTATCATCCACATTATTTCGATTAAATAGTTGTATGTATTTATTTTCAATGCTTTTTGCTGTTCTGATATTACCGTACTTCATAGCTTCGATTGACGAAATGAAATTGTTGTTGCTGTTGTTGTTATTGAGTATAATGGGTATTGTTAATGAGTATAAATATAAAAAGCTTTCCTTTTCAGTAGCAATAATTCCTTTGCAATCACTTCTTATTCTTCTGAGCGCAATTCAGTCTTCCTCTCATTTACAAGTGCCAATACGTCAATGGTATACATATATATTTTGTTGTTGACAATCATGGAGGCAATCGTTGTTGACAATCATGACAATCATCAACGCAGTAAGTGTTGGAATTGCTAGCACAAAAGTCCTGTGAGATGACACTGGTGGAGCTGCCACCACGCGATTCTCAGTGATATTCTTGTAGGTGTTACTGCCGTTGAAACCTTGCCAAACATTTCCAAAGTCTCTTATGCGAACGCCATTGCACAAATTTTTAAGCATTGATAATTAAATTATGATCGCATTATTGTCTACTGATGTGGCGTGGTTTCCTTTGATACTACTTATTCCATAAATTCAATTTTTTTTCTTGGCGCCAGCATTTGTCTATCCTTAATTCTCGGGTGTTCCGAATTGATTTTGAATACATATCTTAAGTAAGCAAGTTGCTCTTCACTGGAGGGGGATGCTACTAAAGTATCGTACATATAAACAACAGTTTTAGTTGCGTTTTCTTTGGGCTCTATGACCTTCTATCCGCTTCTCTTCTTCTATTACTTTCTACTTTTATCTACTTCTCAATTCATCTCCACTTTGAGTAAGGATTTTGCTCGGATCACCATAAAATTATCAAAATATCGGATCACCATAAATCAGCAAATAAATTAAAATACATTATTAGCAAATTATTAATGTTTTAAATTAACCCGATTAAATTATTTTCATCATTATTATGCTGTTACCGCTACTGCTGGTAAGAGAAACACAACCGCTCACTTTCATCCGCGTAGAGCAATTTTTGCTGACGTTGCTGTTTTAGAGTTTCACCTCTCGCTGTCATTAGCTTACATTCAGCTACATAATTTGTTAAATGAAAGACACTAAGGATGTGTCCCTTAGACAGACGGCCAGTGTGGAAATATTACTCGAAGCTTTAGTCCTTGTGCTCGCCATGTAAATGCACAGTCTCTTAAACGAAACCAAACCAATTCGTTTTATAATCAGGCGAGCGTAAAAGGTATAAATATTTTTTGTTTTATTTTTGATTAGGGAGCGAGACGTTCCAGACGTATCCAGTAGTTTGTTAAAATTTCGCATATTGGCAGATCGGTCGCAACGGATATAACCCAAATTTATGAACAAAAAGGAGCCGCACAAAATGCTTGACGAAGGAATAACGAAGGAATGATAAAAGGCAGGGAGTGAAAAACCTCATCTCATTAAATTCAATGTTATGAAGCACAGAAACCGAATTCGAAAACAGTAAATGAGGAAAAATGAAAGGAAAGCCGAACGAAAAATTTTGCCGGGAGAAAAAATGCTCTTGATTATAAATGACAATGAAATTGAATTGAAAGGAAAAAAATAATTTCATGAAATCGATTCCACCTTTTAATTTGGAGGTTTTATTTTAAACACTTAATTGAAGTTTGAAAATTTACCTTGAGTTCATTCAACTTGTGCAGTGACAAACATATATTTCGAAAATTCAGCAACGAGTATTCGAATACCTTTTGAGTCCACTGAAAAATCCTCGAAGAATCCGTACAGTTACCAATTATGCATTTGAAAGTGAATTCTGATCTTTAGTTTTCAAGCCTTCCTGTCTCTTTGCCGTATTTACTTATTATTTCTTATAGATGGCCAATTGAAAAGGTTCGAATTTCTTTTCGAAGCAGAAAGCAGAAGTTATGTTGGAAATCTTCATTTTTTATTCAAAAAGGTTTCTCTAAACCTAAAACTGTCATCAATTTAAGTGACATAAAACATGCATTTCGGTAAGTTCGACCTTAAAAATACATAATATCAGATTTTTAGACAGATCCAAATTTTGGTCATAACCAATTTGCTCATACCCAATAACCTAACACACGTGTTAGCAATTTGCAAGCCCGTTTACGATCATTCACAGCAGCTTTATGTACTAGTTGTGGTGGTTTTTTTTGAGCGAGAAACGTTTGTTGTTCGAAATGCTTGCACTGCCGTGTTTGGTGACGCACCTTAACGAAGCTAAGAAATCGTCCTATGTCCTTCATCCGTTAGTTTTCTCTATTAGCCTTCATTCTTGTAAAGGAAACTTGAAAGGAAAATCGTATTTTTAAATTTTCAGATTAAGATGATAACTCTAGCCATACTTTAGGCCATACATTAATATTACGGGTGTAGGTTATATAAGCTTCGGCCACGTCGAAGTTAGCGTTCTGAATTGTTATTTATTATCGTGTTTTCGGAATGAACGTCAAAAGTGGGCAACACTATGGAAAATGTCTCTGTCACTGCGCGGGATATGTTGTGATGCTGTTTGTTGCGATTTATTGACGAACAATATTGTGCCGTTTGTTTTATTTACAAATTTTAAATATTTGGTGTTTGTACGCATTTTAATATAAACGAATATGTTTGTGTGTGTGTGTGCGGCCATTCGTATGCATGCGTGTTAACATAGTATATTAAGAGGGTGGATTTTGATAATTTTTTGAATTTTACTGCATTTGCTCGAGTTTCCAATTTGTTGACATTACGATTCATTTCACTTACGTGGAAGCTTAACAAAACGTAGAAATAATAATGATTTTGGGTTTTGTAAATTGGTCCGTTTTCCAAACTATTAACCGAACACATTGCAGTTGTGTGATGCGACAAGTTACGAAATATTTTAGATTTTCGCCTTTTATATTTATTACCATTTACATTTTTGGTTTTACGCTGATTCGAAAAATTGACAAAAAAGTAAAATTCCCCTTTTGCTCGCAATTTTGAAAAGAAAATAATCTTTCTCTTGAACATTTGTAATGTCGCTTGTTTTCCCGGCAACAAGACATCAGCAATTTCTTTTATTAAATTTGTATATTTTGTGGCAAAGGAAGAGCCATTATGTAGGATTGCGAAGAAGAGGGAGGAACCGGACGTTTACTACAGAGAACTATCAAATTCTGTTTCTATTTATAATTAATCAACTCCTGGATTAGAGAGTTTGTCAGCCCCACAATCTTGCAATTGGCGGTGCAACATCATCCATTACAAAAAAAGCAAAAAATGCTAGGCAACTAATGATTGACGGACACAAAGGTATCAAACGTTCGCTTTTGCTAAAATAGCATAGGAAGGCAAAAAAGGACGTTTGAAAAATTTTTATAAGAGACAAGAGAAGTGAGGAGAAGCGAAATACTTTGCGTGGCTTTATCTTTTTCTGAATTCTTTGTGAAAGGATTTGTATCGTCCTTTTTGTCCGGTTTGTACAAAATGTTAGCTGCGTTTCTTTTTAAGTGCCTGTCCTGCAGGTTAGCTTAACGTTTTTTACACAGAAGGACAAACAGCGTCTAAAGCATTTTGATTGATGGCATCAGCTGAAAGAGAGCGGAATGAGATACACAAAGCAAACGAAGGATTCAAAGTCGAATGGTATTCGTCCAATCTCTTCTAATGATCAATAGGAAGCAAGTACTATTCGGTAACGTCCATTCAATTTTGCACGTATTGTGGCTAAAAGAAAATGCAAAATCGGGAATGTTTTGGGCAACGATCTTTTTGGATGAGAAGGCAGACCTCGGATTTTGACTTATAGTTTATGTTTTTCGATTTGTGTGTTATGCCTTGGTTCACTGCGTCAACGTTCAGTTTGTAGAGCTTGCTGATTCCGAATTGAATTATTGTCTAAAACGGTGCAGTAGCTGAAGGCGTATCATCAAAGAACGGAAGACCAGA
Source organism: Physocephala rufipes (assembly GCA_963966595.1). NCBI lineage: Eukaryota > Metazoa > Arthropoda > Insecta > Diptera > Conopidae > Physocephala > Physocephala rufipes. The sequence continues at coordinate 43,901,227 of OZ016501.1, forward strand.
TTAAATGAAAATGGAATAACGCGGAACATCAGAATTTAGCAAAGTTTCTGTACACGTGGGAGAAGTGGGGAAAAGTATAAGTAAGAGCAAAAGCTGGAGAAAAAAATAGAAACAGAATAAAACAAGCAGAAGAAATTTGGAAGTATCGAATAAGGGAAACACAAGCAATATTTGAGTCGATTTGTGTGAGCGTTAATATCTATTCATGTAGAGAACCGAGGTAAATCCTGAAAATCAAAATGTAAATTAACTACAGTTTGACTATTTGTTCGTAAACAATTTCAGAATATTGGCACCAACTTATAACTGAAAACAATTATTTCGCTTTAAATCTTTTCTAGAAAGTTGGGCAATATTTGACATTTTTCTGTTTATTCAGTAACGGACCAAAACGGAAAAAAACTTTACTGAAGCAGCAATTTAATGACATGTTTTTCATAAAATATCCACTCCTTTTTTATCGTAATTCTTTCTTTTTCTTTAATGTTATTCTTCCTCTGAATTTAATTTAGGATTAAAAATTTAATTTTCGTATTTTATTAAAAAGCCTCGAACAAACACTGTTACGGAATGATAATAATTTTGTCCATTATTCTGAGGATGAGTATATAGAGGTTTCTTTGCGGGTATGAACCATGATACTCGTACGAGTGTGTATAAATAATCCTCAAAAATGTCTTGAATAAAATCCTTGAATATTTTAAGAAACGCTTAGAGGAACAAATAAAATTACTCTGATCGTTTTCAATTTCGTTTTGTTGTTTTTCTGAAGAAAGAAAAACTTAATTGTTGATGTGCTAAATATGATTACGGGCTAGTCACGTCATTGTATTTTTCAGTCAAATGATAATTTTCAAGGTAATCACGAGGTGTGTCCCTCGCATACCGTTCTTTCTGCATTCAAAAGTTGCTCCCAAATTTATTATTCCCCTTTTCGTTGTTTATCACCCGATTCTTCGCCACCACTTTGTTAATGAGACCGGACGAAAAGCTTCCCTATTTCTCGCTATTTGCGATGAGATCCTCTTAGCAAATCTGTTGTCTGAACAGTTTCACAGACCAAATAGATTTGAGTGGTTAATCAACGAGATTTCGTCTTTCAGAATGCGTTTGCGAATTATTCTTAAAACCTTTTTTGTGAAAAAGGACAAACGGAAAAATCGAAAAAATTATATTATACACTTTTTGAAAAATTAATACAATTACTGGAATTATTTTTTCAATTATTGAATTTGTTCCTTTGCCGGAGGCCAGAATAGCGGAGCACATAAATTTAATCACCGCCACCAAAAATCCAAAAGAAAAAGAATACTTAGAACTCGTAGTAAATTTTTAACGTCTGTGGTACATCTGCGGGGTCACTTTTCCCCTCGAACTCATTGCGGAATATGCGTTCATAAAAGAGGGTTTTTTTTACCTTCCTGAGGCAGTTAAGGGGTTGTCAAAGTGAATGATATTAAAATTAGCATTTTTTTATATATGTGCTCCTTATCCTGCTTTGACCCTTTTTCTCAAATGTATCTGTTTTTTTTTGTGGTAATCTTAACACGAAGGTCAGCCACGAATTCCATATACATATTATAAAATGCATGGCCTTTGTTTTGGAAACATAAGAAGCAAAATAAAACAAATGATGGTTCCCCTAACTAACCCAACGACTGATTTCTTATTCTTCATATTATGGCCTTAATTCAACCTTTCCGACTTTCTTGCCTAAATCTTCTGTGGAATTGGTCTATTGTCCATCAGAGGTAGGCCATCACAAGAACAAGAGGCAGACTACCATAAGACGTTACAACGATGTGGCTTACAACAGTGGCTCAGTTGGCCGTTTGGATCCAATAGTCGTTTTGTTTTGCAAAATGAGGCTCAATAATATATCACGTGTTTTTTTTTTTGGTTTCATTAATCGTGTTCGCAATAATCGTTCAATGCCCACATTGTTTACTTAGCCAATTTTGTGGTTCACTCCCTTCAATTGCGACAATTATAAGCAAACAGGCTTACAATTTGATGTTCATTACACTTAAAAAGTTATCATAAAGTGTTGGCTCCGATTTACAGATTCGGATCTTTGGATTTTGAATTAATTTCACGCAGTTATGTTGCAGCCACATTGAATATATATCTTTTCCTTGCTCCTTATCAACTTCACTCCCCTCCATCTTCTTCAAAACCATTTTACACATTTGATCAGTAGCCAAAAGAAATAATGTTCCTTCTTTGTTTTTAGTTTTGAGTACTGCAGGCACTAAATGTGTTAATTGTTATTATGAGTGCTAATTTTAATTTATTATTAAAACAATTAGGTTTCAATTGGGTTTCAGTTTTATTATTAAAAAACAATTGGGTTTCAGTTTTTTAATTATAAAAGAGAAGTAAATATTCTTAGATCAGTTTGCAGTTTGGTTAGCTTAAGAGCAATTCAATAGAGTTGAAACAATGGTTTAAGATTTGATGTCTGTTCTTTTTTCTCTCTTCCGCGATATCATTGCTTCCAAAAAAAATATTTCTTCCAATTCCCAAAATCTTGGGCATTGATTAAATAGGAGTTCGACTGAACCTTGAGGAATTGGATTCGGGTGTAGAGATTCCATGTCGCACTAGGCCAAAATTTATATTAATATTTTGATTTTTGTAGCACGCAAAGACGGATTTCATGAAAGTTTTATGAATTATGTGTTGAGGAAAATGAGAACAATGACCAAAAAAGCTATGTCATTCGGGTAAAAACTGGTTGGAATTAATTTTGTAGAATTCATAATAAATTCAAATGAAATATATTTTAAAATTCTATGCAAGTCGTCGTTGCAAGTTGCATCCACTCTCGTAACTGCCAACATCTTCACGAGGTAGTTACCACAGATGTCAAAAGGTGCCAACACCATCACTTAAACAAGTCATTCGTTGAAATGGATACATTTAATAAGATGGAGTGGACGGGTGTTTGGCTGAATGAACGTTTAGTTAGTTTTTTGTGTTGGGTTTATTTTCATGAAGTCAATATGTTGTGTCATCGATATCATGGTGCTTCTATTCACTGCCCAAAGCACAGTGCACGAAACGGTGCCGGCTATGTTTGGTTTCGCTATTTCCGTCCATACGTTTTTGGAATACCTTCCAATCTGTCAATACACGGACGTAATATTTACGGTTTAAATTATCTATAAAAAATAAAACAAATATCTCGGAAAACGGCTCTGAAATTTTAATATCATTTTTATGTTAAGTTTGTAATAAAATAAAGAAGGAGAGGTTTTTTACAAGCATTTTTTGAACAATAATTAATATTTTTCTGAAGAGATGCAAATGACCAAAAAATATCTGCAAGAAAAGAAAAACGCAAGAAACTGAAACTGAAGGTGGCACCACTAAACGCACTGAAGAATGCATTTTTAAGCGATCTTAAATATTATAAAAACATCGGTCATCAAAAGAAGGGAATAAGGAAAATAATAAAAACAGCAGAATGGAAACAATAGTGATATGAAAGCACGTTATAAAAATAACAACTACCAAAATGAAAAATTATATTGGTAACAATTTTAATGCACGCAATCAGAGGAAACACTAAACTAAAAGGAAAAACTAAGTTTTATAAAAACAAAAATTATATTGAATTGAACATTTTTAAGCGTTTTTTTGAACACGAAAACATTAAACGAGGGAGGAAATAAAAATATAAGAAAATTACTTTAATATAACTAATATGTATCAGCAACAACAAGTAGAGGGCAAATTGCGTACCCCTGGTATATGTAACCGCAACCCAAAACAACAACAACAACAAGGATATGGGCTAAAGAATACTACTGCAACAGAATCAGACCGGAAAATTTAAAGGGTTTTCCAACAAAAGCGAACAATTTGAAATTTAAGAAAAAACGCAACGATTTACTCCACAATAACAATTCGAGTGCGCGTCGCGGCGCAATGTTTGCACTAAAATATGAAGCTGTTATGTAGCTAAAATCACAAAGGTTAAAAAATAATGAATGATCCCTTTAGCATTTTGTGAAAAGCTGACGGACTATAATATTAACATATTTTCACGTCCAGGGGCGTTTCAAAACTAGTCCACACGCAAATACCCATTGCGGAATGGTATTATCTATCACCAACATCTCGGTAATTCCAACTCGGAAATTTTTATATAGGCTTAAAAACCGGATCTACCGGCAATGGTCCAATTTACCCCATTATCTTTCACAAACAACTAGCGAGAATATTCTGCCAAATTTCACGATTACTTCCGTTCGACTACAATCGTGATTTCCACAGACCGACAGATAGATACACAAACATACAGGCAGACCAACTTGACAGACTTGGCTAAATCGACGCAGGAGATTATTCCGAGTAGGAATATGTTTTCCTTTACCTGCCACTCCTCCTTTAATGCGTTAAAAACGGAGGAAGTAAGAGAAAGTACCCTTCGAATAATTGGTGCCCATAATAATCAAATCATGTAAGTAAGTAAAGAGGATGTCATAGAGAGAAAGAGATTTAGATTGGAGGCAGAAGGAAATAATATGTAATACTTTGGGAGGCGTGAAAATTCATAACAAAATCTCTAAATGTGGAAATTTTAATTTAAAAGTATTTGTGAACTTTGTCAAGATAACTTTGCTTGCTTAATTTAGCTCTATTTACTTATATTCAAAATAACCTTTCTCAAAAGGTTATTTATAATGGCAACACCATCTCGGTCAGAAAATTCCACCTTCATAACGAATTAACGAATTTTCTTGCCTTGAAATTTGAATGAAATATAAATTCTTTACTAATTTAGCTGGAAAATATTTCTACAGATTTAAAAATATTGAAGGAGGAAATATTCCACGAAATTACACGAATAACTCGGGTAGTTATGAAAATTTAAAGAATGAATTCATAAAAAGTACGAAAATGAATGAATACATAAATAAATAACCGGTGTTGAGTTTATCAACTTTGACTGCTTTTGCCGAATTCTCCACTTCATCATTTTACCGAAGCCCGGTTATTCTTTTTTAAATTTTAATCTTTTTTGGAAAATGTACGATGCAATGCCATGCAGAGAGAATTTTGAGAGCAAGTGAAGCACGTTTACAGTCCAAAATCACTTCATTGCACCGGCTTAAGATGTTCCGGTGTGTAGAGGGTGCGTGGAATGATTGAGTGGGCACACCAGCAACGTGCCTTCTTCGCTAGACTTTGTGTTTGTTGGTTAGATGGAAGGTGAGGAAGCAGCTACGTTGGACGATAGTGAGAGCCATCAACAGCAATACCACCAAAATCAACTTTAGCGTTGGAGCCAACCGGGCCTAACCACGTGCACCTCTACTATTACTCTACTATTACTGACGAAGTCGTCAAAAGCACACTCTTCTTAATCTGCATATAGTCAAAAATTACGGTTAAAACTTTCAAAAGATCTGTGAAGAAATAAGTAGGTGAGCCAGCAAAATCAACAATGGTTGTTGATTTCTTGGTGCTGGAATGCTGGCTATATCCATGCAATATATTTGTATGAACAATATGCGATTTATATATACAATATGTTTATGCGCAAGTCACAAACCCATTCACGTTTACACGTACACCACACGCGCCCATACTTGATTGTAGAATTATGTACCGAAATGAAACCACTTCATGAGCTACGAACTGTAGTGAATTCCGTCGGTGACGCGGTTGGTTTATTGCATGACCATCAATGTTGACGGACCATAATTTTTAGCACTACTGTTATTGTTGTTGTTAGATGTGTTTATGTGACTAAAATTGTTGAAATCATTAATGGATCCGACACTTACGCATTTGGCGTTTCAGAACTAGTTGCTGTTATTGCTGCGGTTGTGATTGCTGACGTTGTAGCTGTCAGGTTTTCTTCTATTCTGTATATATTGTATGCGGTAATTTTGAGCGTTTATACTATAAGTTTTCCTTTTGTTGCTGCTGTTGTTTTTGTTTCAATTGCCTTTGTTTTCGATACTGGATCCATTTCGATACTGGAGGCAAAGATGCAGAATAGTGGTGCGTAGTGATGGGTAGCTCACTTTTGCGTATCATCTCCAAATGTTTACGATACATTTTTAAAAATTTAGAATATATAATGTAAATATTCGTTTGAACGACGTTCGTACAATTAGAACGCATCGCACCGTATGTGAATTTTGATTAAAAATTAAGTTATTCTTTAGTAATGAACTTGTTTGAAAATGTTCTATTGTAAATTATTTTTCAAGAAGAAAAACTTTCTCAGTGGAATATTCAACAAAATGTATGCGTGATTGAAGTCATATTTAGTTTATTATTTTCAAACAAATTTACATAAAGTAATAGTAATATTGTTTATACTAGTAGTAAACAAAAAGAGATAAACTTACTTTAACATTATCAAAGGGAAGAAGCGAATACAGTGGTTTTGGAAAAAATTTACAGTAAAATAAGATGACTCTATCCCAAAAGAAAACGAATTTCAATTTATATTTCTTTTTTAACATGATTAAAAGTACAAATAATCTTTATGGAAATGACTGAAAATTTTCTTTTCTTTCAAAAAATTCAGTCAAATTAATAAATAATTAAGAAAAGTAATTCAAGAAACTCAAGTATGCATAATTTAATACTTATTAAGTGACGCAACGTAATTGTCTTTTACAGTTTAAGTAATGTTTACTTATCTAAGTAAATAACTTTCTACTCTCGCAAATGTAAAGGCACGCTGAATAGATTAGTAAAGATCGTCAACTAGTCAAAATTCATTCCATGCCCGGAATTAAGTATTTTGTAGCAGACACAACTGTTACTATCAGATTACATCAAATGAAGTGTAAGGAAAGGAAGCGTGATGTTTTATGTGAGAATAGGTGAAAAGTGGTGAGGGTGGCAAATAAATTTACGTGATTGAAGTAGAAAACGTGAAAAGGAAATTAAAATATTTGAAGAGTTTATGAAAACATAGATTTGAAGTGTGTATAAAAGATATATTAGCGAATTGAATGAAGGACGTATTTAAGTAAGAATTCAAAATAAAAGTATTGTTTTGTGAAAACTACAAGGGCGTTTACAAACGACTTAGGAGAGGCATAAAGCAATATTGACAGCGATGGGACTTGTAGGAAGTGGGGAGACAAGAAAAAGAGAGTACCAAAAGCGTAGAAAATCAACTTAAAATAATAATAAGAAAATATTAGGAATTAGGAAGCAATTATAAGAATAATATACTTTAAATGAATTAACTAAAATATTTTAGAATTCTTAACACGAATTGTATTTTAAAATAATACATAATGAGCGTCTCATTAGCGTAGTATATGAACCGCTAACATTTAAAAAAGGTGACGTGAAATAAATCGATTCGTTTCCATCACTTCATTTATACAAATGTTCGTTAGTATTTTACATAATTGAAATTATGTCAAACATCTTCGAAAGGTTTTTAAATTATAAAGATTTTTCTAAGTATAAAAATGGCTTATGCGATTAATTGTCATGCAGTCACTTTTTTGCCGAACAACAATTTTCTTTTGCCTTAATCTTAATCTCAATAATGAAGTTTTGCTATGACTCATCTTTCTAGTCATTTTTCCACCTGCTTCTATTATACCCAATGGACGAAATGATATATTAAATTTGTCCGTCCGTTTGTAACGCATTAAATGGAGCGTATTGGGTATGGAGGACGCAATTCGCCCACCAGAACTACAGTAATGAAGAAGCCCTCAATACAGGAGATCGAATGGACGTATTGTAATGAAATATGACACGAATGTTCGCTGTCTAGTGACACGGTGAAATCCGTATAAATTTACCAAATAAAATTACGGTGCCCGTTTCTCCGTTTCTTAAAATGTTACAAATCTGTGACACTACTTGTTGAATTTTTTGAGAAGAGCACTGTTGAGGATGAATTAGTAGATTAGAAGAGCACTAAATTAACCAAAATGAGGCAAATGTACCATTGAAAGAGACGTGCACTGCCTACTGATTATTAGCATCACTACATAAATTTATATTATCTGTGTGGAGCATATAAACTTCGGTTATGCAGAACGAAGAGTTCTTACGTGTTATTACTAGAATAACTTTATTTATTTAACTTTACTTTTTTATTCATTACTGTTACTTTATTATTTTTTATACTAGGTCGATTGTTAAAACCATTTAACCAGTTTAATTTAAATAAAGATAATAACGTGAGGTACATTCTAACAAAAATTCTTTTAAAATAAACAAAAATACGCAAAACAAATAACGATAATGTTAACCGTTCGCAATTGCTAGCAAATAGCTGATACTAAATTCAGGCCCCAGTAAGGAACAGTTGAACTCAGTAAAACTTATGGCCTGATTATGTTGTCTTACGAGCTACTGCACACGATATATAAAATATAAATATTTTAATATTTCCTTAAGTGCCGTCAAATAGTGTCGTATATTTTTATCTCTGGTTCATTAGGAGCCGAGCAGGTAAGGAGCTTTTAATAAGCCTGTTTCCTTTTTAACCAATATGTCTGTTGTTTTGGACGAATGTCCAAAATTTAACTCTAGACTGAAAGGGTCGAGTTAGGCCAAACCAAACTATGTTCTCTTTGTTGCCTTTTCCTTTCATTTCTTATTGCTTTTATCCTCTAGATATTATATCAAAACGTCCGGAGCGTATACGGATCTTCCCTGTTGGTTTCGGCGAGGTTATCTAACTATTTCTCGAGAAAATAAAATTTCTTCCTTTAAGTATGATCTGTTTAAGTTTTATTTCATATAGATTTTTGATTGCAACAAAATGATTCGCTAACATGTTGATGAAAGTATGGTAAAAGCGTAAGCGATTTATGTGTATATATGTATACTTATGTTTGTTTGATATAATTCCCTTCCGCGAGATTTCAAACTGTGGGAAACCTTTTTGCTTCAATAAACAACTCAGATCATGTGAATTCCACGAGGTTTTGGATAAAAGTGCTTTTGGATAAAATTTAAGCAAATTATTCAGTTACAACAATTATTATGTTATTACTTCTATGCTATGTTATATTATGTTATGCCATGCTCTGAAAAGACCGTATTTTAAGACAAAGTCGGCGGTCTGCAAAATTAAAAAAATATTCCTCACCAACTGAAGATTTCCTGAAACTATAAGTTGAAGGACAAATATGCTATTCGAAATTGCATAAAACGGTTTTATGCAATATATCAGAGAATTTCTCTCCTTCATCGAAATGGCTTTGTGATATCATCGTTAAACATTGAAATGGTTTCGGTAGTTCAGCGCTGAAGCATTTGACTGCCGGAAGGGTCTATATGTGTAGAATCATCGTTTTAAATGATATTGAAGATTACCGGAGAGCTCGAGAGTAGAAGAACTGGTGACATCGATATGTGACGAAGTTATGTAAGCTGCTATTTACTTAGGCTGAATTTGACGGCATACAAAGTGACAAGAATGTTTTTTAATATTTCTGAACTTGAGAGCTCGAGAACGTATACAAGCACTAAGAAGGAGGTGATTATGGGGTGAAGAAATATCAGTGCGGAAGTAAAATTTAATGTTTGGATAAAAAAGGAATAGTTTTATGCAAATTCTTTCATATTGAATTTTTGAGGAAAACCTTATCGCTATATAACTGCTTCCCATTGGCATCATGCGCTTAATAAGAGATAATTACCTAAATAAAAGTTATGTAAGTTACGTTATTAAGTTACGTTTTCAAGTTTTCTACTTCACTCAATGTTTTTGGTGCTTATTATTTAATACAATTCCTTAATGTAATTAAATTTAAATCTGCGGTTAGAAGCTTCAGACCATGAGGATTAGTCAGAGGTCCGGTTTAGCCCTGTAAACTTAAACTGAATGATAGTCAGCGTAAATTGATTAATGATACTGAACGCTGTTGTTGTTGTTGTTTCCATTTAACGGCTGGTGAAGAAATCCAGTTTGCAAAATAAGTATAATCAGACATGCTATAAACACTTGACAGCTAATTAATATTCGAAAAGGGATTTTAGCTTAATCTGATATCTGTGAACACCATATAAAAAATTGGGGGGGGGGGAATATTAATATATTGTATTAATAAAAGTAACAGTGAGTGATCGTTCGTGATTGAGTGGTTGACCTAAGATGAAAAGGATTTCAAATAAGATGACCAGCCAAATGAAAAGCTTTATAAAACATAGACACAATTTTCGATTATATACAAGATTATATACAAGATTATATACATTCGATTATATTTATAGATTATAAACAAGAGAAGTAGACAAAAATTTTGCTTAAACTTACTCGAGAATTAAATTTTTTCAAACAGAAAAATTTTTAATGTCGTAAAATGTGCTCCGTTTTGACAATGAACGGTTCTAAATTTTCCCAAAGGATATAGAAAAAACCAACAATATTTTATACAACAAATTTTAATATTTGACGGATTCGACTTGGATTCGGATTGCAAAATAATAAACAGGATTTTGTTAAAATACTTTTTATCCAGTATAATTGTGGTGGCATTTATTTTATATTTATCGCACACGCACACTCATCGCACAATTCTCAAACCTTTGAGATTATTGCTTTCATTGTAATTATTTCGATACTTTCGGTCAAACATATTTGGTAAAAGATTTTCCATGTAAATTAATTCAATTCGTTTAATTTTTTTTTTGATATATATCGCCACGATGTACCTTCATTTTTCCTCGATTCTCTTCCCTTTTTATTGATATGAAACTTTATTGAACTTTTTATTTTATTGGAAATCTTTTGTAATTTTTTCAGTACAATATACCCGTTTTTGTGTACCTAATTATTGAATACAAGACTAAATATTCTTTGAGATCGTGTTGAAAATATACGATTTCAGACTACGAATAATATAAAATTAATTTTGCAAACCGTTAACCGACATCGGGATACAGGTTCTGGATACATTTTTTTAAGGAAAATGTTGTCTACCTGTGCGAGGAGGCACAAATGGACTCAGATAAATCTGTTCGTATAAATGAAGTGTAGAACTGAAATGGTCAGCATCAATAAAAAACAACATCCTATCTTCTTTTTATAAGGACATGATAAATGTCCTTAATAAAGTCTTTAGTTAAAGTCTTTTAAAATACAAAGGGTTTGATGTTGAAATGTATTAAAAAAATGTGTGCCGGCCCAATTTTAAAAAGGCCCTACCAGAACGCTGGCGCAAACGGGCGGCGACAACGTGATAATCACAAGTGACATGATTGAAAGCTCCATATTCCATTGGTAATGTTGTGATAGTAATATCAAAACTATATAGGCTATCGATCAATCTCCAAGCCAAGCCACAGTCCGATTCTTATGCTAGCCATTCTCCTTAACCAGTTCCAATGTACGGAGACAAAAGTAATATATAACATATTTAAACTCATTATCGACCACAATATTTCACCGATTTATACTTTTACTGCAGATACTCGGAACGATGACAAAGGCGACCATACCGAGAACATCGAAAAAGGAGTAAGAGCAAAAAATTAAATGCGACAGACGAGCAAGGCAATAGGCAGACTATCAAACCAGACACTGCGAATGGCCATTTTGATATAAAAATTATTAATAATGACGTTGGTGACATTACGACATTATACGACATATTGACATTAATTCTGAAAGCCGCGGGTTACTTCCTCACATAGAAGCTCTAAATGAAATATCAAAGTTAGGATGCAGGGGAATGTCGAGGCAGAGAAGAAACTGTTGATGGTCTGACACAGGAATAATTCAGATCATAGAGTAGGCCCTTGTACACATCGTATAGGGCATCGTATTTCCGGTCGTCGAAAGCGTTAGGGTATATATATTATGCGATATAAGGTATATATCGCAATCTCATATGTCAGTAAGCTTAATCGGTAGACCAGAGGACTGACTGCTTGGTCAACTATTTTATTTTATGACTGTTGAGCTGGCACGGTCCCCGCGGCTCCACCGTTGACCATTCATTTCCTGTTTTTTGTCTTGGCCCTAACGTTCGATACAAACGGTTACTTACAGAATATTACCGTTACCGTTTTAAGAATGGAACCGAATCAAATGGAAATATTCAGTCAATATGATACCCTCGTTTCAGAATGCAGTTTCTAGTATTTTGTGTATTAAGACATACTTATGTACTCGTATATGGATATACTTTAACGTACGTACAACTCATTGCATGCGGTAATTGATATAAGCCCCATTTCGGCCATGTCCTAGGCCAAGCGACGAAGAAGAGGGATGTAGCCTACAAAAAAGACTGTTATGAGTAATGACTTCGCAATGACTTCGACATTGTAATTCGACATTATAAAAGCGTGTTCGATACCATGTAATCAATCCTGTTTTGAGATCTACAATGTTATCATTTTTAGCCTTTGGTATAGTTCTAGTTCTGTTTCAAAGGTCCTTCTACCAATTTTTGCTTTTTATGGGCGATGGGCAAGCATCAGTAGCATCGCATGAGTGGCGCGTCAATTTTAATTTTAACAAAATGACTAGGTTTAATTTAATTAATGGATGCTTGAAATGAAATGGGTTGAAAGAAGTTGCCTGATGAAAGTCGCTCGGAGTTGACTGCAATAAAACGAGACAAGATGGGGATTTCGCATCCTAAAGGCAGTTGCTGTTTTGCTACGCACTTTTATCGAGCGAAGCAATAAAAACAAAATTGAATTAAATTCTACAAACATATTCGCAAAATTTTTACCCGTAAACGTGTAAAGAAGCGAGAAAGAGGGAGAGAAGGAAATATAATTGCATAGTTAGCAACTGTAAAAATGATTGGTGGCTATCGGTTTTAACCGATTTTATTTCGTTATAATTAATAAACGCGGCTAAGGCAGCAATATCGATCATACTATAAAATAATGCAAGTTACCAACGACGTGTTAATTAATTGCATGAATAAGTTCGGAGGATCTGGCTCATTGTGTTTACTCCAAATTTACTCCCTAGGTTTTTATTTTTCTTCGTTTTTTTTGTTCTGTTACCCACGTAGCGACTGTAACGCACTGCGGGAAACAGAAAACCGATTTATTTTTTTTTTGGCGCTTATGAACCATCACTTTTGTTAATTCCAAACGAGTTGTAAATAAATACAGTTGGTTTCGATTAGATTCGCGCTTCTGACTTTGTAACTTTTCAGTTTAAATCGCGCTTTTTAAAGGATCGAATTACATTGAGTTACGCAAACATGAAATAGTTTTTTCTTGTTCTTGGTAGGCCTAGAAGAAACCTGCTGAGAAAATCCCGTACGACCTCTATACAAAAATTACTGGTCATTATTGGTCACCGTCGGCGAATCATGTGGAATGTAACCTCCTTCTAAATTGGGTCACAAATCCAGATATATATTATTATTATCAAAAGTTGATCCGAAAAGTATTTATCCTGACCTTGCATTTTCTATTGGTTCAAATCGGTCATTCGACAGAGTAATGCTGTTTCGGAATTTTTTGGATCGAGATGAAGAGGGAAGACATTCTTGATGAAGCCAACAACATCTTCTTGTTTTTACGCTTCAATTCTCATCCAACCTAATTGAGAACTGATGAATTGGTAACTTTCTAATGGAGAGGATGAGAAAGTGAAAATTGTTTAGCAATTGTCTTGCACTTGGCATTGATGCCATTTGAGTTTTATTGACCGCGTCGATAAATAAATTCGTAACTAATGAAAGATTTTTTTTAATTGCGAGAATTTCAATAGTGTAGCACATTGTGTTTCAACAATACTTGCTATGTCATCATATCTGACAGCTTCCGTTTGTTCTACGGGATGAGATCATTCTTCAGAATGTTTGTGATTTACACCAAGAAGCTACAGTCGCTGTGGTTACTTATATGATGCTCAGTTTCGTAACTTTTATGTGACAACTTTCTGGTGAGAACTTCGATGTTGAAATGACGCTGCACCCTTTACAGGACATGGACTATATTGATACTGCAGAGTATCTTCTGTTACTTTAACTTAATCATAAACATATTCATTTCTCTTGCCCTTGTTGTTGCTTTGCCCTCGTTACCTGTCCATACCGGCCAACGAAGATGATGATGTTTTTGTTGTGCCTGAATTTGAGCTAATTTGGGCTAATCAATTTTTTCGATTTTCTCGATTTCGTTTTTGTTAGAGAAGTTCTGATTTTTGCTGCAGCAGATAATTAAGAAATTCTCTCCTTTACTCAGTAATTACAATTTCCATTTTTATTTTTATTTTATGACCCTACCGTTAATTCGTTTCGTGTAGTGCCGCAGCATTCCAAAATATTGTTTAGAAGTACTACACTTACTTCTTAAAGATGAAAAAATTATGCTTCTGAGAGGCCATTACTATAGTCCTTAATGAATTTCAGATCTCACTTCCTCATTTTCGACTACATGGTAATTTGCATCGAAGTCAACAAAAAATTGTGATACTTTTCGTGAAAGGTAACATCGGTTTATTCTCTATGATTTTAGTAACAATTTTTAAAAATTCAATACAATAAATTCCTATACAATTCCAAAACAAACGAAGAACATAAACACCATCAGCAACATCAGAGAAGAACGTAAACAACATCAACAATAGCGTTCCCCAGAACGAAAACCCATTGCAGAGTTTTATATATTCATGGCCCCCCCACTTAAACGCACAGATGTTTAACCTTGGAATGACTAAACTTATATCCTCATATTATCTTCATCTCTACACTTTGGTTGATTCATATCGCTCATTGGGTGAACATCCTGAAAGTAGGCAACACATTTCTAAAACGCCTACAGACACTACCGTGGTATTTGTCGTTTTCTACTTTTTATTGGCGAAACAAAACACCGTTTCCTAATTAAATTCGCAACTTTGACATATTTCTCTGCACGGATTTGCATATCGTTTTTTGTGTATTTGCGTGCGTTTAACAGGGATTACCCTAACGGCGCGTTCTGATAATTTTTAAAACTTTCTTATGCTCGTTTTTCGAGTCCTTCATTGTTTTGTCGTCATTACGAAGAGTTGCAATTCTATCCTTTATTTGCAAGTACGAAAGCATTACTTGTAAATCTCCAAAGACATAAGTGAGGTTGTTTGTTGTCGCAAACGGAGAGAAAATTGTAACTTTTAATTATATTCCTTATTATTTATATTTATAGTCTGCGCCCGAAGATATAACTCTTCACAGTTTATTCCTCAATTTTTAGCTCGTTAAAAAAGGCGCGTCAGATATGTAAAGTATATATATATTGTCCCAAAATCGCATCCTAAGAGGATTTAGCCACGTCCGTCGAAGCGTCCGTTTGTCAGACATTCTGTCTACAAGCATGGATTACAGGATAACGTTCATAACGGCATAAACGTTCTCATTCACAGTGTCTGAAATGTGTGATGTCGGAACTGTCTGGTGTTTTAAATTGGAAAAATCAGATAAGAATCACCGTCTGGTAATATGAATACCTAATGCGATACCTAACTTGAATATATCTACAAGCATTGTATATCCTGTATTCGGGGTGGGATGGCAATATTTTATCCTTGATCTCACACGAATACTAAATTATTTTGCAAAAAATTAGCAAGGCCCCGTTTGCATAAAGCACAGTTACAAAGAAAACCGCCTTACCGGAGCACGAGTAGAGAGATTGCCAAGAAATGAGAGACAAATATTTTCTGATACATTTTTTTAACTTACGTTTGTGTTATGAGTTGTGTTAAATACGAGTTTGTAGATTTTAATTAACCAAGAAAAGGGAATTATAATATTAAAGGAGTTGTTCACTGATTGATATAATCAAACCATAAATTTATGTCGCTGTGTAGGATATTGTTTTATTTTAACTACAAGTCCAAAATATTCAATTAAAACTAAACTGCTCTGTTTCTCCTAACATTTTCGTCTATATCCATTCCCGTTTAAATTTGTTTTTGGATTTTTTGTGACGTAATTTTATTTTCCGACGAATTGGATAATAGGAGAAAAATAATTTTCTTTATCAAATTTGCAAATTTTGTCACAAAGGAAAGTCCAACAGTTAGAAAATGAGGGGGGGCGGGTGAGAAAAAGACGGCAGCTTACTGCAGAATGTTTTGAAATGCTGCTCCCACACGGAATTCATCAACTGCAAAATAGTTTTTCGTGCACGTATCCGGAAGGACGAGGAGGTTTTCAGCGATTGCTACGGATTATGAAACTTCGTTAGTGTGCAAAATTCTCGACATTAGTGATTGGTTAAGAACAAAAAAGTATTTTTTGCAAACTCTGAATAAGAGAGTAAAAGAGAAAAATGAAATGGAAAAACACATAAAGCCGTTGAAATGAAACAAGAAGTGCTGTGCATGCTTTTCCTTTATTAAATAATTTATTAGAATGGCCTTGAACAGGTTTTTCATTTGATCTTTATAGGAGTTTAATTGTATTTTCCTTATGCTTTGACAACTGCAGAGAATTAATCCGTCAGTTTGTTTCGTTCCAAAAAAGGAGCAAAAAGCGTCGAAAACATTTAATATATGTTACAAATTGATTAATTGCTAAAAATTTTTAAAAAATTCACTTTCCTCAAAGTTCGTTTCAGAATTTAGTTGCTACGTAAAATTTACGAGACAAAAGAAAACTAGTTTCGTCAGGCCTTTCCTAATAATCAATGGCAAGGAATCCAATTCGGTTGTACCCGTTATATCTTTCAGGTGCTTTGGTAAAATGATTGAAGAAGACACTGAAATAAGGAAGAACACCCGCACTAACAAGACGTTAAAATGTGAAAACTTTTCGAGCAAACGCGCAACGTCAGAAACTAAGATTGGGGCATAGTTTGCCATCATATCTTCTTGATGAAAAGCAACCGAAGGCCTTGGCTGAGAATTAATTATCGTGTCTTGTGCTACTACTTTACTTCATCTGTCCAAGGTA
Organism: Physocephala rufipes; assembly: GCA_963966595.1. NCBI lineage: Eukaryota > Metazoa > Arthropoda > Insecta > Diptera > Conopidae > Physocephala > Physocephala rufipes. The sequence continues at coordinate 43,918,098 of OZ016501.1, forward strand.
GTCTAGGGTTGGTAGCGCTGGCTAATTTTGAATTGAATTGTAGTTTCAACAAGCAAACGAGTCAGCACCAGTAGCAGTGGTAGCAGCATTAAAAGCCAGACGGACGGCGACAGCGGAAAACAGAAAAATATAATGAAACAGAACTGCAGAATCCAAAAATAAGCATCCAAAAAGAAGCAAAGAAAAAGTAGACAAAATAAGTAGTAGAATAATAATAAAAAGTAGAAAAAGTATGGCATACAAACAGTGCAAAATGAGCAGGTCAATAATGAGCTGGCAGGAAGAAAGTGTAAGCAGAAACAAGGAACAATATTTTGCATTTATGCACACAATTACATGTGTGTTCGTACATCGAAGTTAACCCAAAATTGGAACAGCTTCTGAATAAATTCGGGGTGGTAAAATTTCTGTATTAAATTTAAAAAAAACAGTTTGTTCTGCTGTTTAAAAATTGTTCATTTATATATTTATATATTTTGTTACAAGACCAACACGCGTCAACCCAATATTATTTACAGTAACTCAAGTGTAAATGGCTGTGCGTGTTTATTTAATTAAAGTGTTTAAACATCGATAGATCAGCGCGGAACTTTGCGTGATTGGGGATGTATTTAAGTGTATGCGTGCTTTTGTGTGTATGGCGGCGCAATTGTTGTGTAATACCTGATGGATAGGAAAACTGACCCAGGATCAAATAGAATTTCCAAATAATTAACAGGTTCAGCAAACTTTATAGGAATATTATTAAAATAGTATGAACTAAGAATTGAAGATCGTGTTTTATGAAAGATAGCATGCGAATATTTACTAAAATTTAAAAAGAAATAATTTTATTGAAGCCAGGAAAATAGATTGTTCAAATAAATTTGCATTCATATGCAACCAACACAATTCTCAATTTTATAAAAAACTTCAAGATCATCAGAAAATAAAAGGCGTTTTATAGACTGAAAACATGAGAATATATGAAGTTGAGGCAAATCAATGAAGGTTTTTTAAATTACGTATCCAGCACCTCCGTGTAGGGACGGTGTTTATTATTAAACACGTGTAGTCTTGAATTGCGTAGAGTTTACCATGCGAAAGTGCCCTTTAATGATCAAATGAATGGATTTATAGACTGCGGTTTTATGTTACAAATTTCCTTTAATATTCCTTGCAGAAGTAATCATTTCTTTGACTATTTGCATGCTAATTATTTCAGTTCCAACTATGTCAAAAATGAGTCCATTGATAGTGTTCTAGTTATATTGGATAATATTTTCAAGAATGATTGTATTGATTTATGAATGACCAGAAATGTTTTTCAACACTAGTCTAATGATTTTGAAACCATTATATTTTTAGTCTGTAAAAGTGTTATAATGCATGGACTAAATAAATACAAATACAAATACAAATACAATTGAAAAACACTTTAAATGCAACTTGAAAGTGTTACATTGGTGTACAACCCAAACATATCACGGTCTTTTTACTTTGGATTTTTCTACTGTGTTTATCCCCTTTCCTCTCTTTTTAAATGGGTCGAATAAGCACCCAAGATATTCATTCATATCAGGTCGTTATGGTGTAAGAGAGAGAGTTTTTTATATTTAGTTTTTCTTACAAAAACTAAATATATATACTTTTTCAATTTTCAGAAATCCGGTCCAACAGCGAGGAAATCAATACCAGAGAAGGGAGAAAATTATGGGTTGCACTAAAAGGACGGGAAAGGAAGACTTATATCAACGAAACAGGACTAGAAAAGTAGCTGAACCGATAAAGAAGCAGACAGAATAACAACAATTCAACTAAAACAATATTCATTCAGCAGCGGAAAATTGCAATCACTATAAGGATAACGACAGTGTTAAAGTATAAGTGGGATGAATACATATAACACTTTTTTATGTAGTCACAGAAAATGCATTCACTTATACAGATTTTCTAATGCTCCTTCCCAGAAAATACGGAGAATATTTACTTACTCGTCCCTAAAACTGCACAGAAAGAAGAAGAAGAAGAAGAGTAGGAAATATAGAAGTAAAAAATACTCGAGTAGAAGGTGGTTGAAAGGATTAATGTTTTCAATGCAAACAAAAGCCAAAATACTTTTTTAATTAAAAACTCACCGAAAACTGCTAAGTTAAGACACAACATTTTCCCCACTCTACCGATATCACTATCTTCCACATTTTTTTGCCTTCATCTCTCTCTCCCACACGAGAAACTCAAAATTATTTCAAAAGACAAATGAAAAATATACCTTGCGACAACTAGACGGAAAGTCCGCGCAAGTTGAAATTAATGTGACAGCGGAAATTTGTTTGTAGCTGAAGCGAGTCGGAAAAAATGAAAGCCAAGTATGAAACACACACTTGTGTTGTGTGCGTGTGTATTTTTTAGATCACAATGCAATGGAATGGAAAATTGAAAGGTGAAAGATGTGTCAAGCGGAAAAAATTATCCGCAGAACCAAAATATGAATAGAAATAATAATATAAAAATAATCAAAAATTATTTTAATAACGAATAATAAACCGCTAATATGGCATGATGACATGACTGTCACCGAGATGATCTGCTTGCAACGAAATCTAGAAGAAATCTACTAAAGACTAGGAAATTTATTTTAATGGAAAAATAATTCCCCAAGCCAAAAGAGTTACTTTTGGTCCTTCTTTTAAAATTATTTTAAATGGGCCTTTAAACAGTAAATCTATTTTTCCCAATTTTTACATGAACGTAATCATTTATCTTCAATTTATGTTTATTTACTTTCTTTGGCTTTTCCTCCTTAGAATTTTGCTTGTAGTATTTTTTCTTGCCATTCTTCCTCCATGCTTTAAATTTGGTTCTAAATTATTACAATAATCATTGTTATTGTTATAATATTTTTAGTTTGTGTAGTCTGTGATAATTTGGTATTAGTTTGCTCCAATCCTATACGATTTCCAATGTCGTAAGATAGTAGTTTAGTAATCTATAGTTCCATTCCTGGTGCCTCATGATGAAATGGTGCAGAAATTACTTTGTCACTTTTTGATAATTTGCGAATATTACTTGATAATTGATTTACGTTCTTCTATCTGTTTTTATTCTTCTGAAGCAACCGCATTTAAGAATAAATCTTTCTACAATTGCTTTCCGTACGAATCTTTGGTTTTACGTGGTATGTTTCTATAAACATATTTAATTGCTTCTGGTATTTTAGAGGTGGTATTGTTTATTAAATTTTGTTAATTCAAATTGCAATGTAAGAACATATATGTAGATATGTGATGGTCTTAATAGTGATAGATGTTCTCTATGATTTCAATGGTTATTATTTCAAATGTTTTCCCTGGTTATTTTTAGAATTTCTTTAGTATTAGCATTATTAGTATTATTCGTATTATTAGTAGTTTCTTTAGGCATAATATGTGGGCCACTATATTTTACATTCTACAGTCCTTTAACTAACATATTCCTTACCATTTCATTCACACCTTACCACACATACTTTTACTTAGTTACTTTACTAAGATGTAAGTGGTTTACTTTTACTTTTACATAGTTTAACTATGAGTTTGCATTTTTCTACTCGACAATATTTTCCTTGGTTCGAATCATAACGTTCACTAATTCATTTTCTCATTTCTTTAATTATTACTAAATCTTACTTATTATTTGTCGTGGGAGCCATTATGTTAATATGACTAGGCTTCTATTCAATTTCAACACTCCCTGTATCTCATTTTATATATTATATCATTTTATATCATTTTATATCATTTTATATCACTGTTTTAAACTGTGAATAAGTATTTTATTAAATAATATGCGAATTGCTTGTTTCAAATAATAACATATATAAAACTAACCTTATCCTTGATAGTAATTTTTCGATATATTCTTTAGCTAGCTTATTCATTGCCTTATATACTCCTTTAATTTTGGGTACCTTATTTGATTTCTTAGATATATTTTAGATACTCAAAGATAGACCATTCAAATGCTTTGTTTTTTTCCAACAATTTCTTCAATGGTCTCGCTATATCAGCGAACAATTTGATACATCTTCTATAATAAAGCAAATTTCAGCAAATCTTCTTACTGCGTCTGAACCCAAGGGAAACGAATGTTAAGTACCACATCGGCTGCAGTATATAACTGTCTTCTCAGTCAGCTTTTACAAGAGATAAAGGCTTGTAATGATCTGATATATAAACGTATTCTTACTCGAGAACAAGGGTACGGATAAGGATGAAACAAATACATAACAAAAATGCAAACACACATGCATTCATACACGCTTTGTGATGCAGTTACTCGTAGCAATCGAGATGAAAAGTTGACCACTTCCTATAACGAAGAGAGCAAAAGATAAAGTCAATGTTATCATAGAATGGCCTGGGAAACGGAGAGTATGAGAATGAATAGGAACGTGACGACGTGAAAGGTGTTCGGTGCAAAAGAAAAGAGGATTCTTCGATATAGGAAAAGTAAAAAGCATTTTCATACATTCCGCTTTTGAAGTTAGGTAAACTCAATTGCATAAGTTTTGATATGGTCAAGCTTAGGTCAAAGATTAATATCTAGAAGTTCTTAACGAATGTCTCAATAATCTAACTTTAGATTTTAACCCTTATGAACAAGAGAATTTTCCCTTTTTTAAACTTTTTTCGTCTACTAAAGCAAAGTCAGTATAGTAAACTCTTAATAAAATTTGATAATGTTTTGCCTAAGTTCGTTATGAGATAATAACAGAATAACGAACTGTGAGTTCGAAATAATTAACTAAAATATTTGAAAATCGTAAATTAAAATTGTTTAACTGGAAACTAAATTGAGACAAAAGGAAAAGGGATTTTCAAATATAAATCAATTAGTAAAATAGGTTAAACTGCAAAAAAGTAAAAAACTTTTTAGTTAAAATACAAACTTGTTCTGCTGCATTATCCAATATTTGATTTGGTTTACCAATCGTATAATTGTTTACTGTTTTTCTTTTTGCTTTTGCTTTAAACTTATGATATTGTATTTAAGTGTTCTTTTGCCGCTTTCGCCATGACTAAAACGGCTAATAATCTTGTTACCCAGTAAAGGTGTTTATCTGATGAAAGAGTAGTAAATATGACAATAATGAAAAGTGCTTGTAATGCCATATAAGTGGATGTAATGCAATATAATGATGAAAGATCACAACCGTTCAAATAGTCTACATAAGGTACAATGAAAACAATGATTTTGAGAGCACACCAATGAGAAGAAGATTATGATGGAAGGATGGAACATGTTGTCTATCCTGCGTATATACTGTTTTGAAGATTTTCGAGTGAGATGATGAACAAATAGTTATTTTATAAAATCAATGATCCTTTTTTAGAGTTTGCTAATTATGTATATGTATGGGTCGTCAACTTTAATAAGAAAGTTAATTTTGACCTGGCTGAAACTTATATGCCCTACAATGCGCAATATGGAAATAGGTTTGTGACAATAAAGCCAAACGGAGTATAAGGCACGCGGAAAAGCAGACTGACAGGCAGACACTGCAACGGAGAGATAGGTACCGCCACGCTTCCTTTAAGGCGTTACAATAAGAAGAACAATGTTAATATACCCTCATCCCTCCCTTCGTGTGTAGGCTATAAATAATAGTTGGAATTCTTTCAATAAGTTATTATATGCGGTGGGTAATGGCGTCCAAGCGTTGTTCCGCTATGTTTAATTAATATTGCGCAATTAATTATAATTTTTTATGTTTTCCAGGTCAGGTCAGGTAATCCAAGTATTTGTTCCGGATCAGTGGGCGTCTTTGTCTCGTGTCCTTCTCTCTCTATCTGACTATTTCTCAATTGTCTATTGCGATCGTTTTCAGTTCTATTACTAATTTCAAATATTTATTTATATGAAAAAACTTTTTCTCCGCTGAGAGTATGTCGCGCAATTACTACATCGCCTACGACAAGTATAAGAGTAATTCATTCTGTTTTCGTCGAGGCTGATATAGAAACGATGAGGCTATACTCACATACATACAAACCAAAACTCATACATTCAGAGAGAAATCTTCCAAAATTATTAAGTTAAATTATTGCATGCATGCGAGCCATACATTCTAGAGAGCTTTTTGCAGAAATATCTTAAGATTATTTTCCCTCAATTTCTCTTCCTCTGCTGGTCAAACTTACATACAGACGTACAAGCCCATACAAATGTTCAAAAACACATACGCACACATTTACGAGCACAAGCGCTAATTTGGTCATGGACCATAACCAAAATAAATGAGGAGTTACGATGAGGAAAGATGGTTCGAAGAGGGCGGTGATAGGTCCAAGAGAAACAGAAAGGAATTGCATATAATTTAGGGACAGAAAGAAGGCATAAGAGCAAAGGGATAGCTATTATTTTTTTAATCCAAGGCGTGTGCGAGGATGGCTTAATGATGGAATTGCCTGCGAGGAATTAGTAGTTGCACATACGAATATGCGCGCGTTAGGAATAGTGGTCGCGTATGCCTTGTTGATGTGTTTTGTTTTGTCTAACTGTTTTGCTTTGTAAAGCATCGTTGAAGAAACCTGCGAATAACGGCTATGATTTCTTTGCATAGATATCAGTAAAATAAAGTTAACTGTTTTGAAAATACACTTCAACAGTTACGTACAAATAAGTGCTGCTTCCTTTCCTTTTTTTACTATTGCTGCAACTACTACTATCATTAGTACTGTTACCACTATTACCAACAAAAACAGAGCAGAAGTATTAAGAAATAAAATAAGGCTTTAATATGAGTAAAGGAACGAGGGTATAAAAATTATTAAGGGATTTTCTAATAAGGAGATGACAATATTTTATGTAGCAAGCAATTAAGCAAAAGCACAGGAATTACTCTGAAAATATTTTGTAGTACATTCTTTGAGAAACGATTTGGCGCTAGATTTACCAAATTTATATGCTGACAATGACATTTCGGGCATGTAATTTGCACAATGCGATTACTTTTTGTGAATATATATCTGCATGAGATTGGTCGCTGGTAAATACTTTACTTACCGACAAACCATTAAGTCAAAAATCTCAATAATTTACTGGAAATGCATGGAAATTTCTAACGATTCCTTTCTGCATAAAATTGTCAACCATGGTTCGTTCAAAAATGGAGAACTTTTATACGCCTCTTCGCGGTAAAAACGCGATACAATTTTGCATTTTCTAAAATTGTTTACAATTTAAAAAATCTTATATTTTTGCCGCCTTAATCAATACAACGATAAAGCAAAGTACAAATTGTTTGCCTTTTTTGATGATGCGTAAATTTTTTTTTCTTTGCGCAATTTATCTGCAAAGCATTAACCAGTGGGATTCTCGAACCGCGCTAAGATTTTCACTTAATCTAGAGCACTCGGTGACGTCAAATCGTAGGACAGTTCGATACTTAAGACGAGAAACGAGCGAGAACTGAAAAGATAGTTTCAAATTTAAAACAGACTAAAAATTTATAGAGCAAGGGAATTCATTGTTTAATATTCTGTACGGGTCGACAATAAGAGTTGAGTAATTGTTTAGAAAAAAGCCCACAAATTTTAAGAAAAACAACGATAATGAAAATAACAAATAATTACCCTTCCTTTAGAATTGAATCTTTTACTCACACACCGTCTCACTAGCAGGTTCGGTTATTATTGCCATCGCTGTTTCCACAGCTCCCTTCGCTACTTCGCTGAAATATTGCAAAAGATTCACTTATGCTTTCAAAAAAGTGATTCTAATATTCGTCTCGAGGGGAGTCAAACGGGGGGACATGGATGTTGTTCTTTCTTCTCCTTCTTCTTGTAATTGCCTTTTTCTTCGCTTGGACACTTTTTTTTTCGTAGCCTATCGTGATCCTTCGTAAGAATCCAACAACAATTATAAAAACACAACAGAAACAACTAATTTTATTGCTGCTTCAGCACTTTAATAGCTTCCTTTAATGTATTGCTTATTGCTTCCTTTCTATTAGCCGCATCGCTCACATTTTCTATACCATACACCCTAGGGGAAAGGGTGTATTCAGTTAGGTGTTTCCTTTTGTATAGAAATTTATATATATTCTTGCTCAAATATTACTTCATAAGTCGACTTAGCAAAACCTGTCCGCCTGTATGTCTGTCTGGGTGTGTATTTCTGTCTGCGTATCTGTGCTTGTGTCAGTATAAATCATGATTTCAGCCGGAGAGAAAGAGGTATCGACATGATATTTGGCACTAATGTTCTTTGGTTTGCTTGTTTGCTTGGGCTTGAAATTGAGATTCATTGCATTTGTGAATATGAATAGAAATGGGCGTGCGCCAACCAAATTATTAGCATCAAACTATGAATTTGTGATATCGGTTTAGGCTATATAAGCTTTGACCAAACCGATGTTAACGTTCTTACTTGCTTTGTCTTCTTTTACTGCTTTCTTTCTAAAATGTTTAAAGCAGCATAATTTGCATCAGTAATTATGGTAGAGAGGAAAGCACGGGTAATAACTCTTATTTACTACTTCCGTTTCTGTCATGGCAGGTCGAAACAATAAGGTTTTCAATAATAACACTTCAAAAAAATAATAACACTTCTATTCTACATTTTTTGGTAAAATCTTACCTTGTCCACTGTACAGTAACGTTCATGCCACCGACTGCTTCATTACCAGAGAGTTTCAAAAATTTTCGTTGGAATTCAACATTTGCAGTTTATCGTGGTCTAAGAGGCGCACGCACGTAGTTCTTGATGATAATTCGGGAACAGCGACAATCGTACACATATTGCATTTTTCCCAACGAGGAAGCGTTGAGGAAAAAATACTAACTTAGAATCTTATAATACACCCACATATTTCTAGCAGTTTTACAATTTAGATTAGATACGTGTTGATTTTATGATTTTCATATGAAAATCATGCCATTGAAAGTATGTGAAAATGTAAAATATTTTCATTGAAAATATGTCAGTGTTTGTGCAGTTCAGTAGCGTTAGATCTGTTACAGATATCACTGATTTGAATTTCGACCTTGTCTTCTCTTTTTCTCTGTTTTATTTTTGCGCCGAAAATGTCAAAAAATTGAGAACATTGACGAAAAATTATTTTAAGAGTTTTTAATTGTGAGGACTATTAATCTTAATAGAATTGGTTGGTGCAATAACTCTTCCCTTTCTTGAGATATAACATATTAATTAAATACTCTTTCTTATTAAATATAATAATCCTGTCGTTGGGCACCTTGGTGACCTGCTTCTAGGTCTAAATAGAGTTAGTGGGGCGATGTAAATTCACATTAATTTTGTTGAAATTGGTGCTCATACGACACTGTTAGTGCAGCACATCTATCAAAAAAAGAAGTAAAAGTACTTTCCATTCCTATTTTCCTTCACAATTGTGTACATTTCCAAACTCATTGAATGTTCTAACCTACACTCGACTGCTTCATGTTGAGTAAATTTTTCATAAATTTTCGTAATGTCTCTAATTTTATAATTAAAATTATAAAATTATATAATATATAATTTAAATATATTTTTACATAAATTATATAAAACAATAACGTTTTTTCTTCTTTTTCTATATTTACGTCCCCATTGATAGATTATTTATTTCTATAAATCCTTTTATAAATTCAAATAACAATTGACATGGTAATTAACTAAAGGAGTATGTTTGAAACAAAACGTGATTAACTCGATAATTCTTAAGGTTTTTGATCATATCATTTTATGCCATCAATTAATCTCTATTTGGCATGTATTTATTTCCAGTGTTTACCGAAATTTCGGTCGAATAGTTGAAAAATTGCATGTAATGGTCCTTCCTGAATGATCCTTTCTTTATACAGGCGTTCTACCAAACTCTTTTTGCTTGCGTAATCGGGATTTCTGCAGGCAGACGAACGGACGCAGACGGACCAGTGCCAGAACGAATTCAGAGCAGGATTATATTTAATTTTCTGTCTTTGTTATGTCGCCTTTATTGCGTTATAACCATGCGAAGCACAAAATGGATTAACTATTATCCTTTCGGGAGTAAGGAATAAAAAGCTTCGTCATAAAAAACAGAGGCAATAATAGCAGAATTGTGAAGAAATAGACATGACAGCGAAATATAAAAACTAAAATAGTAAACGAATTAATAAACAAACAAACAAATGAATAAATCAATGGATGAGTTGAGCGAATATCCAAAAGGTCCAAGCTTGTTGCAATTGTGCCGTTACGTTACGTCGTCAGCGAATATGCATGCATTCATATTAAAAAATAAAACTTCAACGAAACATATAAATGCTTAAAAGTGAGGTAACGTTATTGCTGTGTTCCCATTGCTGTTCCACGGAGTGATGTAGGAAAAGTGAATGGAGGGATGATGCGTTTGGTATTATGAATCCGCTGTTGTTGTTATTATTGACGTAGCTCAAGCTGGATACAAATCCATTGGAACTACAAGCAAAGGCGTAACGCTGGCTCTAGGAAAATTACAGAAAAATCCTTTCTATTATAATTTTAAACCCAATAATTATTTAAAAGCGTGGATTTAGCCTGCTGTTTGCTGAGTTGAATAAAGTTGATTGTACATAGACTGCATGTAGAACGAGACAGCAGCAGCAGCACAGCTGTGGTTGTAGCAGTTCGCCGGGTTCCTACCCTTGCATACGCTTTAAAAATGGTCCCTTGGTGTTTTCTTCGTCCACTAGTTACCTTAAAGACGAAAGGCTCATATGAGGATGATAAAATGCACCGCTTGCTTTTAGTTAATCCGAGGAAAATTAAGCTACCATTTATAACTTACTTTGGTCCTTTTGATAACGACAAAATGGATATATGCTAGCACATTGTGGTCATTGATATTCAAGGATGATTTTCAATTTTTATCGTTTCTGTAGTTAATTTTTTTTTTTTTTTGCTTTTGCCTCGGTTTTCGTGGATCGCTTATGCCATCTTTGCCTCAATCATTTCCATTTCCGTTACCTCTCCTGCCGCTTCTTACGTTTTGCCGTTATCTCTGATAGTTTTAGGAGTTCTGAATTTGACATTTTTTCCCAAAAACACACATTCAAATATTATTTCAATCAAGAAAGTGTTAAACGATTTTCCTTTGTCGTTTTTACTAGTACACCAATTATTTTAATATTTTTTTTGCAATGCATAATTGTTGTTGTAGTGTATGTGTACGCCTGTATACCTTTTTTTTTAAAATTTTAGTGGCATTGGCACCTTAATGTCAGCCATAAAATTGTGTCAATCATTAGTTGTTCGCCTCGCTTCAAACGCATATTGTGATAGGGGCCCTTCAAAGTAGTGCGATATTTATGTGATTGCAGACGGATTTGCGAAGTAGTGCAGCCTCTTTCTTATTACTCTGTCATTACGATTGTTAGTGGCTGCATTCAGAATCACTAATCAGTTTACGCTGACGAACAATCAGCTCAATCGACGGACGTGCTCAAACGTTCTTTGCCGTTCATTTTTCTTACATTTACTTCCTTTGTTTTTTTACTTTCCGATTGGCACTCAGCAGTATTCAAGCAGCGTAAATTGATTACGGATTCGGAATGCAGCCAGTGTTATTAATGTTGCTGGCAACTTAACAAAGGGGATCGTTCGTGTGTGCATGTTTGCATTTGTGGAGAAATTTAATAAAAGTTAAAGAAGCTCAGCAGAGGACCAAACAATTGCTCTGCCTTTTGGGCAAGAGTTTTTGATTTTTATTTCTATTGAAACAAAGGAAAATCTTCCTTACTGTTTTTTACTGCTGAAAATATTTAAAATATAACTGAAATTATTTAAAAAGAAAACCTTTCCATTTTTCATAGTTTTTAGGAAAATCGTGGCTTTATAATTTTATTGATAGCCTGCACCACTCCGTGTTTTTTATTCAGGTATTTTAGACAATATTTTATCCGAAGGTCGTTATTTTCCTTATTAATTTTTCTATCGCAGCAATTCACTGTGATACATTCATTTTAAGCTCGCGTACTTTCTTAAGATGTTCTTAGCAAGTTGCTTAATAAGCAGTTTGGCCCAAGCCACAAAACTTCCGTTTGTATCTCGAATATTTTTTTGATGCCGTCAAAAAATATGAAACTTATAGAAGCCGTTTTATTTAGATAAATAAATATTTATAAATGAGTTTTCTATATATTTTTTGATAAAATAAAGTTATTAAAAGTTATTGACATAATTCGTATATGATATGATATAAAACAGGTTACGGTTATGTTGGAGCCAGTTTAAAATAAACAACATTATAATACGATATACTCAGTAATTCTCATTACACTACAATATGTTGAATATTTTGTGAATTAAATTGCTTTTTAAGCAAATCTATTTTTGAGTGTCTAATATAATTTTTTCAATAAAAACCTTCCATTCTTTAAATAAACATTACAAAGGTTATGTGTCAAGATTACAGCATTCGTGATCTGCTTGCGATTGATCCGAAATATTTGCTTAGAATCCGTTCAAATCAAGATGATGTGTTCCCTGACTCAAATTGCGAAACTCAATGGAGAGAATAATATTTCGTGGGGAATTCAGATGAAAAGTTTCGTGATACATTGGATTTATGGACGATAAACTTAAAAAATTTTGCGAAAGATATGATGAAACTCTGGCAACATAATCATCATTATAATCTCATCATAATCATAATCTGGCATATAATCACGCGTGGTGAACCAAAAGGTCCGATGATTTATGTCATTTTAAAAACTATGAAACAGCAGAAGAATCGTGCGAAGTAATGGGCGATATTTATAAACAGGATGACTATAAAGATACCAGAAATATTCGAATGTTTCATTTTTCGAACGGCTTTGTGTTAACCTTACAATCAGCGCAGGTGCTGCACCTATGCTGCTTGTAAGGTAATATTTAGTGGTAATATATTCCATATCCTCGTACACACAAATATTTATGGTTCGTTATATTCTTCGAAATTGTAATTTTAGTTCAAGTTTCAGTGAAAAAGATTGTTTTTAGATATCCATTTGTTTTTCATTTACTTTAGGTTACGTCTTTATGTTAAGAGCCGCCCATGTGCTGATTTAGTGTTTCGTTTTGTGTATATATGTGAATTCATTTAAATTCAATTACCGTCAACTTAGACTCGCTCGTGGCCTCTGGGCACCCTTCGACGCTTTATGGATCAGGAATGTTGTCTTAAATACGCACACGAGACCAAATAGTCAATCTAGCCTTTGGGTGGTGAATTAGTAAAATTATTTATAAAATTCGCCGTAAATTAATATATCTCAAACGTACTGTCTGAGAATTTTTAACAGTACTGTTTAACGAATAATTTGTAAGGAAAAGAGCCTACCTAAAAATTAAAACTTAAAACTTGTTAGGAAAAAAATTTATAAAAAATTACTAACTTTCTCACAATCATGGTCAACCCACACACAATCCTACGATCCTATTTTACAATTTTCCTTTTTTTCTTTTTCGACTTTCGACATTTCAATTTACCAGAATTATAAAACACTTTTTGCTCACATAAAAAACCAGACATTTCTCGGTTTTACTCGTTTCTACTTAAGCTAATGCTGGTGTGCACCAGAAGACGGCGTTACGTCTGGTTCATTATTCTTTTGTCACAACTAGAATTATTTTTTTTTTTTGATAGTCAATAGATTCTGGTAGCCGATGCCGTTAGCTTGCTTTAGAAAAAAATTCCTTGTAATTTTATTTGCAACTCTCAATTTACGGCCGGTTTTAACATGAAATGAAAAAATTAACATTTTCAAAACGTTTAACTTTTTTATTTTCATAAACGCAAGAAAAGCGGCTGAGATTCACAAAGCGATATGCGAAATTTACAGTGTAGATTGTAAGAGGAAACACGACTGACATGACACAATTAGCTTACAAAATTTCGTTTTTTGGTATCTCGCGCTAGAGGGTACTTTTCGTTCTAGTCGACCAGAACTTAAGTTGCTGATAGCAAAATTACATCAATATCGAGAATGTTATCTCCAAAAACAAACACAAAACATTGACATTATTAGTAAAATATCATCTGTAGTTAAAACAAAAATTCGATTGCCTAAATAATTTTCAGTAGCAACAATAAATATAACTTAATAATTTGTTTTGTTAACTTCGACCTAAACCAATTTAATATACCCTACCCTCGTAATATAAATTTATTGCTTACGTGATTAGTATGGAAAACGAAATGCAAACAAATCCTCACTGATCTTTTGCGTTTTTCATACTTTTTGCTTTGCTTTGAGATGTTCTAAATAAGAAACTGATAAATTCTTTTGGCACCCCAGTTTGAGATTCCGATCGAAAACAAAAATATTTATGCGTTGTGATTTGTGTTGTGACTTTTGTGTTTGATTACACTGTGACGGTAGGGTATTTGCTGCTACTGCGGCTGCTTGTTAATTTATGTAAAATGTGAATTTGTAAAATGAAATATAATGTATTTTCATTTTCATTTTATTATCAATTGTAATAAACTAAAAGAAAACAAAAGAAAAGGAATAAAAAGAGAATAATTAAGAAAGTAATCAAATAGGATTGAGGAATCCTGCATATTGTTCATACGATGGTTATTAGAGAAATCCACATGAACCCAACGTATCAGAGAGAAAAGAAAAAAACGAAATGTAAATTACGATACAAAATATTTCAAATTCAAAGATGGATTTTCATTCGGCTCAATATTTGCTTTTACGAGGATGCCGCTTTGCGGGCATTCATAGCTTTATCTTATAAATTTTAAATCACGTCGGTAAATTTCTTTCTCATCAAAAGGTATAATTTCATGAAAGATAAAATCAATAGTTTAAGAAAGAAGAGAATCAATGGCACGATCTACATTTCCCTTACAGTCATTTGTTTTACAATAATTTTCCCCTTGTGTACAGCTTAAGTTTTTCAAGTTCTGTCAAAATCTGTCATTCAATGAATGACAATTCAATGAAGAATTATTGGAGATATTAGATTAGTTTAATATTTGGGATAACCAAAAAATAAATACTGGAATACTGGTAGTCAGTTTTATCTCTCATTCTGTCTCTTCTACATATTCTTTCAGTATCCTCTCACTTTTTTTTCTTCTGTTTTATTTTATTTATTATGAGTAGAAATTCAGTATTCCTTGGATAGCATTGACAGTTTTTCTGGGCTACGATAACAATATAAACTCGTAAATTGCAAAGTACTTAAGTTTACTGAGTGTACTAAAAGTGAGACCTTGTTCACACCAATCAAAACAAATCTTATCATAAATTTACTATTAAAGAAGAAGAAAAAAAGTAAATAGGAAAACGAGAAAAAGGAGAAACAAAGAACAAAAGAAAACAAGGATCCGTTAAAACGGAGTGTATAGAGAACGAAAAATTATTTTCTCTTAACTCCATCTCGAGAATTTGGGTTGACTTTTTCAAAGCATATGAAGTAATTTGGAAGTCGTCTGGAAGTCCTTTCTTCCGCAAATATTTATTCGGTTCTGCCTCTGCAATAGGTTAAACTCGTATCTTCAGCAAATTTTTAAAAGCGATTATTTTGAACACTTATTAAAAACTTTCGAGCGAAAGTTTTGATTTGAATGCAAGCAGAATTTTAGTGGCATTGCAAAAATGTTACCGCTCACAAGGGCAACGAAAAAATATGGCTTCATGCACACCTAGTAATTCTGACTTCAGCAAAGCATCATAAAAGTCTTTATGTAACACTTAAAAGATACTGTCTTTCAACATCCGTTGGTTGTGAGAACAGAAGGGAAGCAAAATACTTTCTAAAAAATGCTGATCTTTTTTTACAAGGAAAAGGTGACATTCAGTAAGTATTCACTTGACAATACCGAAAGAGCTTATACAGTAGACAAAATGAGCCGTCGATCTAAAAGTCTCTTCGTCCTGTGCTTTTAGTATGGGCGGCTCTACCGGAGGAATTTGGACATTCAGAAAAAGATACAAAGGAGCAAATGGAAAAGAAAAAATGATAAAAATTTATAACCAGCAAAACAAGCTCCTCACTAAACTGCAAAGCAAACAAAAATCCGGAGAGAAATAGAGCAGCATTAACAGACAGACACGAGGTGAAAGTGTGCAAGACTGAGAATATGAACGTGTGCAGGTGGGGGTGTATGGTGATTTTATGGTTCACTTATTACACATACTTGTTTGCTGCATCCAAATTACTCTAGGAATTTGTTGTGTGGCAATCATGTACGTAATTGGTTGTTATTGTTATTGTGACCTTTTTTGCTACTTTCTTGTAATATATATTCATATTCCTATATTCGTATACATTCGTATAGTTGTTTTATGTTAAAACTATGTAGTGAACATTTTCGAACTGATGAAATGTTTATAAATATTTACACAATCGGCCTGAGGCATAAACTGACGGTCACAACTTCAGTTTATCCCGAAGCAGGCGAGGAATCAATACTACAAAAGAAAGAATTAGTAAAAACATTTTTTTCGATCTGGGCGAAGCTTAGTTATACACATAACACCCTTAATTTAAACTATAGCTTGTGCCTTATTATCGGTGGGTTGTGGACTCTCCTATAGTATTAATTTCTTTTTTCTGATTAATTTAGAACTCAAATTCAACATAACTGTTCTCCAAAAGGTCGACACGTGATATAGTGTAATGGAGGGTTAGCGACACCCATGTTTTTTTGATTAATAATGCCAACACTGCCAACTTGGCTGGATGCCTTCGCCATCTTTGCAGTGGACTGATTTCGCATACTTTACGACCGTACTATCGTGGTTATTATGTGTAAACCGCACTAATTTTTTGCGAAATAATTTAGCAGGCATGGGTGAGTTCGAGGGTAAAATGGTGTCTCTTAATTCCATCTGCAAGCGCTAAAAGTTAACTACTCATATAGATGTTTTTATATTAGGTGTCAAAAGTGGTTGTGGTCTTTACCTACTTTGCCCATTTTCAATACCCAACAGCTTGGAATAATAGAGAACATTCGTGTCAAATTTCATGAGAAAATCTATTTTCCTTTTCCTGTAATCGTGATTAAGCCTGAGACACAAACAGTGAGTAAGGTCGGATAGAATATATATTTTCCATACTTGTCACGTCTTCTTCGATATGCGATAAACTCATGCTTCTATGCAATAGAAAGAAAGCACAAATTTATTTTTTCGAGGCTGATCCATCACAGCCTATTAAGAATGATACAATTCTGTATAATTGATATTTTATAATAAAAAAATTGATCACAGCCAGAGATGCTTTTGTTATAATATTGAATATATCCCCTTCCACATTCGTATTTTTAAAAGCATTGTGCAAATAAGTTTACAAATTCACACCTAATCGTTATTCGTCATTCATACGCACGTTAACAAACATTAAACACTTTCGGAAGCTTACACTTTTTGGATAAAGTCAAAAGAAGGAGAGTTAAAAGTGGATAGCTAAAAGTGGAAGATGATGTTTAGAAAATAAGCAAGACCTAAACGCAAACGCAAGGTAATGACTCTGTAGGGATAAGTCGTTAGTATGTCGTAACATACACACTGACAACATCTGTCACAGACACAGTTATTTTTAATCACAGACAGTTATTTTTAACAGGATTCAAGAAAACAAAGTGGATTATATCAAGAAACCACATCCTTCGAAAGCATGACAAGAGTCAACATAATTACTGATATTGCAAATACTCCTTCTTCTTCTTTTACTAAGGCCACAACTGGTATTAAAATAACAACTACTGCTATCGTGATTATAGCTGACATTCTGTATGAAAATTTAAGAAAATACTTTATATAAAAGCAACTGATGTCTAAATATGCGAAAACAAAAAGTGTTTGCTTGAACGAAATTAATTACTATCACATGGAAAAAAATAATTTTATCAAGGATAACAGAAGTAAGAGGAAACTTGAATTGGATTTTCCAATAAGTACATAACTGTATTATGCCTAAATAAAAATAATTCTGTTCAATAATTTCGTGTTGTCTATGAAATTACGGCAAGCGTCTTTGCAGTAATGAGTTGTTTTATCATTTGAACATTTATCAAATTTATCCTACACAACACGATTACTCATTAACTCACGTGTCCATAAAATACTATGAGCCCATAATGACGAATTTACATTCTAAAGACGAAGGCAATAAGTAAATATAGAACGTTTTGTTGCAAGAAATTATTACTTTATTATTACTGCAATTACTACTGTAAATGCAAAGGTAAATATGAAATTAATTTGAAGGCAGCTTCAGAGTCAAACATAATTCCACCAATGAAGCATTTCAATGAAGCATTACCATTATATATAATATGAATAGTCTTGAATAATGGAGGTTGAGATTAAGGATCTGAGAAATTGTTTAGAAGAGGAAAGTCGGAAGTTAAGAGAAATAACGATACAGAGAGGGAATAAAAATTTGTTGTTTTTTGGAATAACAATTCCTTGATTCATTTTCTTACCAAAAAAAAAATATTTTCTTAAAAATGTGAAAACATTTGTGCCTTGGTATTTCTAACATTTACCGGGGGAATCCTGGGCTGCTCCCACTCTACTCGGAGAGTATTGCTGCCATAGCTGCCTTATCTGCAGAAGTAGCTCCCTTTAACATTCACATGATTTATGTACAAACGATAGAGTGTCGTGAATGATTCGTTTATGTTTTCTCTGAAGTCATTGCAGGACTGTAAGGTAGACATTTTGATATTCTCCTTTTTTGTACTCTTTCTCTTCCTTGTGTGTGGGGTATATGACTACACCCAAAGGTTGAAGGTTATAATATGCTTGCCCATGTTTGCAACCCATTAAAGGAGGCGTGTCACTTATGGAAGAGTATCTATATTCTGACTCAACATCATATCCTGAGCGGATTCAGCCATGAGCGTCGCCTGTCTGTCCGTTTGTCTCTTTGTCGGTCTATTTATTTATAAAATAAATTTATAAAATTTGCCATTGATATTCTCTCTTATCATAAGCTGTTTTAATTGAAAATGGTTAAAACCGGATGAAAAGCACGCCCATTTCTGATACCTAATATGAATTTATCGACATATGCAGTCAACTTTTCTCGGCTTTATCGGTATCGGTAATGACAAAATTTTTTCGTTTTTAAGGATGTTTTACCCATTGTTTTTCTTGGGTTGCTTACGTCACCATTTGGGTACATAACTCCAGAAATTATTTAGGCGCGACTTAATAACTAAATTATACAGTTCGCGACTTAATGACTATTATTTATAATAATAATAGCATTTAACCTTAAGATGATGATGATGATGAACATTTGTGATCAGCCCAAAAAAGGTTTGTTTATGATTTAACTTTTCAAACTAAAAACGATAGTTGATTAAAATAAATACGGGTCGGTTAATTGTATTCTTGTGACAACTTCAGTCTGAGATAAAACATATCAGCATATTGTGGTCACAGAAAGTATTTTAAGTACCATAATTTGTAAATAATTGTGTAAAACATGTGATGCAGATCCCTCAATATTATACCCGTTGAGTTGGATATGTTTTGAAAGCGTAATTCATTTATATGTAATACACAACTATGCAGGTTTACGTACAAATGTACGCATACGTTCGCATGTATAAATCTATCCATGCAATTATTTTCCTTTTCGTAATTTCAAAATAAAACTTTGAAACTATTTATTTAAACGCGACAAAGAATACGGTTTTTTGCAAAGTATATTGATAT
Organism: Physocephala rufipes; assembly: GCA_963966595.1. Lineage (NCBI taxonomy): Eukaryota > Metazoa > Arthropoda > Insecta > Diptera > Conopidae > Physocephala > Physocephala rufipes. Next base: position 43,937,756 of record OZ016501.1, read on the forward strand.
ATCAGGAATGCCGTTGCTCCTAAAATGCTCCTAAAATAAATGGTTGGGAGTACGGTACCGGGGGTTTTTAATTTTAAAGAAGGTTTCAGACCAAGCCAAAGCGATACAGCAACGAAATTAGTACGGAATTAGAAAGGGATTGTTAAACCTTTTTACCAGTCTTTAAAGCATGCTTAAAGTGTCATTAAGTTCTCTCATATTCTATCCAACCCCTATGCCAGGATATAAATAACTGATCTACTATATTTTGCAGAATTGTTTGCCAAAAATGCTTTTTCTTGTTATTTCTATGGCTCTTTCTCTTTTCAGTTTAACGAAAAATTAGGAAAAAATTTCCTTTGTCTATCGAGAGTGATTTATTGAAATAAGAGCACTGTGGCGAGAGAGCACGGCCTTTCCGAGTTTTTATCTGCCTTTTGCTATCCGGCTCATTCTACCGAACCGCAGTTTTGATAATAACTACAACAACAACTACAATGACCTTGACAGAATGGAGAATGAAGAATAAAAAGAAAAGATAACAGTAGTGGTAACAATAGCGTTGAGAAGGAGTCCGTAGTGCAGCGTTTCATTTTAAAATGCTCCTTCCATTCATGGTTAAATTTGTTTTTGAAATTTATTACTAAACGGTATCAAAGGGCAATGCATTTGTTTTGAAGGCGGTCTTGCTCCACTTGGTAATGTTGGGAGCGGCACAACTGGTGAGGGTAATAGTGAAGGGGGTGCATGTGATTACTTGCAGATATTTGTGAAGAGTAAGGCTAGTGCATACGGGTTTTTATTAATTCTTTTGTTTTGATTTTCGTTCCATTAGTCTATAATATTTGGGTTCAGGAAATTATAATATAATCGAACCGAAAGTATTTTAAATATTGCATTTTAGTTTCTTTTTAAAATTATAAAACTTCAAAACGTGGTTGGCCCATATTCCTGTTTTATCCTTTCACTTTTATAAAAAATTCATTCTGATCTTTCTATGATGATTCATTTTTTTTTCTACACCCGAAGGATGAAGTGTGTAATAAGGTTATCCTTCCGTTTGTAACGCTTTGGAAGCGGCGTAGCGTGTGGGAAAAGTATATATATATATATATATATATATATATATATATATATATATATATATATATATATATATATATATATATATATATATATATATATATATATATATATATATATATATATATATATATATATATATATATATATATATATATATATATATATATATATATATATATATATATATATATATATATATATATATATATATATATATATATATATATATATATATATATATATATATATATATATATATATATATATATATATATATATATATATATATATATATATATATATATATATATATATATATATATATATATATATATATATATATATATATATATATATATATATATATATATATATATATATATATATATATATATATATATATATATATATATATATATATATATATATATATATATATATATATATATATATATATATATATATATATATATATATATATATATATATATATATATATATATATATATATATATATATATATATATATATATATATATATATATATATATATATATATATATATATATATATATATATATATATATATATATATATATATATATATATATATATATATATATATATATATATATATATATATATATATATATATATATATATATATATATATATATATATATATATATATATATATATATATATGTATGTATATATATATATATATATATATATATATATATATATATATATATATATATATATATATATATATATATATATATATATATATATATATATATATATATATATATATATATATATATATATATATATATATATATATATATATATATATATATATATATATATATATATATATATATATATATATATATATATATATATATATATATATATATATATATATATATATATATATATATATATATATATATATATATATATATATATATATATATATATATATATATATATATATATATATATATATATATATATATATATATATATATATATATATATATATATATATATATATATATATATATATATATATATATATATATATATATATATATATATATATATATATATATATATATATATATATATATATATATATATATATATATATATATATATATATATATATATATATATATATATATATATATATATATATATATATATATATATATATATATATATATATATATATATATATATATATATATATATATATATATATATATATATATATATATATATATATATATATATATATATATCCTTTTCCATCTGCCTGTCCGTTAAAATTCCGATGACAAAAGAACGAAAAGAGATATTCTCATAACAATCGGAATATTTATTCCCTTTTGTTATAAACTGTTTGGTATCCAAGATGGACGAAGCAGGATGTACGTATTCTATATGTTTATTCTATATGAATATTCTATATTATGTAGTTTTCATAAAACCTTTGTAGATCTTGTAGAGAATATTTTGCTCTGAAACTCAATCATGAATATTAATATCCTTTGCAAAAGTGAGCGTGGCCCGCCTCCCAGAACCACAAATACGGAAATTACAGAAAATTGAATGAACGTGTTGCAATGAGCAGCAGCATGAAATTCCGTCATTACAAATTATATTAATTATTGTTACAAATGAGTTAGAGCTTATGACAGAGACGCTAGTATCTGGTACGTAATGTATGTGACATACAAGTTTATGATTTTTAGTACAGACACATCTCCGACACAAAAATCTTCGATTTAAAATCAAATTAAAATCGTTGATATTCCCAACCTCATCTATTGGCATTATATCTATTGGCACTTAACTCATAAGTAATAATTTATATATTGTTTAAAAATAGCAGCCCTATCACGAAAATGATTCTACGTTTCTCTTTAGTGTTTTTCGCGCTCTTTCTTCGATTTAACGAATAAAAATTAGTAAAGACGCTAAAAAAATAAAAATTAATCGAAAAATCGGTTTTCCTTGGTGTGTTTTACGTGCTTTCCAGAGTTCGTTTGGAACTCACCTCATAATGCAAGGCGAAAACTCCACGAAAGAGTTACCAAATCTGACGAAAACAGAAAGCTTTCGTCGCAATTTAGTGTGAGCAAATTTCAGAACGCGTGTGAAAGTGTGTTTTTCAAACAATTTTTTTTAATAATTTTATTTATTATTTTATTTATTTATTTCAGCATTTCTGTAAAAATTAGGTTCGTATATCAGTTAATACAAACTTATGGACAATTATGCATGTATTACATAAGACGTATTTTTGATTCGTGAGTTATGGCGGGCGTTCTAATCAATCGCTGGCAAAAAAAAGGATTTCCAATTTTATGTCCAATATAATAAATTGTAAATGTTGTGAAGTGCGCGGATTAGAGTTCGTAATTTCGGAAAATTAAAAACCCAGATACCTTTCCTGTGATCCAAAGTATTATTTTGCCACTCTTGTGTGGTCTAGGAGCTAAGAGTTTTAAATATCCGTTAACATCTCCTAACCATTTCGACGCTTTTTAAACTTTTCCCTAATAATCCCTTCATATTTCGCTGTTCCCCTCTTTTTAGTTCAAAATGTACGACACAAAGTCACATTTCGATTCTGTTGGAGTTCCGTACGAATCGCAAATTCAGACCGTCGGACCGCAGCTACACGAATCTTAAATGAAACCATCGGAACGTTCGGTTGTTCTGCAAGATCAAATAATAGAGGAGCAGAGACATCCGCTGATATACGCTTCCTAGGTGATGCTATGTTGACACTGGCACGCGTAATTGGTGATAAAACAGCTCTAAACTGAACTATTAAATATAATGTCGTTAAATAAAAAAATACAAAAATTTTATTACAATGTATTAATGTTCATGAATTAATGAAAAGTGAAAAAAATATAAATGAATATACGGAAATAATGAATGAAGTAATTAAAGTAATTTTATTTATATACATACATATATTATATCCATAACTGGATTTTTAATGTTTAAAAATGTACGTAAGTTCTAGAAATATAAAATTTGTATATATCGCGACCTTATACGGTCGCCTTCACTAAAGTGAGAATTATGTGTCGAGGTTTCCAGTAATTAGTTCTTCATTAACCAGTTTACCATTAATTTCTACTGCACCTTGAATCATGAGAACATTGCGATTTTTTCGCTCACTATCGCTAGAGAGAGACGGAGGTTGTCTGTGGATTTCATACCTGGAATAGTCCGTAACTCTAAAATTTAGAGTTTGTGAGGATCACAATCGAGGGAGTACGATAATCAATATGATTAATTGTTTTCCCCGCGGGGAAATGATCGCAGTTTCCTAGGAAGCAAAATCTGCTATGCTGTTCGTGCTTAAATAAATTACAGAACATTTCCATAATCCTAACACAGAAAAAGTATATAAAACAACAAAAACAATATGAGATCCCTTAAGCTTTACCTAAGACCTTAGGGGTCGGATGTGACTTCTAGTTAGAGGAGCAAGAAATTATGGAGTTAAACTAGTCTTTTCTAGTATAATCTCATTGAGTGGACACAACCCTTATCGATTGTAATGAAGAAATTTGGTCGGGATGTTAAGCTATTTGGCTTAGAAAAGTCAAGTGGCCGGTTCGGTACCTGGCGCGGAGCGGATAAAGAGAAACGAAGGACAAGGAATAGCTGATGCCCCTGCACCCAAACTTTTCCTACTTTCCACTGTTTGTGAAGAATTGAAAACTAAAGCGGATTTTATGCAGATGCGAATGTATGAAAATTGTAGTTTTTTCAAGCAATGCTTTTGCAATAAGGTAGTTCAACTGTCGTGTCTATATTCTGATCGATGATGTTTATGTGCGGTTTGAACTGAAGAGACATATACTCGGATGTTTGGAAAGGTTGGAGAAAGTTCGAAGGGGAGCGTGCAAGTTAGTTTACCCACTATTTTCAAATTATTACTACTTTTTATTTTTACAAATTATTTTATGTATAATATGCAGAACGCTCTTCATGGCACACCGTTCGGTGCCCTTTCATTTAGAAAAAAATAAAAATGCTATGTGTTCTCATACCACACAGGAGGTTTTTTAAGGTGTTCGGTTCCCCGGTAGACCTATACGTGGTAGGTATAACTCGGTAGATTATATTGGAAAGTGATCCAATGTTCAAACCAGATTTAAAGTCCTAATGCACAAAATTTTCTCTTTCAAATTAGGTTCTCTTACCTCCATGTTATAGAATTTTAACACAAAGTATAGTAAGTAAAGTAAGTAAGTAAAGTAAAGTATAGTATAGTAAGTATATAAAGATTTTCGGTGTTGCAATTAACGAAACACTTGTAGGGCTCTATATATTCTATATGGCCTAAAAGGGGGTTACCAGCTCCCACTTTGGCGCAAGCCTCATTGAATAATTCGCAAAATTTGCTATCCAGTTCTTTTAAGTACCTGATAAAATCTTGAGGATATTCTTCACATTGCTTCTCAATTATGAAAAAGAACTTGTCGTTACTGGCTTCATTCCCGAAATACTGTAAGGGCTACTGCAATTGTGAAGAGTGGTATTTTTAAAAAAATTCCAACCACAAACATGGTTGAAAGTATTTCTTCTTAAAAAATCGGGCTCGTTCATGTCTATGCTGATAGGGGTAGCAGCTCCTGTGGATATCACTTGACTGGTCGAGCTCTGGGAACTTTGCCATGATTGGCCTAATATTAACCCGCTGCATAGGCTTTGGAAAATATATTTTGCAGTTTTCGTTTCAATGCTCAAATCATGGGTTTGTTCGCAGTTGCCATTGTTAGTAATGTCTATATACAGTATTCTTCACTTCTTATGAAAGAAACTAGAAAACACTTCGCGTGTAACTCGTGATGATATGCCTGCGACCCCCGGAAGTTCTCAAGACTGGTAGTTCACTTTTGGTAGACACATATTCCCATAAATGATATAAACTTGCTATGTTTGACATCCACCCATTAACAAAGGAGAATGTATGCTTAATTAGTGTGTGAACACTATTCGCTACGTTGGAAGTACGGTTCCCACCAACGAAGTCTTCTAGACCTACCTTGTTGTCCTTGGGCTTGTTATATTGAAGATTGAGTTTTAACGACATTCATCGCAAACAATCGAAGCTAGTTTTTGCTCTTCCCACGACTTCGCAATTGGAAACACTTAAGGCTGCTTTCCGTACAACCAAGTGATCTTGGACATTATGACACATATCCCCGAAGAGTTCTCTCTGAAGGGAAGACCATACGCTACATATAACGGTAGCATAAAGGTGGAAGAAACAGAACACCTGAAGCTATGATTCTAATGTGGCTATCATATCTATAGCCTGCTGGATAAGAACCGTGGTTCTTGAAGCTATTCCTCACGAAAACCTGAAGGTCAGTTGAATACAGAAATTCTCTATATCTTCATTTACGCCATCGAACGGTTTTAATTTCAGTTTTAAACTTTCTTCTTCAAGACGCTTACTTCTGGAATTACTGTAATCAACCAAATTCTCAAGTTTTTCAATTCTAGAACTTTAGTTCGTAATTCTTCTTTTAAAAATTCGACTTCCGACTGCAGTTTCACTTTTTTGCCAGTTTGACAGCTCAGAGAGGGTTCTGCCTGAATTTGAACACTATTCAAACATAGCATCTGACTTGGTAAATTTGGAATCTCTTCTATTTTAAGCATTGGCTGTACATTTAGATTAGTGTCAGTAACAACATCATGCACCATTTTTAAAGAAAAATTACTCCCACATGCGATCACTTGTGATGGATGCTTGTCCAGAATTCTAGACCGCCCACACCACAGTCTTCTGAATATCGGCATGAAAGAGGAATATTAACGTTTGTGGCCAATAAAACTATGTGAATTTTAAATTAATGGAAATAAATAGACCTGAATACCAGAACATCAATAACATGCGAAAATGTTCTTACCTCTAATTACGTTTTTTCGCACCGATTGGTACCTTTCTTGTGGCTCATTTAGAAAAAGCGAGATGAAACGGAGGAATAATGACCAATCAATGGAAAGCTTATAAATTTGGCAATCGTTACAGTAAAGCGAAACTTTTTGCTGAAACCGACAAAATCTGAGTGTTTTCCAAGACCATTTACCGCAGTGAAGTGTCCAAAATTATAATGCCAAGCAATTCAACTCCAGAAGCCGCCGAAAATCATGCAATAAAAGTCTTAACGAAGAGTCATAAATTCTGATGACCACTTACCATTCATGCGTGATGCGCACTACACGAACAGGCGCACGCACGCACACACAGTCACACACACGCACGCCACGACAATTCCAAACCCACCACTCACAGGCTATGTTTTCCATAACCGTTGCTACTGCCTGTTGCTTTTGTTGTTGTTCTTCTGACCCGAAATATATCAAATCAACATGGACTAAATTTGACTAAATTCGAATGTGGGATGAAAAGCATATTGTAGTTCGACTAGTTTCGCTGATGTCTTTATTTTTGCCATAATTTTTCATTATTAAAATACCGAAAAATCGAGTACAAAAAAATTAGTTTAATATTGTAAGGAATTCATATATTTTTTCGTTATTGCCAAATGATGATCATATTTATCGCGTTCCCATTGGGTATATTTAGTGGGTGTTATTATTTTATCGAGCATATTTGTTATTGGGTATATTTATTTTAAGATTAAAAAATCAATACATCGGGTGACAAAACTAACAAACCAGACAAGGTATAATAAGTACTAAGCCAATCGGGGTCGTTGGTTGAACTTATTAAAAAGAAATACGGCTTCACTGTTGATTCTCTCATCGGTATGCCGTGTGGTCCCTCGACGACTAAGATTTTTGCAAAATTATTTGATATTTTAATTTATCTTTCTATTGAGCAGAATTAACATGTACGTGATTTTCAATAAAGACGTCAAATTTAAAATAAGTACATATTAAATTGCAATAAATAAATATAATATAAAAAGTGTATGAGTCCATTTATCTGATGATCTGATTCAGCTTTGCAGGCATACTTTACTCAAACTAACCGGAAAAATTAAATAAGCAAAAATTTAAAAAATGTAAATGGGGAAACTGTGAAAAATGATGAATGGCAGCAAACCCATAAAAACCAATAATCAATTTAAATTGACATGTCCGACGTTGGCGGGAGCCCAATTTGAATTTATTTTGTTTTTGTAAATCTTTTTTAGATACGGGAAATATCATAACCGTACTAACGCAACAATAGAGTGACAAATTAATAAAAACAATCGATATATTGTATCGATTGTATATTCCGAAGGTACACTTTGGTCACGCTTTGAATACTTTATTTCCACGCAACCAAGCAGACACCTGTATGACAAAGCAATAAACGCAAACAACTGCTACAAAGATATGCAAAAACGATCTTATCCATAATAGTGAAATATATTGAATTTGTGAAACATTTACTCTGATTTAAAAAACTTTATACGCTCTTGTTACTTTTCTCATAATCGTAATAACGGACGTGGACGGAACTGTACTAAAAAATAGTGATGATTTCACACCAGAAATTTCAAAAATGCATTAATTTAATTGATTGCTAGGCCTGAAATTATGGCCATTTCATACTTTATGGTGCATTTAGTTTCTTTCGATATCTGCGATTAAGCAACTTTACAATACAGATTAAAATTTTTTGAAATCTTTAAAATTTTCTTAAAATTCTCTTGTAATTTAATTAAAACTTTGATATTACCCTAAATACTCCTCCTCCACCAGAGTTTTTCCACAAATCAACAGCTTAAAATAACCAAAATAATTGTCGATTCTCTTCCGAAAATTTTACTACTAAAGGAACGTAAAGGAAAATAATAATATATATTTTGTCAGAAATATGTTTTTCTTCATCGGAGGATTTCAAGGAATTTACTGATTTTTTAAAACGCCATATGGAAAATGAACAATTCCAAAATACGATTCATTTATCGACGAAAAAATAACTAATACGGCAAATCTTAAAATAAAGACGATCGTGCGAGACTATACAGTATAGGAACTGTTTTTTGCCCTTTTTCTTGTTTACAGCTGCTTTTAGAACGTTATTTAATATTTAAATTATTACAAAGTCAGACAGAAGAACAGGCAGAATTTCACGACATATATTCCTTCGTTGGAAATATTTGTGAGCTCCTTCTTAAATAAACATTGACATACTCATCGCGAAATTTGCTGATAAATTATTTCCGAACCTTCCAGTGATAGGGTACGAAAAACACATAATGTAGGGTAATAAAGAAAATAACAAGAGAAAAACAAGTAGTAATGTCAACCCCGACAACGTCGACAAGCTTTTATTCCCAATGCCTGTAATACCAATTCTTTTTTATGTATAAGTGTTCTGCTTTTTGCTTTTAATTTTTTCCTTATGAAAAAAAAGGAAAAAATGGTAACTAAATTGTGAACACCCGAAAATGATGAAATATCCAAAAGTATATATATTAATAAAGCGGATTTTTTAGCGGATTAGAGCGGGTCGATGATGAAATGGAATAAAGTAAGCTACGATGTATCAATGAAATTTATCTTTTTATTTCAAGGGGTAATGTATGGAGTATAATATCGCTCAAATGGCCTTTTTACGGTAACACGTCAATTGCTCCCTATTCGTGTAGACCTGCGACTTTAGGAAATCCCACAGCAAAAAGTCTAGAGGGGTCAAATTTCACGATCTAGGCGTCCGATTCACGTCACCTCTGCGCGAGATAACCATATCCTCAAATCTCTCATGCAGACTACTATTTGGGTATAAAGGCTTTTTCATTTGGACGTGCTGCTCGATCGTAACTTGCCATGGAGATTTGCTAAATAACAAACAAAAGATTAGACAGACGATTCCTAACAACATGGCCGCTACAGGCTGCAAATATAAATCCCATCCAATTGAAAACTTTTATATTGATGATACATATAAAATTTGTTTTAGTTAAAAACTACTTGAAATGATTATTATATAGATTTTATATAGATAATATTTGAGCAAAGGAAATCTTGCATTGCCAAACAAACGGTTTTCAAACGTCCATAAAAAATTCCGTGAACACTAAAGCATAACAGAGTACAAAACAAGCAATAATATTGTCAGGTATATCAAAAATTCACAACAACAATTTTAATGGAACAAACCTGGGTTTATGATTGTGTGTTAACTCCGAACCCGAAATATAACCCGAAACCTAATAAAACTGTTTCATGTGAACGCCATATAATGAAACGAATTTAAGACGTAGTGGTGCGTGGATGTGGTCGTTCTAAGCGGTTTGGGAGGCTATGGGTAGGCTTTCGTCACATTACCAAGGTAACCAAAGCTGATGGGAGGCAGAATTTTAGAGGCAAATTAAGAAACTATTTTGCGGCCCAAAAACAATATTTTGGTTGAGAAAAACATAGATTTCAATTCTAATTTGGTTTCAATAATGATGTCCATGTAGCGGTGGACAACAGCTCTTTTATTCATCGGAAAATCACTACCATTTATCTATGAGCTCATAGGGTGCCAGAAGTGATTGTCAATTGGGCCCGACGGCGGAGGAAGATCACTACGTTCATATCTTCAATTTTAGAGGAAAAAAGGCTAAAACAGTATTATGTATCTAAGAGCAATTCTAAATAAGAAACTTTGCTGGTACTTTACATTCTAAACCGATATGCTAAAGTTTATAGAGTGGGCTTTCTGCAAATGGTTTACGGTTCGTTTAAAGTGCTGAAATAGAAAAAGAATCAAATAAATAGCATACAAACAAACACACATTACACATTCCATTACAAGATATTAGGAGGTGCAATTTTATGTCAATAAAAATGAAAAAGCGACTAAAATCAAAGTATGCTTGAAATGAAAAATATATTGCTCTTGTTTACAACGGTTTCATGATTTTGGGGTTGAGATTGAAGAGCCGCCGCGTTACCATACAAAGTCGTTTTAGGTTTCTTCTGATTTCAGTGCGTTTTTATATGGATATAAAAACATAAAATGGATAGCATATACTAATCATATGAATGTGTGGGCAATGTATATTCGGTACTCACAGCAATCTTTCAAAAATCGAAGTAATGAAAGGGTCACAAAAGAAGAAAGAATGACAATATTATTCTTTTTCAAATATTCTTTTTTCGGTTTTTTAAAGATACCTAAATGAAGACTTCGAAAAAAATATGTACTGGTGATAAATTTTCAAAATGAAAGGCATGAAATGAAAAAAGGAATAAATAAAAGACACCTTCAGTGATATTTTGGAATGATTTCGATTTTTGATTTTCAGCGAGCGCAGCAAAAAATTGTGTTGACAAAACAAGCAATCAATAGCTCTCAAATAAATTGAAATGAATCTGGAATAAACAAAAGGATGTTTATTTACGTATAAAAATGGGGAAAGTTCAACTCGAAAATAAATAAACAAACGACAGAAATGACGACGGCGATGACCATAAAAGCTGGAACATTTTTATTTGATGAGGGAAGAAAACATCCAAGTGGTGCCATCTTGGTAGGACAATAACGGGATGGGATTACTTTATCTCAAAAAAGTTTTATTTTTAAATATTATCGTAACGGGCAAATAAGCCTTTGATGTCTAGATAAGTATTCTGAGCGAAATGAAATCGAATTAATTTGCTTTCAATGGTAATAAAATGCAAATTAAAATAGAAACGTCAAAATAGAATACGAAGTTGTTCACGTGAAATGATTAGGGATGAAATACTACAAGAAGAGGAGATTTTAGTCCAGGCTTATTTCAAAGTTCACATGGTTACGACTTTCACCTTTTCTCTTTTTTTATCGTCCTCTATACCTGTCTATCATTCATGGACTCCAGACGAACTAGTCATAGAAACGATAAAACAAGAAACGAATATATTACTCGATCTCCAGATTAAGTAATCGAATAAAGAAACAAACAACTGATTTAATTATTATATTCATTTTGGGAAATCCTTGCAGACTTCATGCCTTCTAGCAGTTTTCTCATTAGATAAGCTTTCGGATTGAAATTATAAAACATTTTTTATCGTAAATCTTAGAAACTTTATAAGAAAATAGCGGGTTGGGTGAAATTTTTCACGTTATTATTTAATTGTATGTGAATGTATTATGTTTTTTTAGTATTGTTTTGTTTGCTGCGTTGTTGTTGTCAATAACAGATGTATAATGGGGAGAAATTTTGTTTTATGCCATAAAATAAATCCAATGTTCTCAAAAAATTTGGTCAGCAGATTTAATTGGATTATAACAAAATGCAAATACAAAATGCAAATTGGATATATACAAAATGTGAATAACTGTGACTAATAAACGATAATTGAAACATCCAAAATACATTGATTAAATAAAGATGGAAATTGTGTGTTAATTTTGTATTTTCTCTTGCCGTAGCGTGAGGTGTTTTAATCACAACGCATTAGTAAGGCGTACCAAAATTAACGTTACTGTTGATTCATATACTTTTATCGTTTTGTATTTATTTTTTAGAGATTAATAAAAAGGGAAATATATAGATAGATACGTGAATCAAAGGCTACAACAGAGATGCGACGTTGGGTAAAAAGAAACATTGACGCTCATTTTTTGAGACATGTAATGCAAAACGGAAAATTTGATCAATTGCTATCAATTCCCTTCCTTGAAATATTGCGAAAAAGATGAAAGAGAACAAGATATATTCTAGTCATCGCAGGCTAAAAATCATAGTCAAAGCCACGTCAAAAAACTATAATCAGATTTCTTTATTCAATATAATGATCAGAGAAATTTAAGTATTCTTTATTGGAGACAGAGAACGGAGACATTATTTAATAGAGAATGGAGACAATAGATGGATGAGTGGCAGTAGCAGCAATTTTACACGGAAAATGGCCCACAGCCGAAAACGATTTTTTTGTATAGAAATAAAACTTGACATAGGTTATTCTTCCAAATATATGAAGCAAAAATACTGCAGAAGATACACTGAAATTCACTGGATTGTTTTAAATATTTTTTCGAGAAATTTTTAACGCAGAAACTATTAAACTACTTTGTTTTATTTAATTTCCGTTTGCTATTTTCTGCTCGGTTTATATGACCTCGCGTCAGCGAAAGACAAAATAAAACTGGAAATGGAATACAAAAAAATTTTAAAATGCTCTCATAATCGTTAAAATTTGCCGAAATTACAAATTATTTTACACATACGATATGACACAAATTAAGTAATATTGTCGTCCTCATTTTCACCGCATTTGTTGACGATGCTATTGCTAAGCCATTCAAAAATCCCTTACTGACCGTTTCTTATTCCTAACTGGCGGGCCTCTGCACCTTTATAGGACTTCTAACACACACACATACCGCCTGTTCACTTCTTCATTCTCCCCCATAATGTCCTAGAAAATAATATCGATACGTTCCTTGTTAGCCGTCATAAATTAAAGTGATAACTGTAAGAACTTTTAAATCGATTTTTATTGCTGATCGAAAAATTTTAAACTGGTGACTATTAAATTCAAAAATATATTTTCTCAAAAGATGATAAATCTTCTGTACGCGGGGATTTATGATCGAAATTCCAGGTGAAAGAAGTGATAAATGACCTCCTGGGAATAGTTGTTAATCCTTGTAAGACTTGCAAGTATATTTTGAAATATCTAAGCAACAATTTTTTTTTCAAATCCAATTTTAAATAATCAGTATTTACAGACTGTTTAATTTATTTCCCATAGCTCTTTCGGACCTTTATGTTAAAAAATTTATTTAGAAAGAAGATTCATAAATTAATTTTAAATCGTGGAATCGTTCATCAATGCCTAACAAACTTTATGAATGTTCAAACGACTATATAGAAATGTTTTCTAAAATACGAAATTATTAAATTAAAACAATTAAGAAATGTATTCTGAGAGATTTATCAAAAAAAAAATTTTGCTTCTAATTCAAACGTTAATAATTAAGATACCTTATCCTTTGTACTTTCACTTTCACCTTCAGTCATCTAATCTCTTGTTTTTTCTACATCTTTTGTTTGCTCTGTCTTCTGAAATTTTCGAAATTTCAAGAGTTGTAAATTGCGTAATAAAATTTAAAGAAATTATTACCCCCTTACCGATTTATGTTATCGTTTTCATTTTATACTTAAGTATTTTCGAATAATTTGGTGGATTGATCGGAATACAGAAGCAATTTGAAACAATGTAAAGGGACAGGTGAGTGGAAGGGGAAAATTTGTATTTATATCGCAGACGGGAAGTGATTCTTAAATATCTCTCTCATTTTATCTCACAAATGGATTAATGACAGTAAAATGTAAATTCTAGAAGGGATTAGAAGTGCTCTGGATACTGGCATCATAATCAAGGAATAATAAACTCGATAACACCATTTTATCATTAATATAATTTTGTTCCCTTCCTGCGTTTTTATTTTATATTAGAAAAATATTTGAATAAATATTCCATTCTTTTATTTTTCAATGCCGTTGCCAGCATTACCGGACCTATTCTTTTGCTATGTTAAACGAATTAACAAAAGTCTGTTGAAACAAACAGGAATACGCTGTCAGTAAACATAAGCAGATGTTTAACAGAGACTGAACAAATGTAGGCAAAAGAGGGCGATTGTTTAGCAGAAATGTCTTAATGTGGATTGTACACATTACGCAATTTTTACTCTCTCGTTATTCTATTTAGAATCATAAAATAATATTATGATAATTTGAAATTTTACCGTAAATGGACAAAACGGGCAGGTTTTGACCAACAAATTCCCAACTTCGCCAATCGATGGATGGTGCGTCAAAGCGAACATGGAACCTGGAAGGTGGGTGTGGACCTGCTAAATTGGAACCAAAAGGGGTCCCGAACCTCCCGGACGCAACAGGTTATAGAAAAAATGACGGACAGAAAATTGTCAAAAGTAGTTTTTAATTTTGAATTAAACTGTTTAGAACATCATATATAGATGTGAACTGTTTACACATCACTTACATAGATGTACACACACACCTGTATGATGCATAAGTTATATAGAGATATTTGTAAGTCAATAACCGTTTCCATTGCGGTTCAATTGCTTCAGCATCCCGTGTAGTTCGGAAAAAATGATGGATATAAAATCGACCAAGATCGTCTTAAAATATGCGTATAAAACACTCTTAAACACAGAAACATATATGACATCACGTGTAAGTACCAGGGATTCAGCTCGTCAGATGCCAAGGTCCATACAAGACCTTATCTAATTAATATAAGTAAATGAAACATGCTGTTTTCTAATTTTTTTCTTTATTTTAGTTTCATATTCATGTCCTTGCACTACAATGTGGCTTAGTTATTCGTATGACTTATGATCTTTAGGCTACAAATATACTTAATGTAAAATCCATAAGCTTATTACATTAGTCAAGGCTCTATTGTAACTTCAACTGAAAACCATAATTATAATTGAACCCAGATTTTCAAATCATACTTTGTATTCCTTATTTAAATGTTAGTATCCAAGTTTGGCGTCGATTGCGACCCCTATATTGGTTTGTTAATAGCTAAGCTAAAACTCTACGAGTTCTACGATTTCTTGTGCTGTGTAATTTTTACGATATCTACTTGTTGGTATGCTAGTCAAACGTCGTAGATGACCTCTACCTGAGGCCAACGTCCTTTACCTGTGTTCAGTGAACTCTACACGAGGTAGATGTTGAGAGGTAAGGAGGTGATGTGTAGCATGCTTTACAGTTGAATCAAATTTTGTCAATTTCTTCAAGGGAGAAACCATGGATATGGCTACGTACTACCGAGATGGCATTTTCAACACATCCACCACTACGGGCAGAAATCATACAGGGCAAAGACAAGTCTTCTAAATAGTTTCCCCAAATGAGGTATCAAAATTGGAATTTCAACGGCTACGAGGTGTTAGTTTCTTTATATTCAATTGCTACGGGTGAGGAATTTTTTCTAAAAATTATAACGATCTGAAGATAAGGCTTTTATTTAAATGGGGTGTGTTCAAAGCATCAAAATTACTTCCAGCTGGCTTTTCGCAACCGTATACATAATCTGAGTAACATAAACGGTGAAAGTGGGTGTCACTCCTGAAAATTAGTTACCTTTACAATTTAGAATATACGAATTAATATCTTTGTTATAGTTTAGTTCTCATTGTCGTTTACCATTGAAATAATAACAACATATCATCTTATTGTTTTGCAATAAATTTGATTAATTAAATAAATTAATTTGATTAATTAAATAAATTTGATTAATTAAATAAATTTGAATAATTAAATAAATTTGTTTTGCCATAAATTTGATTAATTAGATAAATTTTATAAATTAAAGTTGCTACGTTACTTTCAGAGTTTTAACGGTTCATAAGCCTGCCATTCGTTGGTGTTTAAATGTTTTCTATTTATGCACAATAACGCTAAATAGTAATGTCATTCCAACAAACAATTAAATCGACTTCAACACAAATCTCTGTTAGTGCCATTTGATTCCCACTGGTTGACCGTTGCCATTAGGAATTTTTTGTCAGACTTTCTTCAGTCTTCTCCTGTCCTTTGTGCATCGAAATGGTCTTATAAAAGTCCAGCTGCCTTGACTGAAACATGAATAATGATAATAAAATTATAAAAAAAGACTTTAAAATGGGCACAACAGCGAGAAAAGAAAAATAAAAACTGGGCTAAACTTCATTCCTCCGTCATCCATTTCGGTTGGATGTTTATTGCTATATTTTTCTACACAACACTAACGTCATCACCCCCGCCATCATCAACGTCATTGCTAAGCTAAATACAAAGAGCAATAGCGAATTCAACATTCGTATCCGCCACGGACTGCTTCGGACGGTAGCTTCACTTAAGGCACTTTGTATTGACGTCGCTTTCGGGAAAGTGGCACGTTGTTTCGTCTTGACTAAACTGATGTTGCGGGAAATGTGCCAAAAAGTAATTCGTCATAACTAAACACAACGAGGCGAAACGAGTAAGAATGGCAAGTTCGTTGTCGCTGAAGCTCAAATGCCTTACTTTAATAACATAAAAATGCATTGTTCAAAGCCAATAACCAGTGGGCGGAACGGAACCTCTTAACATTAAAACTTTCTTTAATTAATAATTTAATTTTAGTTTAATTAATTTCCGTCTACTAAATAATATTGAACACAACTTTTCTCAAGCAATTTCACGCATTGTAAAGTATGCTAGGACGTGCCATTTGCTCTGGATTTATAATATCCAACACCGTTACTGTTCCAGCCCTGGCATAAAGTACCTGCCATCACGGCAATATGCATCGCATTGTTAATCTTATGCCCACTCCATTTTTTATATTTTTTTTGCATGCATTTTGCTATCTGTTGTTACTAAGCGGTATTCCTTTTGTTTTGTTGTTTTGATTTGGTGCCGTTATGAGTAAGACAAATCATTCTTCTAAAAATTAAGTTTCAGTTTTTGGAAGAAAATCATAGGTAAAGCACATATCCAACCGTAATAAGAAAAATAGCGATAATTATACATCACTTAACTAAATAAAATTAAGAAATAAAAAAAGGAAACAAAAAGGCTTGTTTCTTCAACATTGGTCCTTCGAACCGGATCCAAGTTCTACGTAACCACCTTTTCAATTAAGCAGACACCTTAACATCATATTTTATCCGGGTAGAGCAACAAACCATGAATAATTCATTGTTGTTGGACTTGGGTGATGAGGATTCGCAGTCACTCAGCCGTGCCAACCAGGAACTCAATAGAAAGGTTCTTCAAAGGGAGCAATTAATGGAACGCATTAACTCACTTCGCAGTAACTTAACATATTTTGATTCGCTATCAACCTTTCAATTGGAGGTACCCAGATAACGGTACCCAGATAAAATGGTACCCAGATAAAATGGGAAGAGGAGCTGTCCTCGAACTGGTCAGTAACTTCTTCATCAACCCTCGTCGTGCCAACATGGAATGATTTATCGAATTTCATTGAGAGGCGCTGCCAAGCATCTGACATGGTTCAAATCAATCAAGTTCTTGCTGTTCAAGGGCCTAAGTTGCCATCACTAAACACACAGGCTTCGAAATTTAAACCAACTTCGCTCGCAACTGCAATTTCTAAAAGCGATTCAAAATGTGTTGTTTGCGGTGGCGCGCCTTTTCATCACCCATATAGGTGCCACAAGTTTTTAGATCTTACACCAGTAGAGCGTCACGCCATGTGTAAGCAGCTTAATTTATGTCTAAATTGCTTAGGTGCTAATCATCGTGTGAGCAGTTGCCCTTCCCTAAATAGGTGTCAGCAATGCACCAGCAATCATCACACTCTGCTGCATCGCGATAAGTCTCCTTTAAATAGCAACCTTCACATCGAGCAGGATCTAGACGCTACTGCGAATACTTCAACTATATTTCATGCCTCACAAAAAAGCAATAATGTTATTTTAGCGACAGCCATCATTTATCTCTCCAATTCATTGGGGGTGTCAGTAGCAGCACGAGCGTTGCTAGATTCTGGTTCGCAATTGAATTTCGTGACGGAGCGAATTGCTCAGCATCTCAGGGTACCTCGCACAAAATGTCATATGAAGGTCCGCGGTATCGGATCGAGTGCTACCAGTACCCAGCATTCATGTTCTGTCGTCGTACGGGCTTACAATGACGCTTACTCATCAACCATGGAAGCCTTAGTCCTTTCATCTATTACCTCATATCAACCCTCATCGCGGCTTGAAATAAAAAACTGGAACATTCCAAAGAATATCCGTTTGGCTGACGAGGGTTTTAATCTACCTGGCCCAATCGACTGTCTTATCGGAGCCAGCTTATTCTACGACCTACTCCTTGTTGGTCAAATTTCTACTGGTCACAATTTGCCGATTCTTCAAAAAACAAAATTTGGATGGGTAGTCTCAGGCGCCTTTGTCGAAACATCGCCGCCTTCTATGTCATCACTATCGGCAACTTCGCTTCCCTCGCATTTACCATCGATATCGCCAACTTCGCACTCTCTCGCTTCTTCGCCTTTATTGCAACCATCATCGCTAATATCACCATCATTACCGGTTCCCGCCGGACCCCAAAATGTAGCGCCGCCTGTCCCAGATAAACAGCCAGTATTGGAAGAGTTATTACAACGATTTTGGACAATAGAATGCCTCAGTCATCGATCACCAACATTCACCATAGAAGAAGAAGAATGTGAGAATTTTTTCAATAACACAACAAAGCGCTGCCCTATTGATAACCGGTTTATCGTCAGACTTCCCTTCAAGGAAGATCCCAATAGCCTAGGAAATTCTTATAACAATGCTCTAAAGAGGTTAGTGGCTATTGAATCTAAGATCAAACATAATAAATTACTAAACCTGCATTACCATGAGTTCATTAATGAATATATAAGTCTAGAACACATAAAGTACATACCGCCAAGCGAGGTAGCCACTGGGAAGAGGAATTACCTTCCTCATCATTGCGTAATTACGCCTGATAGCTCCACGACTAAGCTGCGGGTGGTATTTGATGGATCGTGCCGTACAACTAATGGAAAATCATTGAACGATATTCTTAAAGTTGGTCCAACTTTGCAGAACGACATTCATACGATACTTCTCAGGTTCCGGTTTCATAAGTACGTATTAATGGCAGACATTACCAAGATGTACCGCCAAATAATGGTAGATCCAGCAGATGCTAAATGGCAATGTATACTTTGGAGAAACTCGCCAAGTGACCCCATTGCTACATACCAGCTACAAACTGTTACATATGGGCTAGGCAGCTCCTCCTACCTAGCAACGAAATGCCTTATGCATCTAGCTCAAATTGAATCTGAAACATTTCCAAGTGGATGTAAAATAGTGGCCAGAGATTTCTACGTCGACAACTTGATGACGGGAGGAAAAAGCATTGAGGAAGTTATCGAAATTAAGAAGCAAGTAATCAAAATACTACGACGAGGGGGCTTTCCACTTAGAAAGTTTGCTTCAAATCATTCTGCGATAATTGATGATATACCAGAAACTGATAGAGAAGAAATGAGAAAAATCAACGACACAGTATGTGTGAAGGCGTTAGGCCTGCAATGGGCTCCCAATCAAGATTACTTCCTGTTCTGTTACAACCAGCTGCCCAATTCCTCCAAACCCACAAAACGTTCTATCCTATCACATATCGCGAGTATCTTTGATCCACTTGGATTGATAAATCCTCTGATCGTTAAGTGTAAAATTTTAATGCAAGAGCTGTGGAGGCTTAGGCTACACTGGGATGAGAGCGTGCCGCAAGGTGTACACACACAATGGATGGATTTCTGTCAGCAATTGACTGCCCTTAACAACGTCTAAATACCAAGATTCGTTCTTTATAATCAACGCACTCAAATACATGCCTTTGCGGACGCTAGTACACGAGCATATGGAGCATGCATCTACATTGTCTCAGAAGCGCAAGATGGAACTATAGAATCATCACTCCTGTTCGCAAAATCACGCGTAGCACCTATAAAATCGGTTACGTTACCCAAATTAGAACTTTGTGCCGCTCTCCTACTCGCGGAGGCTCTCGGGTTTGTTACAAAATGTGGGCCATTTGCGGCCGAGAGTTTATATTGTTGGAGCGACTCCACTATTGCATTAGGTTGGATTGAGGGTGAACCATCGCGATGGAAAACTTTTGTTGCAAATCGTGTATCTAAAATACGGGAACTCACGCAACATTGTACATGGCACCATGTCCCATCGCATCAGAACCCAGCAGATCTCATTTCGAGAGGCGTAAATGCATGCGACCTAGTCAATAATAGGCTATGGTTTCACGGCCCCGATTTCTTGACTCAAGGCAAACAATTTTGGCCGACTGTAACCCAAGCAAAAGCTTATGATATGCCCGAACAGCGCAACCAGAAAATCGTCCTGCTTTGCCAGGATGATCACGATATAATTTCAACAAATAAGTATATTTCGAACTACAACAAACTCGTACGCATATTCGCTTACGTAAAACGCTTTATAATGCTGCTCAAAAGAAATAGAAACTCAAATTGGGAAACCACAGTAATTTCCGGTCCGGAATTCAATACCACGTTAGAAATGGTGTGTCGAATCATTCAACAGAAAGCATTTCCTTCAGAGTATTCAAAACTAGTTGCGGAGTTTCCATTAAACAGAGAATCGCGCATACGTCAACTATCGCCATTTCTTCACAATAACGTCATCCGAGTTGGCGGCCGGCTTCAGAATTCGTCGTTACCGTTTGACTCCAAGCATCCAATTTTACTGCCCAGCCATCATCCATTTGTTCATTCTCTCATATTACACTATCATCGAAAACACCAGCATGCCGGTATCCAAACGCTCATTAGTCTTCTTCGAGAAAAGTTTTGGATACTGAATGCGCGAAACTGCGTCAAACTCATTATTTATAAATGCGTACTTTGCTTTCGCATGCGTCCCGTGGTTACCAAACAGATAATGGGTTCACTTCCAGCCGACCGCATAGAGCCGGCATTGCCATTTCATACTACCGGTGTAGATTACTGCGGACCATTTCTCATCACGCAGAGAATACAACGGAGAGCACCGCTAAAAGTGTACATCTCATTATTTATCTGCTTCACCACGAAGGCAGTTCATCTTGAGGTCGTTCATGACCTATCAACGTCCTCGTTTATTGCAGCCTTGAGACGGTTCATTGCTAGACGAGGCAAATGTCATACCATCTACTCTGACAATGCAACGAACTTTATTGGAGCTAATCGGGAATTACAAGAATTGCTCAGATTCTTCAAATCACAACAGCATGTCGAATCGGTTAAGGAAAGCTGCCTTAGTGAAGGTATCGCCTGGAAATTCATACCACCACGATCGCCCCATTTTGGTGGTCTTTGGGAGAGCGCTATTAAGCTAGCAAAGTACTACTTACGACGTGCCATCGGTACACACATTCTTACCTTAGAAGAGCTTCAAACAGTGGCATGCCAGGCAGAAGCTATCATAAACAGCAGACCCCTTACACCCCTATCCAATGATCCCAATGATTTGCGCCCGCTCACACCGGCACACTTTCTAATAGGAAGAACTGCTGCGACTATACCTGAGCCTTCGCTTCTTAATTCAGCACCTGGCATTCTACATAGATACCAGATAGTTCAGTGGATTCAGCAATCATTTTGGCAGCGGTGGCGCACCGAATACATCAGGCAACTTCAACAGCGGAACAAATGGCCAACAGCTTGCAAGAATTTGGAACCGAATGACTTGGTTATTATATCAGACGACGGAGTACCACCGCTACGGTGGCCTATGGGGCGCGTTATACAAGCAATTGCTGGTCCCGACGGTAGGGTTCGAGTGGTAACAGTCAAAACAGCAGAGGGAATTTATAAACGGTCCATAACCAAAATATGCAAACTGCCCATCGAATCCAACACGGGTGACTATTTTGGAAGCACCACTTCCAAAGGGGGGGAGGATGTTCCAGCCCTGGCATAAAGTACCTGCCATCACGGCAATATGCATCGCATTGTTAATCTTATGCCCACTCCATTTTTTATATTTTTTTTGCATGCATTTTGCTATCTGTTGTTACTAAGCGGTATTCCTTTTGTTTTGTTGTTTTGATTTGGTGCCGTTATGAGTAAGACAAATCATTCTTCTAAAAATTAAGTTTCAGTTTTTGGAAGAAAATCATAGGTAAAGCACATATCCAACCGTAATAAGAAAAATAGCGATAATTATACATCACTTAACTAAATAAAATTAAGAAATAAAAAAAGGAAACAAAAAGGCTTGTTTCTTCAACAGTTACCTCGGCCATAAAATTTTAGCTTAAAAATTCCAAAAATGTGAAAAATTAGGCTTAGTAATTTTATTTCAGAGAAATTAGGCGCGGCACTGCTCCGATTTTACCCATTTTCAATAATGCTTATTTGGTGAAGACAGAATATATATAACAAACTTCATAGCTCTATCAGTTTTCTTGTAATCGTGATTTTTACACTTTTACTACATTACAAGAATGTTACACTTTTCTATACCAGCCATGTCCCCATTAATCCGTTACAAACGGATGAACCGAACCAGTCATCTCTTCGGGTGAAGGGTATAGGAGGACATTACAATTACTGAATGCTATATTTGCGCTTTTTAGGAGAATTTATGTAGGAGCAGCTTTTTCTTTTTAAAATTATGCCTGCAAACTAAACACTAATTGGGTGAAGCCTAGCGTTATTGTCAGGCCAAAACAAAAGGCAGGGTAAGAAAATATGGAAAAAACATGATGCAAAACGAGAAAACATGAAGCATGATAAAATGGAGAAAGAAAAGCAAAGCGCAAAGGGCGTTAAAATGACAAAGAAGAGATTAAAACATATTCTAACTGTGCTCAAATTTGCATCCTCTTCACATCACTAGCACCACCTGGATGTGTGAAAAACAATTACAGGCAATAAAGCAAAAAGAGAGTGAGCGTGGAAAGGATAACGTAATATAAACGGCAAAGCTTGTGTCTAAAAATTTGCAGCTTAAAGTAAAAAACTCATTCTTACGAGTCACATTCTGGGATATCGATTTGTGATATTACCATTTCAAGTATTTGAATAAAAAATTTTTATTTAAATAAATATTTGCTGGAGTAATTGAATGTAAAAGTTGCAGATGTGACATTTTTCGCTGGTAGGACTCAACGAACCTTTCTAAGGAAAAGAGTGGAAAGAGAGAATGGAAATGATAATGACTATTTATAACAGCATTGATCACAACTAATGCCTTCAAAGTAGTTGTATTTAGTTTTTTAATTTTATGCCTATGGCGCTTGCTCACTTTTTCTGTTTGGGGGCGTCCAGGTTCTTCGAAGACTTCAAAAGTAAACTGACGTGAAAACAAAATATTTTAATGACGTTACAAAAAAAGAATAAGAAAGTTTCCCCCATTTGTCTTGTGATTTACTGAAATACTTGTGGGATTTTTCCTAAATCTGTGTTTAGGAACACAAATTATGGAAAAACGACCTCGGGATTACCTGATTACTTTATTAACTTAATTAATTGTTAATTTATAGCTGTTTCACTTTCAACACTTTTACTGCAGTCAAATTGTCAAGTTTTTGACAAAAACATGATATAGACAAGATAATATAAATCTGACACATTGAAATAATAGCATAAGCGTGCTATTATTTCAATTTATTATTTTCTTTGAATCTTCACTTCATTTACTTTACATGCGCAAAATAAATTTATAGTTTGATCCCATTAACTAGTGGCCCACTTTTAATATCACATTTAACTTTTCTTGATTAATTTTAATCTACTAATACACCCTTAACACAACCTTCGTCAAAAAAGACCACAAGTTGCGCATGAGTTCCCGTCCATAATCGTGGAGTGCTAATATCTAATACCAATATCTCTATATTTTGTCGACCAAATCGACTATAAAAATCCAATTTTAAGCCCCATTTAGGAGCTGATTGGCTTCTAAAGAGGCGGGGGTCTTATATAAAAGGTAGGCGTAGCACTGGTCCTATTTACTCTGTTATCAATCCCAAACAGAGTATGATGATAATGAATAATCAAACTTCATGGAGACATCTCACTTCGTTCGGATGCAATCGTGATTTCCCCAGACAGATAGACGGACGGACGTAACTAAATTAACTTAGTGGGTAATTCTGAGTAGGAATATATATACCTTCCTATATCTATCACGCCTTCGTTAATGCATTACTACCGCATTAAATGCGTACCACATTTTCTCAAATTTTGTACTATGTTGTTTTTGTTACGTTGCATTCAATTGACTCCGAACTTTAACCGAATTACAAAACAACAACAAATTTATTTTAACAAACTTTCTCTTTTGCCTTATTGCAGTTAAAAAATATTTCTTGCGAATTTCTCAACATAATTGGTCCAAATATTTGCCGTTGTAAATAAAGAATAATATGTAAAATCTATTTTCGGTTTATTATAAATAAATTCACTATTGATTATGTTTATTGCCGTTTTTATTATAATTTCTAAGGATTCGTACATATATCTGAATAACAAATAAAATTTTTATTGCGCTTAATTTCAAACCAATACATTTATTTTTTAATCATTAATTTAAAATATTAAACTTTTTCCGACGAATAAACCAAAGAAGGAATAAAACGAAAATATCTTTTTCTGCTGGTTTTGTCACATAGGAATGGGGATCATTCCAATGTAGGCTTCTCCAGCCGGGATGAATGGTGATCGAAGCTCACTGGGGAAAATCCTCTTTTCATATAAAATTAATCAATTCGTCATAATTTTTTTGTGGACGAGCTCAAAAGGATTAGAAATTCAACATCGGCAGACCAGCAATGCAAAATAATCGGGATCTGATGATTGATGATGAAAAAGAAATGTGTTCTGTGAAAAAGTGTAATAGTTTCACAGAGAAAAGTGAAGTGTAAAAGGAAGGAAAAAGAAAGTAAAAACACAACGAAAAATTTTTCGCAAATTTATTTTTTATCGAATGCTTTATGAAAATGATTTTAGTCGAATTCCTTCAGTCAATTTGATCTAAAACTTTAGTTGCGATCCGCTAGTTCTTTGAACTGCGGACACTGAATCTGGTAGGTTATCATTTTTTTTAAAAGGGCTTTTAGTGTCATTTAATAGGTAAAAATGCTAAAAGCTTTGTGGGCACGGTTTCTTCTAATGCTATTTGACAATTCCAAAAAATTATTGAATTAATGCAGAAGCAAAAAATAATAATCTTTTAAGTGTCTTTTCGACATTATCATTATTGGCTCAATTGCTGACGACGGGAGTTAACTTTCAAATTATTATCCGCATGTGTTGTCATTTTTATTTTTTGGTTTTTTTTATTTCTGGGGTTTGAAAACTTAAAAGTCGCTCGTTGCTTTTCTTGAATTATTTTTTATACAAACAATGAATAAGAATAATATTCTATTGCTTATACATATTTAAAGAGCCGTAATAATATTTTGAGGAATATATAGACGAAATCAATCAATGAAATTTCTTCATCATTCACCACCCAAATCATTTAATTAACTTCAAGGCAGCAAGAGTACAAGATGTAATCTTAATTGAAGGAGAAAATTCAAAGGAATTTTTAATTAAAAATGAAGAGATTTTCGAAAAATAATTCTCTCTCCACCTTAGGTTTTTAATTCGTCGTTAATATATTTGGATACGTTACGCTCCTCTTATCATCGCTTGATTCTCTTTCCCTCTAAAGCTTGTATTGTTTAAATCTAAATCAAAAAATCTAACGAAATCAATGTTAAAGGAAAAATGTTGAGGAATGGTTAAAAAAATCAAAAGAGATATTAAAATTGTAGGAATAGTAAAAAACAAAAAATAATAATAAAACAATGAACCAATTTAATTTTTTTAAACCATAATATATATTCTAAACACGGTGAAGGAAAAGATTCAAATAGAATAGGATGAAATAGAGAACATTATCAAGCAGAGAATATTCAAATAGATAATAGTATCAAATGTGCACTTAATTATCTAAGAAGTATTAGTTACAGCAAACAAAAGAGTTAAACGCTAGCAAAATGTTGAAAAAATATATTTTAAAAAACTTGGCTTTTTTAATTAATTAGAATTATGGTTAAAAAAGTGAAAGCAACAATGGTCTTAATCTAATTGGGAAAGGAAAAGGGGATATTGGGGTCAATACTAGTGTTATGTAGTTTTCCAAGCTTGTAGTCATTTGTTATAGTTCCGGCTAGGAACTAGGAGACGTTTCCAAGCTTGTAGTCATTTGTTATAGTTCCGGCTCCGTAGTCATTTGTTATATCTCCAGTGGTTCCGATCTCTTCATATACAATTGTAAAAAACACAACGCCATCAATTGGTTTTCACGTCTCTCTTTCATATTGGCATTACTTTAATAAGAAGAGTGGTAGTTCCGGAGAGTAAAGGAATTGTTCCATGTCCGTTCCCTCTCCGGAAATACCAATCGCGAAAATATAACTTAACTTTAGTCAATGCAATTGATTGCTGTTCTCGTTAATGTTGGTTTGGTGTTCTCTTATTCGTAACGGTACAGAGAGGATTTTCTTACTAAACAATTAAAAAATTTCAAGAGCGCCAAAAGAAATACCAGTGTTGCTAAGCTTTAAACGGCTTCTAATTTACTCAGCGTTCAGTTGGGAGGAAAAGCCAAATAAAAATAAACCAGAGTTAATTTTCGATTATAATGGTCTTGATAGTATAGACTAATTATTTGAATAAATATTTTATTATATTTAGTTTTATTCAATAGTGAGCGAACTAAGTCCAAAATTAACTTTCCATCTATACTTATTGTTGGAAAATATTTCTAAAACTTTACAATTATAAACTTTTGTTAATTGTAATTTATTTATTTCATCATCTTCGTCTATTCAGGTGGTGAATGGGCAAACCTAAATTTAGAGTTTGATATGGTACCATTTTAAGATATTTGGGAATAGGTTGTTTAAATCAATCTTGTGATTTTTTCCTAGTGGGAGATATTTAGTATAAAATCATATGCAAATCACAGAAAGTGAATTACTTGTAACTATGAAATACACTATTTAAATTGTTGTATGCTATCAAGAATATACATCCTTATAACGTATGACGATATGAAAACCCTGACGAACACCAAATAAAAACGAAACTGAAATGCGTTTCAGTAATGTAACTTCGTTAAATTTCGTTTTGTTTTCCACACGCTTTTGATGTCTGCCATTGGCCATCAGGCAATGTGCTGGAAAATGTTGTCATGCATGAAATATTTTACAATAAACCAATAAACAGCTTGATATTGTCGTTTGAGAAAGGTAATCCTTATAGTTAGAACTTTGTGGGAATTTGAACAAACTTGTTGGTATTAGCAGTTTTTTGAGATGTATGAGAGAGCAGCGTTATCGCAAACGAATAATGGCATTAACAAGAAGGCAATTAAGGGACAATTTGAATATTTTGGAAATGCCGCAGCAAGTGTAAGTGGTAGTATATAATTTTCGAAACCGAATTAATTAATTTTTGTATGCAGGTTTTTGTATAACTTTCGTACGGACAAAGATTTTTTCACTTATCTCCTGGCGGAAATAGCACCCAGGAACCAACGCACATGCATCTTGTGTTTCTGGCGGTCTCGCCAGTTATAAAACTTGAAACATTTTTACGTTTTATTGCTGTGACATATATGCTCAGAATAGATATGCTTCGAAATGTCTGAGAAGGCGAGATAAAACAGAAATTTTATTGAAAATTTGATTTTCCGGGTGAGATTGTTTTTGTGGATAGTGCTAACATCAAAAAAGGCAAACCATCCGAGCGACTACTTTTATTACAATAGGAAAAATTACTTCAGTTTAAATGCGATGATGATAATTATAGTATTCCTTTTATTAGAAATGTATATTTTATTAAGTAAGTAACATTAATATTCAGATATCCGACTTCAGATATGCGACTTTGACACGTTCATTAGATATGTTGATGATAGAACGCAAGGAGAAAATCATGATGTATATGTGTGGCGATCTGGCATGGCTGATACAATTTTGAAGTCTGCTTACAATGACAGGAAATGGAATAACTGGCTGCTGGGCATGATTTGCTCAATTTTATGTTTGTGTTGAAGCATTGTCATTTAACACAAAGTTGTGTAAAGCGTAACGCTATAGCCCGGTGATTTGGGGTTCTAAAAAATAGATTCGGAGCCATCGTACACGAAACAGGCCTGCATTACTGCCTGCCCACTTAAGGCAACTAGAATTGTAAACGCATGTTGTGCATTACACAATATATGGATTTACACCAAAAACAAGATGAAAGCTGCAGACAGATATCAAATTGAGGAAGAAGAAGCATCCGAAGCTTACATATCCTATTCCCAAATCTCTTGATAACAACGTTCAAATAAAATGTCGGCGGGTTATATAGATGTATTATATATTTATATTTAAATTATTATATTTACATTTATAACCAGCTTATGATGACAGAGAACATTCGTACCAAATTTCTTTTCAACGCTCATTTTTTGTGAAACAGTTCTAATTGAGGTGTGGGCGTGGCAGTTTTCTGATGTCATCCATTTTCAACACTACCCATCCTATGATGACGGGGAATATTTGTGCCAAATTTCATGTCTATCTCTATTTTTACGCCTGTACAAATTGTGCTTCTAGTGGCCGGGCCACGCCCATATTTTGGATTATATTTTCAAATGAGGTAGTATACTCCGATATACAATTTCACCTTTCAGTTCGTACTCCGAGCTGAGAAATTGAGCTCTAAACACGATTTAAATCACATTAAATACCAAAAGTAGGCATGGAAGTTGTCCAATTTCGCCCATTTTCAACACCAGCCAGCCTTTAAAATTAAGGTGCTAATATATCGCTAATTCATATCAATCAAACCTAATTTCTCAAATATATTATTAGGCACTTTTTGGTAAAACTGGGCTATATTTGCAATGTCAGGCTATTATTCCGTCGTGAAATGAAATTTGCAGAATATAATGCAGACCTTAAGGCGGTTTTCTTTTTAAAACCATGTGAATTAAAACAGTAAATAAAAAAGCCACAGTAATTTGACATCGTAAAAATATCCCTACATTTGTGATAAGTATGTTCACATCCGCAATCCGGATGAGAACGAATATTCAATTGGAATTCTGTTATATTATTGAAATGAATTGGTTAGCACTTCTACTGTTTGTCTGCAAACAGGACAGCAGTTTGAACCCCGTAGCACTGCGCTCTATAGCGTCAGTGTGCTACTGTCTTGAGTCGCGCATGTTCCGCAGAGGTTGATTTTGTTGACAGAGCAAAATCAAATATTCATCCTCATCCGGTTTTGGGCGTTTGTTAACTGGCGGGGAAAAAGAGGCCTTCTCCATCAGTCCTAACAATATAATCTGAAATAAAAGATAGTTTAAAAAATACTATTTAAATAGTTATATTATTTACCTGCATGGTTGTATGGTCGCTCTTCCTAACAATAGATCCAGCCCCTGCTCGATCGCGTTTATAAAACTTACGTTTGCACAGTCGGCACCAGTTTTATTTATATCTTCTGAATTATCAGCCAGTTTCTTTTTTGTTCTCGATTTTAGATCAGCCCAAACCGATAATCATAGAAAGCATTTGTAGGGTTGTAATGATGTATAATTAAAATCCTTTTATATTTTGTATAAATTAATGTTTTATTTAACGAAGTGCGTCGTTGCGTGTTCACAAAGTTTTTCAGTAGTAATGATAAAAAATTTTCATGTTTCGAAAATTCAATAATATAAAAATTCAAGATTGCTTAAACGAACAAAGTAAAGAACATTTTAATAAAGTATACAAATAACCCTACAATACTCCCCTTCCGAGATTAAACAAATTAAAAGTAACTTTCTTTTTAATGTGTGGTGCTGTATTGTTTTTGTTTGTGTTTGAGATTGCTGATGGCTCTATGTAAGCCGGTTTTAATCTAAATACTGGGATTGTTTGAATGGTGTTATCGATTTCTAATTTAAACGAATTCTTATCCTTTTCTATGACTTTGTATGGTCCTTCATATGGTTGTTGCAGTGATGTTTTATGTATTCTTCTGACAAAGACGTATTTACAAGTCTTAAGGCTTTTGGGTATGTATGTGTCATTGTTAGTGTTACGGTGATGTTCAATGTTGGATTTCACTGTCCTGAAATGTTGTTTTATTATATTTAACACATCGGACGGATCATTGTCTTTAGTTGGAAATACTAATTCGCCTGGTAGGCGGACATTTTGTCCGTAAACCATTTCTGCGGGCGTGGCCGCTATGTCTTCTTTAAAGGTGGATCGCAAACCCAATAGAACTATTGGCAGTTCGTCGTGCCATTTAGCCGAGTGGTTCGTGGCTGTAATTGCTGCCTTTAGTTGTCTATGAAAGCGCTCGACCATGCCATTAGCTTCCGGATGGTAGGCCGAAGTAGTGATTTTATGGCTACCCAGTAATTTAGTCAATTCACAGAACATTTTTGAGGTAAACTGCGTGCCTTTATCGGTCGTTATTTGAAGAGGTACGCCGAAACGAGAAATGTATTGTTTAAAAAATACGTCTGCAATAGTAGAAGTGTTAATGTCGCGTAGAGAGAATGCCTCAGGCCAACGGGTAAACCTATCAATAATAGTTAATATGTAGCGATAGCCTTTGGACGGAGGCAGTGGTCCCACAATGTCTATGTGGACATGTTCGAATCGGCCCTTTGGGATCTCTATCTTCGTTATTCTTGGTTTCGTATGTCTGTTAACTTTAGATTTTTGGCATTGTACACATTCTTTTGACCAAATATTTAATTCTTTACACATATTGGGCCAGAAGTATCTTGTTGTGATTAAACGGCGTGTCGCTCTGATTCCTGGATGTGAAATGTTGTGTAATTTATTAAACACTTCTTTTCTTAAAGAATGCGGAACAAACGGTCTCGTTAAGTTATTGGTGGTTTCGCACCACAATTCAGTGTTTAACGACGGAATTTTTAGTATCTTAAGATTTTGTTTTTTGTTAAGCGTAGGATCTTTAAGACTTTGATCCTCTAATTGTTCTTTTGCGAAAGTTTTCAAGTTAAAGTCTATGTTTTGTAAGACGCTTAGTTCAAAAGCACGTGATAAAGTGTCTGCTACAATGTTTGTGTCTCCTCTGATATATTGAATATCGTCCGTGAACTGTGCTATGTACTCTAGGTGTCTTGTTTGACGGGGACTTCTTTCTGTCTTAGATGTAATTGCGGATGTTAAAGGTTTGTGGTCCGTGAAAATTGTAAACTGTCTTCCTTCCAAGAGATGTCTGAAATGTTTAACATTTAAATAGATTGCTAACAGTTCTCTGTCGAAAGCACTATATTTAATCTCTGTTGGTGAAAGTTTTTTTGAAAAGAACGCCAAAGGTTCTGTTTTGTCATTATACTTTTGATGCAGGACACCACCTATTGCAATGTTGGACGCGTCAACTGTTACGGATAATTTTGCGTCTTTGTTAAAATGATTCAACATTACCGTCGAAGCGAAGCTCTCTTTTATGTCTTCGAACGCTTTAATACATTGTTTATCCCAATCTAAAACTTTGTCTTTCTGCTTTATCGCTTTGTTGATCATATCATAGATAATGCTAGTTTTGTCTGCTAATTTAGGTATGTATCTATGGTAATAATTAGTCATTCCTATGAATTTTTGCGTCTGTTTAATTGTCTTTGGTCGTTCATAGTTCCGAATAGCTAAAACTTTTTCTTCTGAAGGTTGAATTCCTTTACCTGTAATTTTGTGTCCTAGGAAGTCTATACTTTTTACCCCAAGAATACATTTACTTGGTTTGATGTTCAAACCGTACTCTGTTAAGCGACTAAAAAGTATTTTTAAATGCTCTGTGTGTTGGACCTCATTCTCACTTGCAACTAAGACGTCGTCGATGTAAGTGAATACAAAATCTAGTCCTCTGACCACTTCGTGTATGAATCGTTGGAATGTCTGCGCAGCATTTCGTAATCCGAAAGGCATTCGAGTAAACTCGAACATGCCGAACGGAGTTGTTATAGCTGTCTTGAATATATCCTCTTCTGCCATGGGAATCTGGTGATATGCGCGTATCAAGTCTAATTTTGAAAATATAGATTTGCCTCTGATGTTCATATTTAGGTCATGTATGTGTGGTAAAGGGTATCGGTCCGGGACTGTTATCGCGTTAAGTCGTCTAAAATCGCCGCAAGGGCGCCAGTCGTTAGGATCTTTTTTGGGTACCAAATGTAGTGGAGATGATACCGATGAATTTGATTGTCTGCAAATGCCGGATTTTACTAAAAACTCGAATTCTGTTTTTGCGATGTTAAATTTGATTGGATCTAGTCGTCGTGGTTTTGAAAAGGGTAGTTGTCCTTCTGTTACTAGTCGATGTACTGTTTTATGTTTTACGGGTTTGCTATAGTCGGGTTCTCTCGTTAATGCTGGAAAAGCTTGTAGTAACTGAGTATATTTGTTTTCGATCATTAGAATTTTTGGTAATGGAGTGTTACATAAATATGCAATTGTATTAATTGCTAAATTTGTTGAAGGATCGACAAGGCGTTTCTTTTTAACATCGACCAGGAGGCCGTATTTGCTCAGGAAATCGGCGCCGATAATTGGTTTCTCAATATCTGCAATCAAAAATACGAACGGAAATTCTCTTCGTAGTCCTAAATTTACGTTTAATAATTTCTTTCCGTATGTTTTGATTGTAGATCCGTTAGCTGCGGTTAATATTGTATCTGAAGACTGTCTGTTTTTTGTGAAAAGTATGTTTGGTAAAACTGAAACTTCAGCGCCGCTATCAATTAAGAACTTTAATTTGTTTTCTGAGTCGTAAATAAAAAGGCGACGGTTTGAGAAAGTTATGTCACCGTTGTTAGTCGCCGCAACAACGGATTTCCTTAGTTTGACGATTTCGTGTTATTGTTTTTGAAACTGCACGGTTGTTCGCAATTTCTGGCTTTGCTACCAAATCTGTAATGGTACCTGCAAAGCCAGTTAGCGTTTTCGCGCGAGTATGATCTCTGTCGTGAGGGTCTTCTTCCTCGTGAAAACGTTCGCGGTTTGTGTATTTGTTGCTTTATTTCGTTTATTTCTAACGTCAATTTATTGAAATTATCGGTCATCTTAGTAGTTAAGTCAATTAAATTTTGGACTAAGTGATCTGAAAATTTCGGTCTTGAAATGGAAGCTACTTCACTACCACTTAACGCTTCCCAGATTTTATCAGCAAGTTTTAATAAATCTGTCGTGTTAGTTAAGTTAGCTCCAGTTAAAGCCACGTTAAGATTTTTGGGGAGTTTTCGTAACCAAAGTTTCTGTATGATCTCTGTTCCGAAACTGGACCCAGCTAGTTGAACGAGAGATCTGTAAAAATCCGAGGGTTTGCGATCCCCCATTTCTGACGTGGACAATAGTCTCTCTAACCGGGCGTTTTCGCTAAGAGTGTGCCTTTCAATGAGGACTTTTTTTAATCCTGTGTACCGATTAGTGGTTGGTGGGTTTTGGATAAAGTCTAAAACTGTCATAATTACTTCTTGTGGCAAAGCAGTAATTATGTGTTCATATTTGGTATTTTCCTGTGTAATGTTTTTTGTGTTAAATTGCATCTCGGTGTGTATAAACTACGCCTCTGGGCAGTTACACCAAAATTGAGGTAGTTTAACCGACGTTGCATAGATCTCAGAATTATAATTAGATGTGTTGTTTTGAAATTGTGCATTGTTATCTGTAGTTTGTTCATTTTGTAAGTCCAAAAGAGTAATGTTGTGTAAATTTGGATCTGCGTTGTGTTGAGGTGAATGTAACATTTTAGAATTGGGGGAGTTTACAAAATTTTAAAACTATTTTGATTTTTATTAATTAAAAAATATTAACAATTATAGATATTTAATTGGTGAATAAAATAAAATTATATATTTAAATTTGTATAATTAAGAATTGGTTTAATAAAATTAGTTAGTTAGAATTAAATATACTAAAATTAGATTATGGTTAATTAGTAATGGTTAGTTGATGATTGTTGAATTATCTTATTTAATAAGTTTTATTTTATAAATTTACTTATATTTAAAATTTCTTCAATTTTTTTTGGTTTAAATTTAGTGTGGTTACGAATATTTTATTTATTAATATCAATATATGTTATTATTAACTTATCTTATGTATCCGCGTACAATTGCAAGGACGTTGTTGACGATCTTCTGGGTGTTCTTGATGAAAAATTAAAACGTCGCGGATAATTCAGTGTTGATATAAATGACTGCTCGTTTCCTTTCGTATGTATGAAGGATGATGATTCCTTGATGATTGTCGATAACGTTGTCTGTAAATTTCTTTTTATTACAATTTCATTTAAAATTTCTTTCTCTCGTTCCGTTTGTTTTTTTTTTTTTGCTTTTTCTTTTATTGCCTCCTGGCAGGATCGCCAGTTGTAGGGTTGTAATGATGTATAATTAAAATCCTTTTATATTTTGTATAAATTAATGTTTTATTTAACGAAGTGCGTCGTTGCGTGTTCACAAAGTTTTTCAGTAGTAATGATAAAAAATTTTCATGTTTCGAAAATTCAATAATATAAAAATTCAAGATTGCTTAAACGAACAAAGTAAAGAACATTTTAATAAAGTATACAAATAACCCTACAGCATTATTAAAGAACATATACAATATTACAGAATGAATACATATACAACAATACAGAAAAACTTATATTTTTCCATTCATACGTGGTTCTAGTGGTGGGAACCTGAGAATTCAGTTTCTCTCATATGCCAATATTCCAATCCTGCTCCACTATTTCTCGGTATTTACCGAAAAGCAAGGCTCCAGTTGCCATATCCAGCCGCTTTTTCAGTTCTACCAACAGAATGGAAAACTGACTACGGGTCGTACACTTTGAACTAAAAAGGAAGGAACAGCGAAACACAAATGGATTATTGGAAGGATCTAATATATTGAGCACTACACAAGCGTTTAAAAAGTGCCGAATAGTTTAAGAGGTATGAACAGAAATCTAAAACTCCTACTCTTAACTCCTAAACCGAGGTTGCCACAAAAGCGGCAATCTATTACCTATTTGAAAGTTATCTGAGCTTTTTTCTTTGCGAAATTACGAGCACGAATTCACGCTCTTCACAATTCATAGTATTGGACATAAATTTGGAGCTGTTTTCGACTGATTATATAAGCCACCATAACCATAAATTTACATTTATATTATATGTAACCATTCTCATTTACACCGAAATGCTGAAATAAATAAATTTCGAAAAATTTTTGAAACCAGTTTTCAATTCATGTTCGTTACGTTTTCGTTATTGTTATTTTGGCATGCTATGTAAGGCGAAGACGAAACGACACGACAACGCCGACTTTGACGAAAAACGCGCTAATATCGGTAAAATGTAGAACTTTCATCGCGTTTCGCAAATCCCTTTTGAGTATAGTTTCACTTTCCGTTGGCTTGCGGCATCCATTTTTACAATGTAATGGAGGGTGTTATATATAGAATAATCAGAAATAATTGTAATTTGCTGTTTTGTTTTCAAGGGATATTTTTCTATCAATATGTAAGTTAATAACAATTAAGAGTTTTTAGGTGTTTATTTATGTGGTTTTCCGTCAAGAATAATTGTGTTTATAGTTTCTAAATGAACAAAAATTATGTAAAGGTTGTATGTGAAGACCACAGGAGGCCTGTTTAGATCATTAAGTAAGGTACCTGTATTTATAGCACTAAGCTTTCAATAAATCAGTTGGCTATAGCGTCATCTGGCAATGCTAGAATTGAAAGCATTTTAAACTTATTAATTTCTTTATTTATTTGGTGAAGCATTTCAGTATATTAAGTACGTATAAAAATATTGAAAGCATGTCAATAGCTATATTCGCATTAAGACGGAAAGTAGGCATTTGAGCATTGGAGTGGAATAATTTGCGGGATTACTCAAACATTTTCGAGATACCGGGCCAGGAGTATGTTTTAATATTTTACATTCCTAAAAATATTACAGCATTATATTGTAATAATGATGTTTTCTAGTCTTTTGACCAATTTTGTATGGACAAGCATTGCTTCCAATTTCTGTTAGCAGAAATAACACCATACAGAACAATTAGAACAATGAAGAGTACTGTGGTTCCTGTTGTTATGAAGTTATTTTTGAGCAGAGTTTAGGAAATGTGTACCAAGACTTCCAATAATTTCCATGAAAATAAAAAGGCACTTCATTTCTTTTTCTTAAAACTGTTAAATATATATATATATATATATATATATATATATATATATATATATATATATATATATATATATATATATATATATATATATATATATATATATATATATATATATATATATATATATATATATATATATATATATATATATATATATATATATATATATATATATATATATATATATATATATATATATATATATATATATATATATATATATATATATATATATATATATATATATATATATATATATATATATATATATATATATATATATATATATATATATATATATATATATATATATATATATATATATATATATATATATATATATATATATATATATATATATATATATATATATATATATATATATATATATATATATATATATATATATATATATATATATATATATATATATATATATATATATATATATATATATATATATATATATATATATATATATATATATATATATATATATATATATATATATATATATATATATATATATATATATATATATATATATATATATATATATATATATATATATATATATATATATATATATATATATATATATATATATATATATATATATATATATATATATATATATATATATATATATATATATATATATATATATATATATATATATATATATATATATATATATATATATATATATATATATATATATATATATATATATATATATATATATATATATATATATATATATATATATATATATATATATATATATATATATATATATATATATATATATATATATATATATATATATATATATATATATATATATATATATATATATATATATATATATATATATATATATATATATATATATATATATATATATATATATATATATATATATATATATATATATATATATATATATATATATATATATATATATATATATATATATATATATATATATATATATATATATATATATATATATATATATATATATATATATATATATATATATATATATATATATATATATATATATATATATATATATATATATATATATATATATATATATATATATATATATATATATATATATATATATATATATATATATATATATATATATATATATATATATATATATATATATATATATATATATATATATATATATATATATATATATATATATATATATATATATATATATATATATATATATATATATATATATATATATATATATATATATATATATATATATATATATATATATATATATATATATATATATATATATATATATATATATATATATATATATATATATATATATATATATATATATATATATATATATATATATATATATATATATATATATATATATATATATATATATATATATATATATATATATATATATATATATATATATATATATATAAACTCAAAGTAACTTCAATGAAAATAAAAAGGCACTCTATTTCTTTTTCTTAAGATTATATCACATACATATTTGAAAACTTAAAAGTAACTTAAAAGTGCCAATACAATTCAATTTTCTGGTTATGGTCTCCCAAATTCCGTCGCTCTGCTGCCGATTGCTTCCAAAAACTGGAAACCCATATCTGGGTTTTTTTTTAATTCCTCCACGAGCATACGAAACTTATCTGTCGTAGTGCACAAAAGATTGAAACAAACCAAACACTTACAAAATAACAACAACAATCAATAAAGGAAAGGAGTTAAGCAAAAATTTTACGAAGCAAAATCATGGACAACAACAACATCTGAAATGCAGATGTTTGGGCGATTGGACTTTGAACACATAATTCGAAAACGGTAATTCTAACGAGTAAATAAGCAACTATTCAAAAATTTGCTATAAAAGAGGGACAAGATTTAGAATAGTTCTCTTTGGAAAATCTGCATCAGTAAAATCCTGGCACCGGCGAGTTATACCCCGGCAAGGCAAGAAAAACTTCGTTACAAAATGGCGCCCGAGCAGGGATTCTGGAATTGAAAAGTGTTGCGAGCATTGTTTTTTTGAAACCAGCGAAAAACGGTGAACAGAAATCGAAAAAACTACGAAGTGAAAACTACGAACTACGAACAAGAAAACGAAAAAGATTACAGAGTGAATAACAGTAAAAAAACGGGAAATTAAAAAAAGTGAACCAAACACGAAGAAAATAAAAACAGCTAAAGAAAATTAAAATTAACATGAAACAAATGATAAAGAATTTTAAAAAAACCGATACAACAGTGTTTAAAAAAATAATAAAGAAAAAAAATAAGGAACAAATTAAAAATCAAGAAAAAATAAAGAACTTATTTAAAATCAAAGAAAAAAATAAGGAATGAATTTAAAATCAAAGGTAATAAAAATTCAAAAAAAAAAACAATAATTAAAATTAAAAAAACAGTGAAGAGAAATACTCCAAAAAAAATTAGATTTATAAAAATGTTTAATAATAACTAAAAATTTTCATACAGTGAAAAAAAATACTTATTGAAAAAAATTAATTTGGTTTGTAAAAAAAAATTAAAGAAAAATCTTACAGTGAAAAAACTTATTGAAAGAAAAATTAAACTGTATTGCAAAAAAGATAAGAAAGTGAAAGCGGAAAAAAATATAAATTAAAAAAAATTTAAGATCGCGAAATTTGAGAGAAAAAAAGATAAAATTTAAAAAAGGAATAAATATAATTAATTAAAAAAAATTTGATATAATCGCCGAAACACACAGAGAGGAAAAAACAGTGTAATTATAAACGGGGAAACATTTAAATTTAAAAACCTAGGAAAATAAAATAATAGCAGAAACTGAAACTCAACAGTAAAAATAAATAAACAACTACCACGAAATAATATAACGCGAATTAACAAAATTTCAACATGGGGAAAAGCTGGGTGTACAATGTACCAAAGGAGGCTTTGCAGAAAATACTGGAAGAATTCGGAATCGAGTCTAACGGTACATCCGATGAGCTCCGCAGGTTATTGACTAGATTCATCACTTCGAAGGATTTGCCAGACGCAGTGATCGAGCGTCTCGGCGCATTGGAAACACAGTGGCACCGAGCAGTTTCACCCACGGCGAAACTGGCTCCTCCGGCGAAACACCAGGCACCACAAGGGGCGATTCCGAAGGTTTGTCATCAGAGAGTTGACACAAAGGAGACATCAGGCACAACATCCGACAGTGTAGGCACATTTGGCAACACATCAACCGTATAGGAAAGAGTATATTCACCTCGTAATACCATGAACTATTCAGAAGTCATGGACAAGGTACGTAAGTGGTCATGTAGATATGACGGGGGCAAAGACCCCATTAGTTTTACAGAAAGAATCGAAGAGCTCGCTGAGGCATATGAATTACCTAAATATTTATTGCCACGAACCATGCCAGAGCTTTTAAAGGACAAAGCTCTCAGTTGGTTTAGGAATAATAATCGCGGATGGCCCACCTGGGAACTATTTAAACAAGATTTTTTGAAATTCTTTTTGCCATCTCGATATTTTGAAGAACTGGAAGACAATATACGCAAGAGAGTGCAAGGAGCACGAGAAAAATACAAAGATTATGTTTTGGCCATGCAAACATTAATGCGACATGTAAGTTACATGGAAGAGCAAAAACTACACCGGATATATAGAAATAGTCAGCGGGACTATCTTCTATATATCAGAAGAAGCGATTTCTCATCACTAGAAGAATTAATGGAAGAATTTGGTTGGCTGGAACCAACCAAAACAACCACTCCTCGTATCCAACGAAATGCTTAGGCGTCTCCAAAGACAGAATATTCGCCAAAGTTGCCTTAGGAAGGGAGCTCCTCACTGCAACGATTGACACAGGAGCATCAAGGAGCTTTATCAGCGAAACAGCAGCCATGATGGTCGTCGGCGAAATCATGAGGACGGACGTGAAAGTTAAAATGGCTGACGGAACTATGCAGGTGATTAAAGAAGCTCTGAATATTTGCACACGTTTGGGCACAGAGCAATGTACAATTACACTGTTAATACTTCGCGATGCCACGGACAACGTAAGTCTTGGTCTCGATTTCCTCACCAACATCGGAGCTACATTCAGCTGTGGTGGAGAAACCATAACTTTGGGGAACAAGACACAAACGGAGGAAATAATAGCATGTTCTACACTTCGAACAACAGACGTAGAGATAGATGCTGAGAGT
Organism: Physocephala rufipes; assembly: GCA_963966595.1. Classification (NCBI taxonomy): domain Eukaryota; kingdom Metazoa; phylum Arthropoda; class Insecta; order Diptera; family Conopidae; genus Physocephala; species Physocephala rufipes. The sequence goes on from OZ016501.1 coordinate 43,978,842, forward strand.
ATGGAAGACACGACAGAGGCACTTAATACAGCAACAGAACAGGAAGAAGCAGACGTAAAAGTCACGGAAAATCGTAATCAAAGCGTGGATGAATTCCTTAATGACGAACTGGAAAAATTTGACACTCTGGAAGGACCGTGTAATATCGCCTCACATAAAATTATAATGAAGGACGACAGACCAATGAAGCAGAGGTATTACCCCAAAAATCCTGCAATGCAGGCAATAATAAACGAAGAAATAGACGAGTTATTGGAAAAGGGTCACATCGAACCATCGAAAAGTCCTTACAGTTCCCCGATTGTCCTAGTAAGGAATAAAAATGGAAAGTGGCGCCTCTGCATCGACTATCGACAGCTGAATGCACGATCAGTTCATGATGCACATCCCCTACCGAGGATTCAACACATTTTAGATCGTTTACGTGATGCGAAATACATAAGCGGCCTTGATCTAAAAAACGGTTACTGGAAAATACCCATGAATCCAGAGAGTAAGCAGTATACAGCGTTTACAGTGCCAGGAAGAGGTGTATTTCAATGGTGCGTAATGCTGTTTGGCTTGCATTCAGCACCCGCGACATTTCAAAGAGCTTTAGACAGGATAATTGGACCGAAAATGGAACCACATGCCTTCGCTTACCTCGACGATATCATCGTGATCGGGAAAACACTGGAAGAACAGATGGTTAACTTAAGGAAAGTGTTTCGACGTCTACGATCGGCAAATTTATTGATCAATAAAGAGAAATGCGAGTTTTTCAAGGAAGATTTGAAATATCTAGGACACGTCGTCAGTCGGCAAGGGATACGTACCGATCCAGATAAAGTGGCAGCTATTAAGGAGCTAACACCGTCAACTGACGTGAGGGGAGTTCGCAGATTTCTTGGAGTTGCATCATGCTATCGACGTTTTGTACCCGATTTTGCAGAATTAGCCGCCCCACTTACCAGCATGCTCAAGAAAGGAAAACGATGGAGTTGGAGTGACGAACAACAACACGCATTCGACACGTTGAAGCAGAAACTCACGGAAGCGCCGGTGCTGACTTGCCCAGATTTCTGGAAAACATTTACGCTACAAACAGATGCGAGTCATTAAGGATTAGGTGCTGTGCTTACGCAAGATGATAAGGAAGGAGAGAAAGTCATTGCCTACACGAGCCGGCTATTAAATCAAGCCGAGCGAAACTATTCGATGACGGAGAAAGAGTGACATGCAATCATATGGGGAATTAGGCCCATCTTGCCCATTTTGCAATCATGTGGGGAATAAGATGAGGCCGTACCCAGAAGGTTATAGATTCTGCGTCATCACAGACCATCTCTCATTGAAGTGGTTGAGCTCTTTGGAAAACCCTTCAGGACGAACAGCAAGATGGGCACTGGAACTACAGCAATACAAATTTGACGTGAAGTATCGGAAAGGAAAATGGAATGTCGTTGCAGATACACTCTCGAGACAGCCGTTGGAGAGTCTCAACAAGGTTTCGACGAGCGAGGAAAAGTGCAACTGGATTACAACTAAAATGGCAGAAGTCAAGAAAAATCCAGAAAAATTTCCGGACTACATCATGGAAAACGGGCAACTATATCGGCATATCCCTGGACAGTCAAACGACGAAGATTGCGCGGCATGGAAACTTTGTGTTCCAAATTATCTAAAGAAACGAGTCCTTGAGGAAAATCATGATGCTCCAAGTGCAGGTCACCCAGGAATTAGGAAGACGGTGTCGAGAATAACCAATCTATACTACTGTCCAGGTATGTTTAGGGATATAAGGAAGCATGTACGCTGTTGCGAATCGTGTCAGAGATACAAATCAGTGCAGGACAAGGTAGCTGGAAGGATGCTTACACAGTTACCACAGGAACCATGGTCTATCGTATGTGCAGACTTCATCGGACCCTTACCAAGGTCGAAACATGGAAACACAATGATTTTGGTCTTCTTCGATAAATTTTCAAAATGGACAGAAATAGTACCACTACGACAAGCAACTATGACAAGTCTGAAGAAGGCTTTCAGAGAGAGAATACTGGCGAGATATGGAGTACCGAAAGTGCTCATTACAGATAACGGCGTTCAGTTCAGAAGAAGGCCGTTTCAGCGACTTCTCCAGGATCTCGGAATCAGTCATCAATTCACGGCTCCCTACACACCACAAGATAACCCAACAGAAAGAGCGAACAAGAATGTCAAAAGAATTTTAGCCCAGCAATTCCCCTGCATCATACAACTAGACTCAGGCCATATTGAGCCCCGCACGGATGTCGCCAAGTATTTGTTAGAGCACCTGTGCGAAGAGTGGAAAAATCGCAAGCCCGACCAAAGCCCGCGGTTCAACAGAGAGGAATCTCTACCATTATTGGCACCACAGGTCCCTCGACAGCCAAACGGATACGACTGTGGCATTTACCTACTGCAGTATATGGAAAAATTGTTGGCTCAACCTTTGGACGACTATAGAAAGGTCGACTTGGAAGCGTGGTACACTTACGAAGAGGTGAGGGCGAAAAGGAGAGAAGTAGTGGAGACGATCAAGCGATTAACCGCGGAGTGTGGTCGCCAACCTCCCAAATTTCCCACTCTTGAATTCGTTCTACCGCCTGAGAAACCCTCGACATCGACTAGGGTCACGAACCCGGAACCAGCTCGACAAGAAAGGGAGACAAGCTCCGAGCCAGAATGCGTAGGCGTAGTGACGCAGTCGTACTACGATCCCGTGACAGGGTCATACTATGATGACCTGTACGATGAAATACACCGACTGACGACCGAAAAAGAACCACTTAGGTCCGCAACGAAAACTCCGCGCGAAGGGGAAAAATCGACTACGAATTCGTTTCTCGGAATCACCGAATTGGGGGGTTCACAAGCCCATAAGGACGTTATCGCAGAGATTCGGCGTCGATATTCGGAGTCGACTTCAGTTCTGCCACCACATAACGATCACAAAAAACAAAATAGTCGTGATCGGCCCTCATCGGGAAGAAAGGAGGGGATATGAGGAAAATTAATTTTCCTCATAAATTTAGAACGCGCGCGGAGTATGTAGCGGTCTACATCCATCAGAGCTCTCCTCAGTTTGATCGCAAACTGAGTTAGAGTGATCGCTTTTGTGCGGACCCAAACGGC